>JAFIDM010002131.1:58887574-58914003 GCA_023159025.1 Thereuonema tuberculata
ATATTTTATTAAACATTTTTTTCACATATATATATATATATATATATGAAAAAAAAATGTTTAATAAAATATCTTATCTTCAGTTTCGACACGTTTATGTAACATTAACATATATATATATGTTATATATATAGATTCCATGTATTTTGATAAGCGACGAGAACCATCTTATAAAACAAATTAAAAAATTCCCAAATTAATTTAATACTTAGCATTCGTGTTTTAAGAAGTCCTATTTTAACTATTACTTGGCATTACTTGAACACGCAAACTGTATCAAACATTAGGAAATCAGAGAGTAAACAACTTTAAAAGAACAGGATAAGCGCTTCCCTCATAGTTTAGGTATCAGCACTATTAGCATGATATCAAAGCCAACGTCATCCTCTATATTGATAATATTCTTTGAAGCTTAGTGACAAGTTTTGATGCCTTGACATACAACGTTCATTCATATTATTCCAATATTATTTTTGTCCAATAACAGATACACAAAAACGATTTAGTTTTTCATGAGTGACTAATTCTCTTAATTAGTGTGAGATTTTCTTTTTAATAGAGCAAGAGTGACAGAGGCTAAGGTGCTCTTAATAGTGACAGAGGCTAAGTTGCACCAAGAACAAGATATGAAATTGAGAATAAGTCACTGAAAGGAAGAATAACCATACAAAAGAAAGATGAAAACATTTAAGCCATCGCAAGGTTTCGAACCTAGGTTCGAGCGTGTCAGTCGCATTAAAGACCATCGCTTTGATCACTAATAATTATCTAAATTATTGAAATAAATAGTTCTTGAAACCCTCAAAGCCGGATGCCTATACACTCCTACAATACTCCTTTAATTACCACGATATTTCACCATTTGCTAAAATTGTATTTGCTAAAATTGTATTTGCTAAAAAGGTAAGTTTCTTAAAATTTGCGGAGAAGTATCATTAAAATTTCATTAAATTATCATTGAGCACAACAATGACACAATCGCAACAATTGCGCCTTTTGCATTCGCAACAATCACATCTATAATACAGCTTAGCAATACAGCTTAGCAACAATCACAACAATCGCAACAATTGCGCCTTTGTGTTGCTTTCGCAGCAATCACATTCATAATAATAAGGAAATTAAAGCAATAATTCAACATAAATTACGTATCAGAAGCCGTTGCGAAGCATTATGGTTGGTTTACTAATTGTTATTCCTGTCTTGTTTAGATATTAATGATGTAATGCGAGTAATGTTAGTATTGTTATTATTGTTATTTATGAAGCATCATTATTATAATTGCTATTGAATAGGATAATTTTCATTTGTTAACCTGATACGAAAATGTTTTATTTTTAGTTCTTATTTGTAATCCTAAAGAAATATAGAGGAAGAAGAATAGTTTATTGTCCTCTGTTACTACCTGAAGAAATCCTTCGCAAAGAAAGATGAAATATCATGGGATTTAAAGGAGTGTTATTATATTAATAGGATTTCTAGAAGTAAATTATTTACAGGATATATTAAAGAAGCACATGTAAGGCTTGTATTGAGCTTTAATACTTTGTTTTCCTTTATGTTGATTCTTTCTGATGGATATATGTAAACATCTTGTAATAACTCACCGTTTAAATACACAGAGACCACTGTTTAAAAATGCCAATTTCTCACAAATGTGAGTGCCATTACCAGTCTTATTGTTGAAAAAGCTGGTGTTGGTAAATAAGTTTCTTTATAATTCACATTTAAATGTTGATTAGGTCCGTGTGCTACAAGTCTCGCTTTGTACTTATTGACATCTCCATTAGCATTGTACTTTAATGGAGATCCACTGTCAATAGTATTACATCATCTGATAATTCAAATTCTTCCCATCTATCATAGTCCTGTAAATTCGACAGTTCCTTCGTAATAGCTTTTGTCCACTCTTCATAATTTGACCTGTTCAAGCTTTTTAATAGTAAAATAGTTCAATGCTTTTGATTACTTTGTTCTCTTGTATTTTCGGTACATTTCTCGATCATTTTTGGTTATTTTTGAGTATCTTTCTTTCCTTCTTCTTCTAACTGTATTGTTGTTTTAATACTTTCAATTGTATCTTTATTATCACTAACACTTTCTTGTTCTTCAAAATTTACAATGATTTCATATTTATCATTTCATATGTTTTCTAATATTACTTTCATTGGACTGCGATGTTAAACCATTCGAAGAAATTTCTTTTTACTTTGAATCAATGATTCCATTTTTTTTATTTTATTCTATTTCTTATTCTTCTTTCTCTTTTTCTTCAAAGCACTGGCCTCATTTCCAGGTTTATCAGTACTTTGTTTACTGTATTAATTCTTTTTCTTTGTTCCCAGGAAGCGGAATCTCGTTTCAGTAAAGAACCTGCTCGGTAAAGATTTTCTGCATTATCTTGTATGAAGTATTCTAATTTCCTTGTCTTTTTCAAAATTAAGACTTGTTCCAAGATACATAAAGAGGGAATTTATATTTTAACTAATATCATGTGACCATCTAAACTTATAATACATATTTTATAATAATAAATATCCATTTGTTCTTAATAATGTCCATTTCTTTTTCTAACTGTATCTTATTGAAACTTTCTCACAACCGTTAATTCCATAGTCAATTAATTTGCACTTTTAAGTTGTTGCCTATGCTATACTACACTTCCAATATTCTTTTCTTTTCGTTTTTCTATCAGCTTGAAATGATAGAATAATTGATAATTTATAAGTTTATAAATCTGAGTTTATAAATAATGCCACTCTACTTTTATGTGTATGCGTGTTTATGTTTGTATACTAAAAACTAAAGTAAATCATTAGCATATAGTTAATTAATTAATAGATGACTTTTTAGAACAGTGTAATTGAAGAGATAAAACTGTAAGGTTTAATCTCTTTCGAGATCCATTCTTTTTTTCCAGCACTTTCTCTTTAATGTAATAATTTTATTTTCTTTCTTTTCTCAAATTTTTAAAATTCTAAATTTTTATTTTTTGAATGTTATATTCAAATATGTTATTATGTGTGATTATATGTTATTTTTATAATGTTATATTATCATTCTGTAATTAGTGTATTAGTTCTGCATTTGTTATTGTGGCATCTAAAGTCAACTGAAAATAAAGATTTAAGCATAGAAAAGAAAAACGTCACCTGCTAAACCTATGAAACGACGTTGGTCAAACATCTTAGAAATACTAATCTGTTAAATGGTTAATTTCATTTGTGACAGACATGACATCAGACATGCAATGGAGCACATTTTATATAGAAAATATTATTTGAAGAATTATTTTTTTTTTTACAAAAGTGTCTATGTCTAAGCTATTATTTACTAAAGTTTCCAAATTTTAAGTTCTGAAACTTTTTTAATAAAAAATTTAAAACTCACTGTGACAGACATGACGGAGAATGGACAAATATTTTTGTGACCTCTACATAACTTCAAAACTCTCTGAATTTTATGAATATTTATTTATGAGATTTTTTTATGGGATAAGTAAGGGTTTTATCTATTGCCATGTCTTTTTATATAAGAATTGAAAAGTAATTTTTTTGTGTGTAATTTTTTTATCTTGTGACAGACATGACAGGCAATTTGTAACAGACATGACAGCTCTGAACATTCTATTCGAAGATCGAAGAAGAATAAACTAAAGGATAATAAATTTTTAAAATCACATTATATTTCAATCATTTATTGAAATTTAAATATATATATATGAATTATAAATTATAATACCCCCGTGAATTTAATAATGTAGGTATGTCAATACCACTCCTTTGTGTGGAGTGTGGCATTGTATGGGGCAGAAACATGGACATTACGACACAGTGAAGAGAAACGACTAGAAGCATTTGAAATGTGGATATGGAGAAGAATGGAGCATGTGAAATGGATAGACAAAATAAGAAATGAAGCTGTGCTAGAAAGAGTGGGTGAAGAAACCCACTAGCATGTGAAGAAAGAATAATGCTGAAACTGATCAGGAAGAGAAAAAGAAACTGGTTGGGTCACTGGCTGAGAAGAAACTCCCTAATGAAGGATGCACTGGAAGGAATGGTGAACGGTAAAAAAGTTCGAGGCAGAAGAAGATTTCAGATGATCGACAACATTATGGTAAATGGATCTTATGTGGAGACGAAGAGGAAGGCAGAAAATAGGAGAGAGTGGAGAATGCTGGGTTTGCAGTGAAGGACCTGCCCTTGGCAGAGAACTATTTGATTGATTGATTGATTGATTGTATGTCAATATTCTGAATAATTTTATCTGTAGTGTACCGTACAGCATCATTTTCATTTTCAAATTTGAACTGTCCTTGAGTTGTAAGAATTAAGCATTTTATGAGATGCTGGCTGCTACAACTGTCTAATATTATTCCATGAAATTTTTCACCTTCATAGACTACTTGGACCCATTGCCACTTCCAACACTTCCAACACTTGATGCAGTTGCAACAGGTTGTACACAGTTATTTTTATTACAGACATCCTTTAATATGTGTAAAAATTGAACTCAAATTTTATTTCTTGATTACCACTTGTCATGCTGCATTGTACAATACCTGGTTGAATGATCGAAAGGAATGAAGTATTCTGGTGCCTGGAATACTGTGAATTTCTCCAGTTGTTGTCTTCCAAGTGTCGTCCAGCATTTTGTTTTTATTTTCCACATCTTTGGAAGCAGCATGTAGAATATTTATGTTTGCACATATTTTTGTTGCCTCAGTGGCAAAACTTAAGGAAGTTGTTGGATCAATTTTTCGAGGTTTTACTGCATCCGATTCTCCTTTTAACAGTACCACCTATCCCATCAATGCAACCTTTGCCATGAGATGTGGCTGAGAAATTCCACTTGGTAGGTATGCCGCTCAGTGTCATATCAAATATTGTATATTTTTGCTTGAAGTGCTGTGATGTGCCATCTGATTGAAATTCTATGAAAATGATGTAAGTGGTGATGATAAAACAATTCCTTAAATGTGTGGAAGAATGGTCAGAATAGCTTTAAGAATAAATACAGAATGAAATCAATAAATTTCCAACACCCAAATGAGTTTGGTGTGACAGCAGAGCCATCTGTTACCAAAAATGCAAAATAAAAACTTTTGTGTTTGTATTAAAATAAAAAAAATGTGTAATTTTGTAGAACTCTTTTTACGTTGAAAGAGAATTGTGACAGACATGACAAATTTAAAACTCTATTATTTTCGTTCCTGTTTAAACCTTTTTAATAAATTTTGAATGAATATCTTATTTTGACATATTAAAAGAGAAAATGAAGTGGCAAGCATTTTGTATCAATAGTTTTTTTTAAAAAATAAAAAAAACCTATTTTTTTGTGGCAGACATGACATATCAAATGTTCTCCGTTCTTTAGTATACTGGAGAATTATTTTGATAAAAATGAATATTTTTTTTCTTTATTAGAAAGAAAACATGTGCTACTTAAATAAAAGTAATGAAAATTAGAGTTATATTTAAAAATTCAAGTTTGGGGAATGAAGGAAATTTGACTTAGGTAGAACTAATGCTGTGAATATGAAATGAGTCGTAAATAAATCTTTTTCAAATACTTTTTCACTTAAAAAATATAAAAAAAAACACACAATTTTTATAAAATATGAACCTTTGTCAATAAGCTAAAAACTAAAATAAATACATTTTTGTGACATTTTAAAATTAGTCCATAGGTTGACGTTTACATGAAATTAGCCAAATACGAAATTTCCCACATTTTCGAAAGTTTTAGCGTAAAAGTATATACTACTATTTTAAGAGCAATTCAGAAAAAGAGTAAGTTTTATTATCCTTTCTCTGAATTATTCTTTTACTTAACAAGGATTATTTTTCTTTATACTCGAGATAATATAAAGAAGTAAGAATAGTGAATAATATTAATTTCATTAAGAACACAACTAATTCTCAATTAAGAGGAATGATCTGAACAATTTGAGAAAACGAAAATTCCAAATCAAAATGTCCACCTAATATCATAAGAAACTCTCAACACGAATTTGAAGATTATTTTAATTATTATTATTATAATAATTATTATTATCTTAAAGTTTCAAAACATGAGTTTCCCATGGCGTATCAACATGGCGAGTCAAAGACCTAAGCACATATTGCTACGTGTAAAGAAGTGTGTAAGGAGGGTTTGAGATGTGTGGTTGTATCCATAAATTTTCTAACTATGCATGTTGCGTTGAGCACTACAGCATTCTGGAGTCGTGCTTAAGTGTTTTTGTGAAGTCCTAGTGTGTTGATCCTTTGATGCAATGTGTGAGGCACCAGACCAGTGGCGGAGAGGACGATGGGTACTACACCTATTCGGTCCTGCTTCCACTGCTTCTGGAACTCGTATGCTAGGTCGGTGCATTTAATGATTTTGTCTGCATGAGTTTTCTGCATATTCTTGCTGATAAGCACTGCAATATCAATGAAATAGATCTGTTTGTTGACCTTAACAACAAGTGTGATGTCAGGTTTGTTGTGATGCATGGTTTTGTCTGTGTGAATGGAGCAGTTCCAGTACAGCTTGTGTGAGGGTGACTCTAATACGTTTTGTGGTGTGTACGTGTGTAGTACGGAACGATGTTCTTAATAAGTAAGTGCTTGTTTGGTAGTTATTGATGAATGATCGACGCTACTTGATTGTGTCGGTGGAGGTAGTCTGTTTAGGAGAGAAGGGGACAGCCTGATATTATGTGGTTGTTCGTCTCATGCGCTGTGTGGCATTTCCTGCATGTGTCGTTGTCATGCATGTTTGAGTCACGTAGAATGTATTTCTTGTAGTTGCATGTAGGGACTTGGTCTTGTATCGCGATCATGAACCTTTCTGTCTCCCCAAATAGCTCACCACTCGTCAGCCATCTCTTCGACGCTTCCAGGCCGAAATGATGCTGGCTGAGTTCGTGGCGATGTCTGCCATGGAGTTCCTTACGAGCCCATGATTCATGCAGTTGCTGAGTGAGGGTGTAGGGGATGGTGAGAGTTGGAGAAGGGGTTTTTAGGTCCAGGGATGTCTGTTGTGTGTCAGCCTTGACAAAGGCTGAGTGGAGTGAGGAGCGTTGTGTTCTTTGGTGGAAGTGTTCTCAAAATGTATGTATTTATTTTTCGTGTAGGGTGATAAGGTTGAGTCCTCGTCTTCCCTCCTTGTGCGAAAGAGTCATCCTTTGCATAGCGGATTTGGGGTGGTGCGTGTTGTGTTTCGTGAATGTTGTGCGTTGTAGTGCTTCGAGTTCAATGTTTGTCCATGGAATTATGCTGAATGAATACGAAGAGAAAGTGAAGAAGAGGCTTACAACACAGGAAAGGAAATTGAAACATCCAAGCCACTGCCGGGATTCGAACCCAGGTACTGGCGCACTGGCCGCAACGGCAGACCGCCGCCGAGACCGTACGGCCACGCCAGCACGGCTAGGATCTATCTTAATAGGTTAATTATATCGAGTTACAGACAGACGAACTTAGCCAATTTAAATGTATATGTATATTTATATATATATATTTGATTCGATTGATGATTTGATTTGAAATTTTTTTTTCATGTTTATCAGATCTATTTAGGTGTACTTCTTACCTGTACACCTGTAATATAGGTTCTGAGAGTTTAATCTAAAGGATCATTTACCCCCAAAAAGAAAAACGAAATACCAACCATACCTAAATGTAATTTATCTAAAGAATAATTATTATTTTTGACTCATAACGCCGAAAGGCATTTAAAACCCACCTTTATATAATCTAAATACTGCGCTAACTTGTGAACGAAGCTTCTACGGCAAAAATGGTTTTGAGTTTCAAAATCAGCGTAAAAAACTGAGTAAGTATGCCAAATTTCATTAAAATCGGTGCAGTGATAGCAAATTATTTGGTTTTGAATTTGGTTAGAATTTCAGGTAAAATTTTATGGAAACAACATGGAATGACAAAATGAACTAATATTTTATTCAATTTGAGTACCCTTGATTCAATGGTACCATTGAGAACCCTTGGATCTATCTTAATAGCTTAATTATATCGAGTTACAGGTAGACGGACAGACAGACGGACGGACAGACAGACAGACATAGGAATTTGGCCAATTATATAAGTTGATTTTTCATTAGATTTAAATAGAAGATTTTGTTGTTTTCTTTTGAATGATTTATTATATCGTTTAAGGCGTCCAACTTTAACTGCTGGTTTTGTTTATTAAGTTCAAGGTACTCTTTGACATGTCTAGCGTGGTTACTATCTGTAGTGTTAATATTAATGCTTTTGAAAATAGACTTTAGTGATGATACTAGTTTTCTTGATCTATTTCCATTTTGATTTTGTGTTAATTTTTCAATTTGTTGCCTAAGATGTTCTATATCACGTTCTGTACACTTTCTCCATGGTGGTATGATTGATTTTCTTCTTGGTGTTGAATCTGGTTGTATCAGTTGAATCTGGTTTAATTTTGAAGCCCAAATATTTACTGCTATAATAGCGGCTGCATATATCAATAGATGAATGTCAGTGATATTGCTTAGATATTGGTTAAACTTAGGTAGAATATTATTTACTATTGAAACTGTTGGCGTTAATTTATTGAGGTATTTATTTTTGTATTTTGGGTCGTCTGTTGGGGTCAGTTCCATAAAATTCTATTATTATTTTGTTTAACAGATCTGATAATTCATTTATGTCATCGGCTGGTATTTCAGATTGATTAATATCTGATTGTGAGTGATTGGTTTTCTGCTATTTCTGAATTTCCTGTTAGTAATGTGTCATTAGTCAGATTATTTAAATTTGGAAGGTCTGCTGAGGGATGAATTGGTGGTTGTACAACTTTGTTATGTGTAGAGGCAATACCTATGGTGTTTTCTTCCTGGTTTTGCTGAGCGTTTGTGTTGCTATCTCTAGACAATTCCATGCTTACTTGTTGTTTTATTTCTTCTCATATTGGAGCAGGTATGAGGTTTTTGAGTACAATGGTACGTTTTTAGTGAGCGATTCTTTGCTCAGTGACATCAAATTCAGGATACTATTCTTTGAATTTATCAAAAATGTATTTTCTGTAATTTCTTTTATCAATTTCCAGTTTGGTTATTGTGTAATACGCATGCATGATACATTTCTTCATTCCAGATGTCCATTTCATGCATATTCGTTGTTTTCCTGCTTTTGTGGTCCCACGATTTCCTACTGGTATAGGTTAGGAAGCATCAGTTGCAGGTGTTTGTGTGGTATAAATCCTATTTCCGTCGGCTGTGGTTTATTCGGGTGTCCGGCTGTTCAACATCCCATCACTGATGGCTCGCGTGCTGTCACGTCCAGCGTCAGCTCCAGACGTGCCCTGACTATCTCCAGGTAGCGACTTTTCTACAAGGCATCTTTTACGACTATTCTCCATCATACATGGAGGGGAGGGTTCCGTTTTGGTCCGCGGGTGGTATTTCATTTCCCATCTACCTTACAAAACTACCGGGCATTCGCCGATCCGCCACCTGGGGACGCGCCCGATGAGGATAGGAAAATCCCACACGGGTTATTATTATTATTATTATTATTATTATTATTATTATCTTCTCTTTTCTTCAGTGTTAACTGAGTTTTAAGTAGAGAGTACAGGTTTTAGCCAAAGTAACTCTTTACAATTGAAAGAAGTTGAGAAATTTTCTTGTGATGTGGCAAGTTGAGATTATTATCGCCTTTTGTAACTTAATATATGTGCTTGGATTCAAATGGAGTATTTTAAGACTGTTTTGAATTTGCTTCGGAACTACTCCTGTAGCTGAAATTACAATTGGCACTACGTAAACCTGTTCCATACTCCAAATTTCCATTGCTAATTCTTGATATTTGGTGACTTTTCCTTCAATTGTTCTCTTGACATTATGGGAAAGTAGTACTGCAATATCCACCAAATAACATGTTTTATTTTGCTTATTAGTTAGAATTATATCTGGTCTGTTATACGGAATAGGTTTTGTCTGTTTGAATCTTCAAATCATAATAAAGTTTGTAAGAAGCATTTTCCAGAACAGTTTCTGGATTGTATTTATAATATAGTGCATAATTATCTATTAATTTGTATTGATGGGCTAGTTTTTGGTGAATGATCTTTGCGACTTGATTATGTCGATTAAGGTATTCTGTGCTGGTCAACATCTTGCAGCCAGATATGATATGTTGAATTGTTTCTGAAGCCTGATAACATCTTCTGCATTTATCGTCTGTTAAGTTGCTGTCCTTTAGTATGTATATTTCGCGTAGTTTTTAGCATGAATAACCTGATCCTGTACAGCTATCAAGAACCTTCCGTTTCACCATAGACCTCACCCAATGATAGCCATCTGTTAGACGCAATTTTATCCACATAGGGTTGGTTAAGATCATTAAGATGACGTCCATGTAGTTCCTTCTAAGTCCACAGTTCAACCTTTCTATTCAGATGAGTGCAATTTATATTGGGTTGTTGTTTGAGGAGCTCTATTTTTTAGGCTTAATGATGTAAGATTATTGTCAGAACATACTATTGATTTATGCAATGACGAGCTATGAGATTTGGTACAGAAGAAATTTTGAAGGCTATGTATTTGATTTTCTAGAAGTTGTTGTATGTCCATTAGTCCTCTACCTCCCATATATCTAGAAAGTGTTATTCTCTCTGTTGCTGCTTTTGGGTGATGCAGATTGAATTTTGTGAGCAATGTTCTGATGGATCTTTCTATGCCAGCTATTTCAGTTTTTGACCAATTAATTACTCCAAATGAGTATGTTAACACAAGTACAGCATAAGTATTGATAGCTTTGATAGAATTGCGTGCATTTAATTCAGTTTTAACGATGGATATGAGTCTATTGTTGAATTCTACTGTTAATTCCTTCTTAATTTCTTTATGCTCTACTGATTTTGATTTATTATTATTATTATTATTATTATTATTATTATTATCGAAAGACAGGTAATAATAAGGGAAACGACACACATATAAGCGTGTATAAAAATATATTAAAAAAGGGGTATAATTACATTTTGAACAGTTTTGTCAGGCGGATTCAGACCATGACATCGTCAGCATAGATAAAGTTTACAAAAACTTTATTTAAGGAAATAAAGTGAGTTTGAAATTCAGGGTTGAGTGGGTTTCTTGCGGAAGTAAAAACATTAAAAATATATATTTTAAATATTAAAATAAAATAAAATATTAATTATATTTTAATAAAATATTGAATATTAAATATTATATATATTATTGCTAGCTTCGCAACAACAGCATCACAACAAAAGTCATGTATGCAATCGGTCCCAGCGAAAGGAGAAGACACCCCTCTGGAGGCAACACCAAGGGTTTCCAAAACAAGGTTTCGTCCTACCCCACCAGCAAGAATCATCGCCTCTCGACGCTACCCACTGTCTACAACAGCGCACCTCCAGCAGATTTGGGACACCCAACGCCAATATGCCGACTTGCGCAAGAAACCCACTCAACCCTGAAATTCAAACTGACTTTATTTCCTTATAAAAACTCTGTGTTTTTGTAAACTTTCTCTATATTGACGATGTCTCAGAGTGAAACCGCCTGACGAAACTGTTCAAAATGTAATTAATATATAATAATTTTTAATATATTAATATATATTAATATATTTTTGTATATCATATATGTGTCGTTTCCCTTATTACCTGTTTTATTGATGGCTCACACACACATTAAACAACAGATTATTATCTAAAGAATGATTGTCACTTCATAGAAAGAGTCTCAGAAATACAAGTTCTAATCTTTGAAATTGCTTGCGACCATATTTCTCAAACCGGATGTAATGTACGACCTTGACATTTTTTTTAACATTTATTCGCAAATAACAAGCTATTTCTATAAACTCTTTTAAGAAATTCGGAACGTGATGACTATGCAGAAAAATAATAACAATAATAAGTGTTTCTTTTCACACTTTATAAATATCGAAGCAGCCATTGAATTCCTTTCCTACCTACGCACAGGATACTCGCTAAAATGTAGGTTTGTGAAAAACGCACGTACATCCTAACAAAAAAAAAAAAAGAATAGCGATGTTTGAGTATAGCAAATGAAGAGAATAGGTCAGAATGGAAATAAGCTAAACTGACGTCAGTGTATTCTAAAAGACAACATTATCTACAATGAATGATACGAAGGTCTTCAATTTTTATAATGTATATGGCACTTAAACAGGAATATTTAAAATATAAATTCTTAATATGCTTTTAACAGAATATTGATTGTTTTTGGTTAGTTTTTGGTAACTGTAACTCAGTTACTTTTTACCCAACCCTGGCTATATTATACCCAACCCTGGCTATATTATATCACGGGATATAAAACAGGCTAGCCCACTTTAACCCTGGGTATAGTTCGTCGGTGGGGTTAATCTGGGTTGCTACAGATTAAAAGTCGCCTCTGACTTTTAGACTTCATTTATATCATCTTCCAAGTAACAAAAAAATTTTACTTAAATGTTTTCTTTTATTGTTTCTAACAAAAATTAGGTTGCCTGCTGCAATGTCTGGTTTTTCATCAATGTTGCACACGTACCAATATGCGGCAATATTGGTGGACAATATTGGTCATTATTGATATTGGCGGTTGGTATTGTCCGCGAACACACAGGTTTTCCTTTACAAGTATTGGCCTGGTTACGGCGTTGCTCACTAGGGAGAGCTAGAGAGAGCGTGTTTCCGTACAGAATTGCTATAGTATTAAATGCCGCCCCTCTGTCGAAATCAATTAAGATTCTTTCATTATCAATTGACAAAATGTTATTGTTTGAATTTTAAGCCTTGTTTCTCAAACAAAATGGCCGGTGTGAGTGAGTGATTTTCCGATTTTCAAAGTCCCGCCTTCCTTCGACGTCACCATTGTCACGTGATTTCATCCGTTCATGTGATTCGCTCGCTCACCAGCAATATTTATCGCCAACTAAAATTGGTACTTTTTTTCCGACAATCGCCAATGGGCAATATTGGGCTTTTCTATTTAAATAAGAGCATCTAGAGATTGAGCATAAAGCTGACTGTGAGTCAGAAATAATCAGAAATCAGCGCACATAGAAACTGCCCTAAAAATGACACCCAATTCTGTCTAATAAATAGTTGCTTAATCAGGTAAGGGTTCCCTGCAAATTTCCAAGGTGTCCTAAAGACAATACAGGATCTTTAAAGACAATAGAGAGGCAACATGGCCATCCACCTTGGATCTATCAGAAAAATCATAATGTTAACATTCCTATTATTTTTCTTTCAATCATTAATTCAAATCAGCCGTGTGTAACCAAAAATTTGGCAAAACCCTTTGCTCATAATAAATGCTGATGATCCTTTTATAACAACTAGAAATTCGGTTGCCACAATGCAACATTTCAGTTTTCTTCATTTTTGCATCATATTTCTGTATTTTTCCTATTGTTACTTGAATATTATTCTTTCTGAAAACAACAGCTTTTTGACTTTTCTTCAGTAATCCCAACTTTCTCTCGAGTCTTTAGAAAAGAGATTTCGTCTGTTAGAATCTTATTGTTTGATTCAATTTCTCTATTTACCAATTCAATTTCTTTAATTCTGTATATAATCTTGGTAAAAATTTGGGATATGTCCATGAAGGCATTTGAAACTTCTCTCTGGTCTGTCTTTATAAAGGAGATTTTACTTCTGTCTTCTCTTGATGTAGAGCTTCTTATTATATTGACTATTTCGTGAAATTCTTCAATAATTTTTAATGAAATCGGTGATGATTCAAATGCTGATGGAGAGTGAGATGTTCTCCTTTTATTAGGATGTATGTGCCTACCATCAACAAATACATCATTTTCTATATCTTCTACTATCTTTTCATTATTTATTTCAGAAGATTAACTTTCTATGTTCTTGCAAAACATCCATTTCGTCTTCTATTTGCTTATTAACTTCTTCTTCTGCTTCTTTCCAACTCTTCGATTACCTCAGCTCTTATTTTCCTTTTCATTTTTCAGCCACTAAAAATAGTCTTGTAGTGAAGAGAATGAAGTTAACAGAAGAAACATCAAAAACAAAATATACGTCTTCAAACAATGTTTCTCAGATAAGATACTTATGAAAGTAAAGTACAGCAATACGATGCTGTTCTTAGTGCTGCGAAGCCTGAACTATACCTTCGACGCCGTTATATTAGCAGTTGAATGACGAAGAATTTAAGATAAAAAACAGGATTTACGATGCCTTTCGTCCACGATTGGAAAGTTTTGATTAATTCAACAAGCACTTAATTATATAATGATTGATTACATACTGATAACGTTAAAATTATATCAACTTCTCTTAAGTATTATAATCTTTTAGTGGAAGCAGGCACAGCTAAGGAGGTATTCGGAGTATCACCATTTACAGTAACAATTTCAAATCGATAAATTACATAGACCAAAAATATTAAGTCATTGGATAAAGAAATAATTGCATTTTAATTACTTATTTCCTTGTCTTTTTATAAATAAAGAACTTGAACTGTTTATTTTGCTTCTAATTTGATTGAAATTATTCAGTATTCTTCTACTACAATGCATTACAAATATTTCGACTATACATCATTCACAGGCTTCTTCAGGTGTTAAGGCTTATTTACATTATGAAGCTTTACAATATTAGGAATAAACGTGTGATAATTAATAGTCTGTTTCCAACTACTTTTTCTTACTAAGTATTTGTTGATATTTGTTCAAACAATAAAAGTCCTTTCCTTTTACCTTCCATTTTGGTTCACATTTTTTGTTCACTGTATTAAAATAGTGCATCTGTTAGTTAAAATAATGTTGTTACTTCAAGTTAAAACTACTTGATAAATGTAGTCCTTTAGTTAAGCAATGTAGAGATCCATGGATGCTGTCGATGTAACAGTCAGTCTGACCTCAAGGTTCAGCAAGGAGAAAGTTTTTGTAAAGCAATAAGAAATTAAAAATTAATTAGTAATCTGAACCAAAGACAAATGTAACATGTTGTCTTACATGAACTCAAGTCAACTGTTCCTGATTCCATTACAATCGATTTTAGTTACTTTTATGTTTTCCTTTCAAAAGCTTGTTAACTTTGTTTCTACGGTGTTTTTGGTTTCATTGAGTTGAAATTTACTTTATGTCAGCGAATACTCTTTAATTTTCAAGAAAAAAAGCACTTTTAGCATTTTAAGCAATAAACATGTTTTAATTCTTTTGTTCTAACAATAATGAAAACTTATAATAATAAAACTATAAAACTAAATGCAAAAACATAAGTATTATTTTATTTTAGAGAAATGAATATTTTTCAAAATCAGATGAATTTTTAGTTTTCATCTGTTATTTATATCCGTTTAACAGTCTTCCACACAGTCTGGTACAATCTCATCCACTTCTTCTTGAGGTAATTCCTCGCCTTTTTCGAATTTGTCACATTTTTTCACAGCCTTTTCCTAATTAAAACAAAGACAGATATTAAAATTCATTAGAATCTACTTTTTTCCAAAATTCTTAAAAATAAAGAGCAGTGTAATTATGTGAACGTTTTCGATATTATGTAATTTAAGTAGTTATTCCAGTTATTTTTCATGGAATATCATCAGCGCAGTATCATCTTAATACTGAGAAATACATTTCCACGTTAGTAAATCTCCATGTAATATTTAACATAAAATTTAATATTCGGTTTAAATTGAGTAGAAAAGATTTGATCCATTAAGTAGTGATCAGTTAAATGGTCTTCAAAACATTAAAATTAATAGCTCTGAAGAATTGAAGTAACTGTGAAGTTTGGTGTAGATCGGAGAATTAATTTTTAATATATTTTCAATAAGAAAGTCAGAATCATCAAATCAGTCAGTTCTGGTGTGCCTGCGTTTGTCCCTCCCCCTGGATGGATCTTCTCAAAACTTAATATGTATCTTCGTATCTTACTTTGTACATAAAAATCTTTTCTACATAGGCCCTTTTCGAAAAATCAGAATCAGAAGGCGGTAAAAATTCCAATAGAAAAGCACTGGAATCAAAAATTTAGAAATTTTTAAATCATTTTAATATCTCATTCTCTGCAACAATTAGTAAGTTATATCGTTTTAACTAGTGCGCATGGATTTCGATTTTAACAAATAAGTAAACAATGCAGATATAATTGATTTTTATAAAAAAAATTTAAGAAATACTATTTGAAGGAAAGTTTCTTTCGAACTTCTTGTTAATTTATCGTGACCATCGTCACGACCATCTTGTTTAATTTATCGCGAAGTCTTCCCTGCAGACTTCAATTACAAACACAATGATGCGCAGACACAACCACTAGAAAAACAGCCTAAATATATTCTGGGCTCAAGAAACACGAATTTCTATTAAAACTCCAACCGCTAAATATTCGCGTAAGTAATCTATAAACTTCTTCTAGGATTAAAAGAGAAGAATAAAAAACAAGTAATAAAAATATTTTGCAGTAGTATATCATCTGAATGATTACTATACTTTCTTATGATAGCAATATCTAAAATATAGAAGCAAAAAAGGAAGTTAAATTAGAAAAATTAGAATAATTAATAAAGATGAGAGAAATAATGTGACATATCATTAAAGGAACTTTAATGTCAGATTGCCGAAATTAATTAATTAATTAATTAGTTAGAGTAACCTTCAAGAATTGAGCAAATTGATACTTCTGTGCAACCAACGTCCAACTCTGTGTAAATAGTAGCTGCTATTTATGTTGCAATATGTTAGTAGCTTGCTAATATATTGTGAATTGATTATTATTATTTTTTACCATTTGTGCCTTTTAAAGCAAAAATATCGGTAAGCAAATCTACTAAAGTGTCATCTATTTCTCATGTTTGATATGTTTCTGTACGCAAGTAAATATTGTTGCTAGGATAAAGTGCAATACATACAATCAGAAATCACGACTACTTGGAAACTTGATAGTTGTTTATATTTTTGAAGAATGATTACGAAGAACAAAACAACGTATGCCATTTACAATCTCTCAAAGTTGGAGAGAGAGAAACTGCACACAACTTGAATGTCATTAACTTTATTCTGGTTGATAAATATTGTAAAAGTTTCAAGAACCGAAGATGTCTGGAATAGCCCTCGTAAAACATCAAGTGTTGCAGTTCCTTACATTTAGGAACCTGTTTAATAGATATAGTAGGCCGGAGGGAGAGCAACTGAAAAATGGCCGAAAATGCAATAATATTGAAATTCTATATTTAACAAGAACTAGAGGATTTTATAAAATACAGCTTTCCTTTTCAAAAACTAAGCTTTATGCGTTTTGACTTAAGAAATAGAACTTATGCATCTATCATGTCAATTATCGAAATACAAGTTATCTATCACAACTTAATAGGGTTAAAGAAAATGGAAGAAAAACTTTTTAAGCTACCTACTTCATAACCGAGAATGGCATCTTCTTACAGACGAAAAAACTATATGCCTTACGAAAATAAGAATCACCATCCCTTCACTCAAGTGAAAGAGAAGTCTATGCTGTAGAACATCTATGTTCTTTTTGCATTTACATATTGATTTCTTTAAGCAAAATTTGTGAAATATGAGTGAGTAATAAATTAAATCACACAATATAGAATATAAGAACATGTGAATACTGCAGTGAAGAGCATTACCAAGAAGATTTACCGAAATGACAAATACAGTGTGGCCTAGAAGTTTCCATACCTCCAATTATGTAGTAATATTTAGTATTGAATGTTATTTAATTGATGACATCGGAATGCACATGGATTACAAACATGGTTAATCCCACAGTTTTAAGATGCGGGTATCATGGAACACGTATAGTTACAGCAGGACGGGACACCTGCCCACTTCGCACTTATTGTGCGCGATATATTCATGAACATTTTCCAGGACGCTGGATTGGTCGCTGTACTGCACAATCGCCAGCTGCATTGAAATAGCCACCACGAAGTCCTGACCTGACGACGCCTGACAACTCATTGTGAGGAATCATTAAGGCCTACGTGTCTGAACGTCGTTATGTTAAAAATGAAGGATTGTGCAATTCAATTGAGGAGGCATTTCGAACCATCATACCAGAATGTCAAGTAGGACGTAACTTGTGTATACAGCATGATGGCGAACACACAGATGCATTGGACATATAATGTGAAAATATGTCATAAAATATGACTAGCAATGAAGGGGTACGGGAATGTCCCGGCCACACTGTAGAATAAATCGTAATCTTGACCTCAATCCACTACAACAATTTGATTGTTTTAGGCTTTATAATAGGATTCTTCTTGTTATCACACATGCTCTACATACATATTTTAATATGCATTACATAAATCAGGTATGTTCATTACTAGCTCAGTAGTTATCAAGATCAAACATTAATGTTATCCTTAAAAACTATTGAGATTATGGAAAAAGAGTAATACTTTTGTATCAAGAAACTTTTAAAAGATAAACAAAATTGAAAATTTTGTTAAGCATATGTAAAGATAATTAATTCTTTTTTAAAGCCATTTCTTTTAAAAGATGATACAAAAAATAAAAAA
Source organism: Thereuonema tuberculata (assembly GCA_023159025.1). Classification (NCBI taxonomy): domain Eukaryota; kingdom Metazoa; phylum Arthropoda; class Chilopoda; order Scutigeromorpha; family Scutigeridae; genus Thereuonema; species Thereuonema tuberculata. Next base: position 58,906,104 of record JAFIDM010002131.1, read on the forward strand.
TAAAAATATTGATGAGAATGACGGGATGATTTTTTTTTTGGGTTTTCTAATAATATCAAGTTAAATAACAACATTATTCTAACATAACTAGATGTTGCTTGGTGTAGTTTGTTCATAATCCATGGTTTTTATGATTTTGAATCAACTACCAACATTTAAAATTGAAAAAAAATATAATAGGCCAATTATACTCACTGGCATGGAATCTTTGCACTTTTCACACATATATTTCTGAAAAATGAATTAGAATAATAAAAAAATATTTAATTAAGACAGTTAAAAATTAAAAATGAAATCTTAATTTTAGGATCCTAAAAGGGTCCAAACAAACATTGGATGTTAATTTGCAATAAATGTTTTTAATTTCAAATAACAAAAAAGAGTAAACTCGAATTTTTTTAACAACATAATATGTACTATGAACACATCGGTTATGATAATTATGAAAATGTTTCAGATATTTAATACATTTTATCTTGAAAGATAATATGGTAAAGATATAATTCTCTATAATAATACTCAATAAATACTCTATAATTCTCTATAAATGCATACTAATAATAATAATAATAATAATAATAATAATAACAATAATAATATGTGTTTTGGTCCTGACCCGCCATATTGTCTTAGCTGGGGAAACCCAAGGTTTGAAACGTTTTTTCGATATAATAATAATAATAATAATAATAACTGGGATAATACTGGGATCGCAACGTTCACACAGACAAAACCATACATCACAACAGACCTGACATCACACTTGTTGATAAGGTCAACAAACTGAGCTATCTCATTGATATTGCAATGCCTATCAGCAAGAACATGCAGAAAACTAACGCAGAAAAGATCAGTAAATACACCGATCTAGCAGATGAGCTCCAGAAGCAGTGGAGGCAGGACTGAGTACGTGTTATACCCATCGTCTTGTCTGCCACTGTTCTAGTACCTCACACATTGCACCACAGTCTCAGCACACTAGGACTTCACAAAAACACTTATGCACAACTGCAGAAGGCTGTGGTACTCAACACAACACGCATAGTTAGGAAATTTATGGACACAACGACACATCCCTAATCATTCTTGCACATGTCTTTACACTTGGCAATATGTGCTTTGGTCCTTGACCCGCCATATTTTTTTTTGCTGGGGAAACCCAAGGTTTGAAACATACAAACATAATAATAATAATAATTTATTTTCTTTGAAACATTGTTAAAGTCCTGTTACGATCTCCCACAAAGAGATCCTTTAAGTGAATCCCAACTGCTAATGGTCACACATAATTTAACTATTTTTATATTATCATTATGTACTTGTTATTTTAAAAAAATGTTTTCAATTTAGCTAAACATTATTATAAGAAAAGCTTCAATCTTTGCTAGTTTCGAAATATTAAAGTTCATTGGGTCCGTTTTATAAACATGAGGATTCTCAAATGACAATGTTTTCTTTTTATCTAATACAAATTTTGGAAAGATTCTTTAATTTTCCTCAAATGCATACATACTTTAACATAATGCAAAGAAATATTTTAACACAATGTTAGGTGGAGACTATCTTCCTAATAATTTCAGCTTCATTTCAGTAGACCTCTCATCTGATTCTTTATCTAATTTTAGACCTTTTTTGAGACTTCATTAATGTCTAATTTAACTTGAAGAAATATTAAAGTTGTTTTTATCACATAACAAATAGAAAAGTAGGAGAGATGTTAAATCAACTAAAGAAATGTGAGTATTTGTAAATTGTAAGAAGCTTTTTGATGACTTAGGTTTTTGCTCGAATATTTATATTGAATGGATATATTTACAAGTGCAATATAAAAAAAAATATGTACATTTCCATTAATACGAGATGGCATTAAGTTTTCCTAACAATATAATATAATATAATATAATATAATATAATATAATATAATATAACATAAAAGTATATTCCGCTTATTGAATTAAATATTTTACTGAATAATGTACTTACAAGTGCTTCTTTCTTCCCTTTCTTGTTTCCTTCACTTCCTTCAAACTCTTTTACACAATCTAAGCATGCTTGCTTTTTCTTGAAAAACAAAATTACATTAAAATTAATAAAAAGAACTTTTAAAATTCCTCTTTTACTTGAATCAAGTATTTCCTTCATGAAAATTTTAATTTATAATATTTTTTTTATGCATTCAATGATTCGATATTTCAATGAAATCTTTAAAGCGTAATTGGTCATTGGTAATTAGAAACAAAAACTAATTTTAATCTGGAATTTCATAAAACGGTGTTTTTGAATTTGCGATGGAGTTCCTAAAAAATTGGTCTTCCTGTAGTTGGAGAAATTCAAAATAATTAAATTCAGATACAAGTCATAAAACATATAAAATAGAAAACCTGAACTACTTTAGTTGATTATCTATTTTATTATAATGGGAATCTCAAATTTCCATTTAATAATTTTTATTTTACAGTTACGTTTTTACTTATTAGCAGCGAAAGAAAGCCCCATTAAAATTGAATGAAGCAACATTTTCGTCATTATAATTTTATGATTCATAAATGATACTTTTCCTTTTAGTCAAAGCTAGTGTTAATGGGAATATTATTCATCTTATTTTATTATATCTTTGAGGATTCTGTTTTGGTGATCCATCAGTTTATTTTGTATTATTTATATCTTCAGAGCAGGTGAAACTTGATGAATTAAAGAACTTGACATAGCTCGTCTAGAAAACTAGAACTAGTGGATCTAAAAAAATTTTGTTTTTATTTCGCATATTCTGTTAATATTTAAAATTTATAAAGGTCCATACTTTAATTCTAATCTTAATTTAACAAGAAATCACATTTGTAAATCGTCACTTTTGATTGTACAAAATAATTTAAAAATTGTTGGAATCTGTTAAATGTTGGAAAAATCAAATAGTAACTTACTGCTTCATCTTTTTCGCACATCTTCTCTAAGCCTTTACCCTTACCTCCTTTGCCTTTGTTTTCTTTACCTTCCTAAAATGAATAATTTAAATTAACAAGTCTTTCCAATAAAGAAAATATGGAAATAAGGAAAATATACAGATTTCTAAATTATCAAATTTAAGCGAAAACGTTCCAAGATTATTACCAAAAGTAAAGAAAATCACAAAATCAGTTAATGAAATAAAAAACTTAATAAATAAAAAGGAAACAATTTCCAATAACAATTTTTTTTCTATTTTCCATATTGCATAGAGGATGTTATATTGGCGTAGTTATAAATGAATCATTTTTTCTTTTTCATTTTCTTTCCACACTTCAAGGAACAAGTATATACTTTTGTTTTTTTTCTTACTTTCCTCATGAATGTTTATTTGTTTGTATGAGTATTTGTTATTGAAAACTTGTGGACACAAATACTCAAGAAATAATTTTCAACTCTCTTCCAAACTTCATATTTAAATTCATATCTAATTATTATCTAGTCTAATGTTATTTTTGTGGAACTCACTTATACACTTATTCACTGAGTAGCCACTTTATTAGAGACACCGCGCTAATAAACAGTTTTCGTTATTATCGAGTTTTTTCCTCCACTAAGTTTGATCACTGGCGTAATTCTTCTAGGCATGGATTCTACAAGGTGTTGAAATCTTTCCGCAGGAATATCGGCCCATGCTGACAGAAGAATCAGTTTACTTTAGTAAGTTCACTTTAGATGGTGGCCTTTCTAGGCTTCGAATGGATCTTTCCACTTCGTCCCACAAATGCTCGATGGGTTGAGATCTGGTGACTGAGCCGACCAATAAAGTTAGTGGAAATTAGTCATGTTCACTGAACCAAACGGAGACCAATCCAGCCCGGTGACGCGGTGCATTGTCCTGTTGAAAGTGGCGATCTACGTCGGTGAACACTGTAGCCATAAACGGGTACATCTGATCGACAACAATGTTGAGGTAGCCCGTGGCATTAAGAGACAATTCCCAAGAAAACATTCGCCAGACCATTATTCCACGCCACCCTCTTATGGAGTTGTCACTTGATAAGAAGGTTTTAAGAATTCGTGCAGACTGTGCCATATTCTCATTCTGGCCCACAGAAGGCGCGTTTTCCTGTTTTTCTGTGATAGTTAAGTCACTCCTGCTGTTAAAACTAATCAGAGACAAGGGCCGTCGTGTTGTACTTTCGTAATGCCTTTTGGTGCATCTATAAAGTGGCCACTGATTGTATAAGTATTAAAACATTGAAATATAAATAGTTTGAAGAATAATCCACTGTTCAACCTCAAACTCTGATTAGATTTCTGTATTTTTTTTCCAAAAAGGATCTAAAATACTACGCCATTTAGTTGCTCCAAAAATACTGTTATCAATTTCACATTTCAGTCTTTCGCTTAATTGTATACATCTGATTAGATTTCATACATCCAAATATGGACGACAATGCTCTAAATCAGGAAATGATTCTTTTATGTTCTTTATTACATTCTGGCCCAAATTTAGCTACACAACTACTACAATAATTTTCCTGAGCTTAGTCTTCTATCTCATAGAGAGATTTTGTAAGAGTTCAATGGATATTACTTTAATTCAAGATACTAGAAATAGCTCAACATAAAGCTGAAATTTACGCAGTTCATTTTAAAATATGCTGAGTTTTCATAATATTAAGAAAAAATGCTGAATTTTATAGAAATACAAGAACTAGAATTTCATTCAAAAATTTCCTTTTATTAAAACTATATTCTTTGTCAATTCAACTTTAATGTGTGGAACATTAATGTTTCCTGACTTTTAGTATGTTTTTTTTAAAATAAGCGATATTTTTTATTTGTAATTCGAGTTTTTGATATACATTCATTGTAAAGAAATATTTGCTCTTACGAAATACTTCAACTAGTTCTTATATATTTTAATTCATTATTTTCAGATTGCCTTTTTTTAATTATGAAATTAATTTAACATCCGGGACTAAAATTATCTAAAGTTATCTAACATCGGAATTTAGAGCGAAATGCAAAATGTTATTTTGAATTTTTTTTTTTATAATAGCCATTTTTTTTAAGGGTAATTAATGTTACGATGAACTATTGCCGTCACATTCATTTTAATCTAGTAATATATTTTTAATAATAATCAAACATGCATAAATTTAGTATTTTACGTTTTTATCTTCAATTTTTCATTTTCTGCGTATTGATATGCATTCAATTAATAAATTTTTCGAAAAAAAGTTTGTATATTCGATTGCAATAAAAGAAATTTCATCAAAAATCAAAACTATAAAAAAAAAGCAAATCTCTTCGATTAAAAAGAAATACATGAAATTATTATTGGTAATGAAGGTCAATTCACTCTTTAATTAAATATAACTCAACTAAATAATTTTAAAGATTTTTTTTTTATTTCAGTAATTTAAGAACTTTCCTACTTTTTAATGTTAATGAAGTTATTTCTAATCTATGATAACTTACATTACATCAATCAAAGTTAACAGGTTTCCAGAAAAGTCAAGCAGAAAGTCATATTTCATACATTACAAGGTTTTTTTAGTGCTTACGGGATTAAATTTAAGATTCAAGTTTTAAAGTTTTTTGTAATAACTCACAAATTTTTCTAACTCACAAATATTACATTAAATAACTACATGATTAAATAACTAATTGGTTGTAGTCATCAAAATTACGGTATCTGATTTGTAATAATTTGTAAAGATTAAAATAAGTGATTCATTTAAAATTAATTAAAACTTAGATTTAAGATTAAAGTTATTAGATTAAATTATTACTTTTTTTAACATTTATATTTCTAATGCAGTATATCAAAATAGTGTAATTGTGGTTCAAGAAAATTAAAAGTACAGGCAGCCCTCGTTTTACAACGGTTCAAGTTACGACGATTCAGATTTATGTCAAAAATGAGAAATTTAGGCCAAAATGAGGAAAAATGTATTTTTTTAAAAATTAAAAAATGCGAAAAAAGGAAAATTATATTTCTTGAGCGAAAATGCAGCCATAAACGGTGAACGCAGTGAACTTCAACAGCTATACTCAGGTTCTACCCACTCGGTCCACGTTGCTCCTCCCGTTCTCACTTTTATTTATCTCAGTCATCTCACGTTGAATGACTGAGATATGCCTGAGAATGCCTGTGAATGCTGTGTATAACAATTAATAGTAATAAAAGATTTTAAAAATAAAAATGCCCTCGCCTAATAAAAGGATTGTACCATAGCACACTTTGCATTATATGATGTAATAATTAAGTTATTATTTATTACTTTATGTTAATTTAATAGACCTACGAAAGTATGTAAATATTTTACAATAATTTTAGTCGTGAAAACTTATATTGGCGTGGTTTAATTAAATAAAAACAAATGTGTGGAATGCATCCTCCCATTTACATTACATAATGGATTCGCTTTACACCGATTCGATTTACGACGCCACTATTTACGCAGGATCGCATCACCGGCGTAAAACGCGGACAGCCTGTATAATTTAAGACATAGGACAAAAACCTACTGCTTCTCTTGAGATAAATTTTTTATCAACAAGTTCTGTGTCTTATTAACAACAACAACGTTAACACAGATTACTGTAGCTTTTGTATATAGCTTGAGTTTTATATTAATATCTAAAAATATAATTAAATATTACAGTAAAAATCTTGTCAATTTATCACTTACTTTTTTTCCTTCCACTGATACAACTGCTATCACCAGAAGAACCACTAGACACAAAGCGAAGACTCTCATGATGAATGGTTTTTGTCAGAAATGCAGAGAACATTGTAATGTAGAAGGGTTTATTTATAGTAAACTGTATATTCTGGAGTTCACATGTGGAAGTTACGACAGCACTTCCTGTCTCTCTACTGCGTCAAAATTTTCTATTGATTTTTGCTCTGTCTTTGTTATTTCTTTTATATTTCCGTTCTTTACATTTCAGTGACTTTTTCACTTTTACCACTTCTACAAACAAAAACAAAAAGAAACAAGTAAGGAATGCAAAAAGCTTTTTGTCTCTGACATTATCCTACTTTATGTAACAGAGTCGTGCTGTGTCTTTTTGATAGGTTTCATATAGTCACTACTTTTATTTCAATAAATTTCCTGCCATGATTATACTGTAGAAAACCCGAAAAAAAATCCCATATTTTAAAATCTAAACTATGTGAAGAACATGAGTTTGGTCACAGATGATAAATCAACAGCATTTAAAAAAAGGGAATATTGATTCATAAGTGATCCCCAAGTCTTGAGATTTTAGGCTGTAATTCTTCTATTTCCTTCATGATTCGATTATTTTCACCTTAAAGAAATAAAATGTTGAGTTTTAATTTTTCCAGCACTATTTGTTTTCCCCTTATGTTCGAGAAGGCTTAAAAGTAACTTTATAATTCTCTTCATCTTGTTATGTTACTGAAGTTCACCCATTACAGAGACCTATTAATCATTCAATTAGTTACAAAGTTAAACTATTACAGGTTCTTAATTATTATATTTTTTTTTACAATTTTAGCCTATTCTTTGAAGATTATAGAATCATCTGATTTCTCTGTAAGAAATTTTAAAGTTAGAGATCAATTTTTTGTTTGAAATGTAATTTATTGTCCTTTCTTTCCACATCATAAATGTGATGTTTGGTGTACTTGTACTGAAAAGGAAAGCTGATCGTTTCAAAATTAACGAACAACTGACACAATGTTCTTTACTTTCAAAATCAATAGTGTTAAAAGTGTCTTCCAATATTAATTAGTCTTCCTATACTAATCATTATGTTTTATGAAACAAATTTAAATACCTTAGGGAAGACATTGTAGAACCATTTTAATTTTGTTTTATAATCTATTAAAATTATTTTTACGTGTGTGAATTTAAGTAATTTACACTAAAATGACAACACACAAGTCAAGAATGTTTGAAAAGATTTTAAA
>JAFIDM010002131.1:58924003-58958251 GCA_023159025.1 Thereuonema tuberculata
ATACATACCTGAAATTATGCCGTGTATTTTTGAAACACCCTGTATATAAACGAAATGAAATATGTTGTGTTTATAATTTACATGAAATCATATTCTGAACAAACACTTCTTTTTCCTTTAATTTATACTTCTTTTGGACTTTATTCTAATGCAGGGTTGGGCAAGAAGTCGATCGCGGTCCGCATTTTGGGGTGACAGCATGTGAGATTTCATGTCTGGAGATTTTTTTAAATTTTGGTCGTCGATTTGGAGATTCCGTTTTGTTTTTAGCCTTAAGGTGACCGCGCCACTTTGAGTATAGTTTAGGTAGCCCTTACCTTACAAAAGTCTGCCCACCCCTGTTTTAATGTGTTTCTAATTTTTAACTATCATAATGCAAATTACAACCAGCATTTTGTCACATGTTCCGATCAAATATTTTAACGTCCCTATTAAGAAATTGCAGAAATTTGATTTTCAGGAATTTTGAAAGAAATCAATTAAATCAATGAGACATTGAGTTCAATAAGAAACATTCGAAATGTAAGAATTCTCTCAACTATTTTCTAAAGTGGATTTCATATCAAAAAGAAACCTACAATGATATGGTTTTAAGATTTAGAGTTGATGAGTGATGTTTTTTTTTTTATTAAATGTGTTTTCGTTGATGGAGTGAATAGTAATTGTTGAATATAGAAAGAATGGCGAGAGGTGATGAATGAATAAATGAAAAGCGTATTTTAAGAGTTTGTGTAAGAGAATTACATGAATTCAAAATAATCTCACTGATGACGAGATAACCATTTTGAATAAAGATAGAGAGAATTGGAGAAACCGTTTTTTTTTTGTTTATTTTCTTTTTATTTCAGAATTTAGTTTCCAGTTTTGGATCGTAGTTTGTTTTCACAATTAATGTTTATTTAAGTATATTACTAAAAACGATGAAATGTTATTTAATATTATTAAAAGTTAATAAATTTTTATTGAAAGCAGATGATTTTTAATTAATGCTATTTGTAAAAGAAATACGACAGTAACCAATCGAAAAAGTGTTTGTTTTATTTTTATTTTTGAAATTCATATGAAATTATGAATTAAATTATGATATCAAATCATTACAGAAATTTGAGATATTTTCCTTTATATTTTTGTTAAATTTAATTTTCATTTATTTAAGAAAAATGAATAAGCTGTAATGAAAGAGAAGATAAATAAAAATTGATATTTTACCAGAAGATATTAATTTATTATTCTTTTTATTCTCAAAATGGAAAATATAAAACAGACAAACAAAATTTTCTGAAATAAGAAAGTGACTATATTGCTGTTAAAAACAAATATTTTTTGTTACTTTCTTATAAAGGACATTATTTATCTTATGACTATTTCAAATATTAATCTAGTACTATTATTAAACTATAAAAGCCTTTCTCCAACTAACATCATATTTTCCGTTGCTCATTAAAATGCTTTATTAATATTGTGATGAGTTTTATATTTGTATTTATATATTTATTTCTATTTATGTATTTCTATGTATTTTATCTTTTACTTCTTTTACAAGAATCACTTGTATTATTTCAAATCCCAACCGTTAACGGTTATTCCTGTTTTGTTTACTTTTAAATCCCAACGGTTGGAGGGGCTCCCATCATGCACCTTAAATTTAAATCTTTCCGTTAATTTCTCTTATCATTTAAAAGCACCAATCATTTTAAAGCCCACCAGCCAATCAACACTCATGTAAATAAACTTATATAAACCCTTGCACACTTGTAAATAAAGAGAACCTGTTCAGATCTATCGAGTCTTGTTCATCTTATTTCCACGAACCAGGGCAACGAATAAATCACCACAATATCTGAACTAAAACTTCAAACAAAATTGCAATATACAATAAAAACTATAAAAAAAACCAATACCATATGGCCAATTAATTTTTTTCCTAAATGCTTACAAGCTTTCAATTACTCCAAAAATGTTAGTGCTAAGCCCCGCGAACACCATGCAATTTTTCAGTAACTTAGTCGTCCGATTTTGACTTCACGAGTTGATATAAACATTTGTCAAACCCCAAACACCGTGCAACTCGACATGAAGTCGGCGGTGATAGAAGAAATCCCATAATGCAATGCGTTTCCCAAACCCGATGTGGAAAACCCGAAAAAAATCGAGGTTTTGAAACCTCTCTGATAAATTCTGTCGCATACAATTTCTGCATTTCAGTAGTATAAACTTTATTTATGCATGAAAGAAACTCGCAATACTCTTGATATTCATTGAATACGAGCATGTCTTCGTATCGAATCGGCGAATATAATTTTCGACGCCATTTCCTCCATGGGTGTGACGTCACGACTGATGTGTTCCAACGCTGCCCTGTGATTTGGTAATTCCCAGCGACTTCGATGCAATTTTTCGAGTTGCAGGTGTACGAGCAACTCGAGTCGGATGACAAAAGTTGCAGTCAAGTTGCATATAAACGGGCTCAAAACTGTCTACATCAATATGTCAAAATCGGACGACTAAGTTGCTGAAAAATTGCATGGTGTTCGCGGGGCTCTAGACTAATTTACTTGAATTGTTTTGGATTCAGTATAAATAAATACTAAATTCCCTTTCTTGTGATTGATTAGGAGACGAGGTATTCAAGAAAAAATATAAAATAAGTGGCCCGATATCTGAAAAAAAATAAAACTTCAAAAATTCAAATCTCGGCAAACATTTCACCTAAAAATACCATATTTTGCAGAATGTGTTATCGTATGATCCCTTATATACAAATAAATTTTCATAAAACTCTGTGGTAGTGTAGTGAACTCATCAGGTGATCTGACATGAATGACCCAATGCACATCTTCTCAGTGAGTTACTACGAAATCAATAAGTTACAACGAAATTACCCGAGTTTCCCCTTTTTCTTCTTTTATTTTCTTTTTTCTTAGAAACGAGAAAGTAGAAAAAAACGTGACAAATCGTGAAATAGGATTATTTTATATTATAGTATTTGTAGAATACAAAAAGGGGAAATTATCTACTTTCTGGAAAAAAACTTGAATTGAAACCGGATTATTCGTTTCAAGTCATGCGCTCTTTAATGATTATTTAAAAGGATTAACATTGATTGTTTAAAACAATGAATTATTTAAAAAAATCAGATAGAAATCCAGTGTTTAGTTTCCAATGCTTTTCTTTGGAAATTTTTGTCGCCTTCTTTCGTTAATTTTTCGACAAAAGACCTAAATGGAAATGTTTTCAAATATAAAATTAGATTGTCTCTATTCCTTAAATAGGTTTATCAAGTTTCAAGAAGATCCATTTTACAGTTCAAAAGTTATTAGGAAGTGACTCACACATACAGCCAGTAAATCGTTGATTATTTTGATAGTCTTCATTGTAATGCTTAAAAAATAAATAAGATTTATTCAGTCATTTTTGTTAGAATGTTTGTCTGTAGCTCGTTGCTTGTTAGTTGTTTACTTGTTGTTTACTTTTTGACCAACATCCATTTCTTCCTTCCGTGAGATCTTCCTTCTAACAACAGACCAACCGAATAGATTTTGATCGTACACCAACCATTTGGTTTCTATGGAATCTTCTCGAAAGAAGATGCTGCTTTCACGCACATAACTGATTAAAACATAATGTATTTACAAATACAAACGATGTTTATTTAATCATTTATGTTTGTGCAAGCAGCTTCTATAAAACTTACAGAATCTTCTCTTCTCTAGAAATAGAATGTGAAGAGAAGTGAAAAATATTGAAAATCCATTTTAAGTAAAGATATTCTTTAAAAATATAACCTCCATCTTACCTGGGCGTGGATGGCACTGAGAATGTCATTTAACTTGCAATTACAATAGGGTGAGAGATAAACATAAAATTGCACCATTTTGGAATCATTGTTTCATAGGTTGCCTCATTTCTACATATTTTTTGTATTGCATTGTTATAGCGACAGCAATGGCTGTAATCCATATAAGATATCAATAATCGAATCCAATGCATTTCCATGATTCAAGTCTTAGCATTACACTTAAAATATGTAATCGCAATTGAAAAGGATTTCCTGATGTATTCTTTTCTCTTTTCTGAACTTTCCTCTTTAATCTAGTCTTTAGTAAATATAACTATCGGAATCATAGACCTATAATCACTTAAAGCTGTTCAAGATCAGACCCCATGACGAGAGACATTCTAAACTAGGATTTCTCTTGTTTTTGCTGTTAGTCACACTAAATGTGCTGTTTTTGGGAACTATTTTTGGGAACCATCTACATTGAATGAGCAAAAACCTCTCAAGACAAGGCGTTTACCAGAAATAGAAATTGAGAAAAAGAAATCATCTCAAACTGCGTTTCAGTTCAAGTTTCGCATTTTAACTGAAATTCTAAGAGTAGGACCACGGAACAGTTTATCCTTGAATCTACATTGGCTTAATTTTATTTTTACTTTTTTCTAAAGTTTTCATTGGTGTGAATCTGAGAAGGCCGTTTCGTTCCCTTTGTGTACTCATCAGCGAAGAAAAACCTCTCGGCGAAAAGCTCAGATCGGAAACCGGATAATTTTAATGAAATTTAATAGTACTTCAAAATTAAAGTAAAAAAATAAAAGTTTATGCCATATAAGTTTTTATTAAAAATATTTAACGAATTTTCGGAAAGAATCAACGCCTTTTCTTTCTGAAGCTGCCAAATTTAAAATTAACAAAGACAAGTAATGAAACGGGAACCTTCAGTAATAATTAACGTGAAAAAAACACAAAATTCGGGAAGATTATTGAGAGTATCTTACTAAAATATACAAAGAAAGTAACTTGAATAGAAGTGAAGGTGTAGAAGTACATGAAAGTATAGTAAATATGGTTAAAGACTTGTGTTGTGTCACAATTTATTAAATGTTGAAATACTAGAGAAAAAAATAGTTTACATTATTAAGGTATTGTATTGTAGAATTTAATGCTTTAATTTTGAAAAAGTGTAACAAAGAGTTACAGTTTTCCTGTTTGATTACTTATCTTTATAAATTTTATGTTGAAAAAGGAGAGGTGTTGATTCTTTCCGATAATTCGCTATAGTATATTTTTAATATATATTTATGTGGCATATGGATGGTGTAGAATTATTTATCTTATCATCAAGAAAAGGAAGGAAGTAAAGAAAGGTTGGTAGTAAAAGTTCATCATAAGGTTTTCTTTATAGAACAATAATATTACAATGAACATTAATTTCTTAAGCATCTTTTTCATTCAAGCTCTATTTCTACATTACCTTCAGAGAGTTAAGTTTAATAAGTTTTTTAATAAGTTTTAATCTAATCTATGTCAGTTGTAAGAATGCTGAACAGTACTTCCATGCTATCTAAGTACTAATTCACAGTCAAACAAATACATGTTTCAATAGAGAGAAATACATGTTTTCATTCGAAGATTTTGAGACATTTCTGTTCTAAATTCACCTGAATCAATACATTTTATTTTGTTAAAAAAATGTAAAAATAAATTCGAATTAAAATTCGAAAGGCACAATGAATCTTTGAAATAAATCATCGAAGAAGCTTAGAAAACATCTACTATTCTGTGATGTAGAATAACTTGTGAATTAGTTAAGCCGAGCTGTTTCAAGCTGTAACTAAATAAAGTGTAATTGTTATCTGGAGTTGTTTGTTTGATTGTTTGTTTCCTATGTATTTCGAAGCCATAGGTTTTATTTTACGTTAATAACTAATTTGTAATTAATAAACTTTAACGTGTGTAATTATTGTAGTAAATTAAAAACCAACACACAAGTTAAGAATAAAAAATATGCAACACATTAAAACTAAATGTTTCGATCAGGATAAGCTGACCTTTCACTAGTGATAAATAAAAAGATCGTGATAAATATATAATTCTAATATTTTATTGCTTTATTTATCTTCGCTTCCACCATTAATGATATAACTAAAAGAAATTTTGATAATTCTAAAGATGCTGTTGATTCATTATTGTTGTCAAGCAAATGGGTGTAGATGTATTGGGAAGACCCAGAAGCCATTACATAAACGTGTATCCCAAAATTGAACAGCCGTCCGTATAGGGGATTTTATTTATCTCACGAATGATTTTTTTTATTTTAATTCATCGTAAATATTACAATGATTCCACTTTGGTCAAAATATGTAATATTATGATTTCTGTAAAAACGAAGGGACATGGAGGGTGATATTTCTTAGAGTTACTGTATGTGCTTGTTTCTGCAATAATATCCAAAACTTATATGTATTCTGTGGTCGATCCCCAACCCTTTATTTTTTCTGCAGAAGTAGGATAAACTCTGAAGGTTCCTTCTTTCCAAAGTTGTTTTTGTGGTCTCAAAATTCACCTGCCCTCATGAGCTGCATATTCACCTGCTTCTTTAAGCAGCAACCAGTAACATGTTTTCGTGTTCGATGCTCATCTGTTTTCAAGTTTCTTCGTCGGCAGATGTCGTACCTATATGCATCACCTTCAAGTCCTATATTACCAAGGTAGCAACAGCCTTTTCCGAGGTATTTGTCGACAACGCTACTCTGCTATTAGTCAGCTTTCGATCACATGACAACAAAATCAATGAAACCACATGTTTTCATCAACTAACATCTATTCGGTATGAATCATGAAAAAGATTGCGCTGTGTTAAATATTATTTTTCAGTTGATTCTTTAATTAATTAATTAAGTACCGATATACGACACACTCACTTAATGAAATAGCACCTATTTGAGAAAAAAAAATTAAGTACCGTTGTCAGAATATTTTTAGAATTTACAGTACTCTATACATCGTAGTACACTAGAAATCAATTTTTAAATACATTTATTCTTAAAATAGAGATATAATCTTTGTTTTTCATGTGATACGTCTGCATTACATTATTTATTATATATGCTCATTAGTACATTGTATATTATGTATATTCTTTATTACAGCTTTGTATGTTTTGTATATTTTTGGCCTAATTATTTGTGATATATGGTAAGTTGACGGGTAATGGAGGGGAAGATGATATGAAACATGCCTAAATTCTGACTAATAGAAAAGGTTATGGAACGTATTAAATAATTTAGTCGGGAACCGTCTTTAATTAGAATTGAAATTTCTTAATCTCAAGTACAATTATGTTTCGCTTTATTTACCAGATTTTCGTAGAATAATAATAATAATAAAAAAATCTCCGTGAAAATATAAACTTCAAAATTAAAAAGAGATTTATAGAAACATTCTAGAAATATGTATATATACCGGGTGATCAAGAAATAACAGGAGGTGTTCGGAGCTCTGTAGCGTGTTATGTACTGGACGAAATAGAACAAAATTTGGCCACCATACACATTAAAGTATGAGGTTTTGATTTGTCAAGAAAAAAAAATTAGTACCAAACATCGCCGATAGGGGAAATTCTGGCGCTGCGGTCGAAAAATGCATCATGAAATTTGCATATACGGGTACTTTGTGACATGATATGGAGGGTAAAAGGAGGGGTTGCGGGAATTCTAATCATTCTGCAAGAAGTCGCCCGTCGACGGCGTTGTCACTACGTGATCTTGCCTTATTAGTCAAGCTGTTTTATCAGCGGGATGAAAATGCCAATGCTGCTCTACGTGAATACCGGCGGTTAAAACAGTTACGTAGAGGACCGATGACCATAACTACCTTACGAAGAATATTGAAAGATTTGAAAGAACAGGAATTCTTGGTGTGCAACCAGGCCGAGGACGTAAACGTAGCAGGAACAAGTTGAAGAAGTTGCAACTGCCGTTCAGGATCAGGCGATAGCTAATAAGCAGGGTACTAGCAGTGCACGTTTAATATCACGACAAACAGATATCCCTTTGTCGACGGTGCAGAAGATAGTGCGTAAGATCCTCAAATTTTATCCGTATAAGATAACACCTATTCAAGAATTGCTCCCAGGGGACAGAAATACCCAATTAGAGTTTGCTTTGAGATTTTTGGATCGATTGGAAGTGGATGGCGAGTAGCCGTGGCGAATATTATGGAGCGATGAAGCTCACTTCCATGTGCACGGTGATATCAACACACACAACTGCCGTATTTGGGCTGATACAAATCCACGCGTTGGTCAAGAGATCCCCTTACATTCGCCGAAGTCACAGTTTTGTGTGTTCACTGCTTCTTTTATCATCGGCCCGTACTTTTATGAAGAAGTTGGTAGAAATGGACTAGTGACTTGTTCTGTCAATTCCGAAAGGTATGCTGACATGCTCGAGAACTTTGTGATACCTCAACTGCAGCAAAGAAATTTAATCGATTCTACCATTTTCATGGAAGATGGTGCGCCACCGCACATCGGACGTCAGGTGAAGGATGTCCTGCGTCAACATTTCACAGACGCTAGAGTAATTAGTAGCGCATTTCCCATGAATTGGCCTCCTAGGTCCCCTGATCTCAATCCTTGCGATTTCTGGTTGTGGGGCTACCTGAAAAGCATTGTGTATCAAGGACATGTTCCTGACATTCCTACCTTAAAACATCAAATAACGTTACATGTCAGACGAATAAATGCCGATATGCTGCGGGCCACCGTCGAAAACCTCGTGTACCGCATGCAATTACTGGAACATCAGGCTGGTGCTCACCTTGAGCCAAATTTGTAGGTTGCTATAATAAATGTTTTTCATTGGTATTTGGTGTGTTGATATTTATTGTTTCCATTGGCAGTTACGTATTCTTTTTTCATACATTATGCGCTTGCAGCGCCAGAATTTCCTCTATCGGTGTTGTTTGTTACTATTTTTTTTTTCTTGAAAATCGAAACCGCATACTTAAAATGTATGGTGGCCAAATTTTGTTCTATTTCGTCCAGTATATAACACGCTACAGGGCTCCGAACACCTCCTGTTATTTCTTGATCACCCGGTATATATGCATATTTATATATATATATGCCGTGCTGGCGTGGTCGTGCGGTCTCGGCGGCGGCCAGCCGTGGCGTCCAATGCGCCAGTTCCTGGGTTCGAATCCCGGTAGTGGCACGGGTGTTTCACTTTCCTTTCTTCTGTGTTGTCCGTTTCTTCCCTTGGGGTTGGCGCCCCCTTGCGGTATCTAGCCTATGCTCCTCTGGTAGGAGAGCGTCCATACCCAGTATTGGGTGTTACGGGCGATTAAATAATATATATATATATATATATATATATATATATATATATATATATATATATTTGAAAGCATTCTACATTTCGAGGTATATCAATATTTAATTTTACTTATTTGAAATTACGAAGAGGATAGCCAGCATCAAGAGTACTGAAATTTTCCAAAAAATAATAACACAGATCCCCGCGACAGTAATAAACCATAAGTTAAAGAGATTGATGGCAGCAAATGGCCGCATGGCACTACGCTGAGTTGCCGACGTGCGGTAATAAAATAACAATCTGTTTACTGTTTTACCACGTTTTTATTTAATAATAATAATTAATAGTAAATAGTGCATTAATGACAATTTCATCGATGGTCAAGGACACAGCCAGGGGCGGTCTGGCATAATTGGGGCCCTCGGCTGGAAACGAATTTGGGGCCCTTTAAGGCTTTACCATTTCTCTGGCGAACCAGTACATGATTTACCGGGGAGGAGGCAGAGACGACGCTAGGAGGGTGCGGGGCCCTTGACTTACTTGACAACCAAAAAAAAAAAAAAAAAAGGGCAATCCCATCTTAACAACCAAAAAAATACAGGGCAATCGGGGGCCCCCCTGGGGTGAGGGCCGTCGGCGATCGTCGACCCGCCGACCTGGCCAGACCGCCCCTGGACACAGCCACCCAACGGAAGCGACGCCTACAGCGGAAGCAAAAACGTCAAGAGAAGAGAAACTGAAATAAACCTAAAATTTTCCACATGTCTCCGTTATATTCTCATTAAAAAGGTATAATGCTGGGCGAACACGTAGCAATTTCAGGCAATATTGTGGGACAATATTGCCCCTTTTCATTGCTGACAACCGTTTGCAGCAATAAAAATGAAAAATATTGTCCAAGATTGCTCATTTCCAGACAATTGAGATTGTCGGAAAAAAGGAACAATTTCAGTTGTCGCAACGTATTGCTGGAACAATAGCGAATCACATGAACGGATGAAATCACGTGACAATGCTGACGTCGAAGGAGGCGGGACTTTGAACATCGGAAATTCAGTCACTCATTTTCTTTGAGAAACAAGGCTTAAAATCAGCAAAATGGGTCGGCCCAAAACAGATAATTCCAACAACAACATTTTGTCAATTGATAATGAAAGAATCGTAATTGATGTCTAAAGAGCGACGGCGTTTAATACTACAGCAAATCTGTACGAAAACACGCTCTCTCTTTAGCTCTCCCTAGTGAGAAGCGCCGTAACCATCAATTGTCAGGACAATATTCGTTTCGGAAAAACTACGTGTTCGCGCGTGATCTGAACTGACAACGGTTGTCAGCAATAAAAATGAGCAATATTGCCTGAAATTACCGCATGTTCGCCCAGCTTAAGATCGATTGAAAAATTTCATACACACAAAACTAAAAAGCAGAAAATTATTATTTTGAAAATTTTTTTTTTTAATATGCCACATTTCTAAAACGGATTAAAAAGTATAAAAGAATTTTTCATAGTCCCATAGAGGTAGTCCTGAAACTTTGTGATTGTAAATTTTTAATAGATTTAAAACGAAAAACATGCGGCGCAAGATAATACACACTCCATCCATACCATCTGAATTATCTATTGCATGCGTCCCACGTTTTTCGTTTTAAATTGTACAAGTACTTTTTAGTCCATTTTAAAAACGTGGTATATTAAAAAAAATTTTTTTTAAATAATTCTTTCTGATAAAGTAAAGGACTAAGATTTAACTGTCCCTACATTTAGAATCCTCCCTAAAATTCAAAAAGATAGATTTATTTAACAGCTTATTCCCGGTTAGAGAGCTTGTCAATTCAGCTATTCATCTCTGTATCTTTAATGACACATGGGTCTGAGTGAACTAGGTATTTGCAGACCAAAGTGTCAATTTAACCAAAAGTGTGTGAAAGCAAATCAATGTGAACGAGATATGAATATACTGAACGTTTTTGTTTAATAGATTTCATTTGATTTCTTTACTTACTCGATATCTTGTTGTTCAAGCCAATTGTCAACTTGTTTTACCTTTATTCCTAGCAATGCAAAGCTGGAAGTTTCATACCGAAAGATATGATCAAAAAATATCTTTTGAAGGCCTTTTCAAATAATAATTGGAAAAAAAAACCTAACTGTTTTTCCAAAAGCATCAAAACAAATACAATGTTATAATAATGAAGCAGAAAGTTGATAATTCCTTTGGACCTTTCATTATATATGTTTTCAGTGATCCAGTTTGGCCATTTCAAAAATGCATTTACATGATATCCATCCATAGAGATCTTCAACCAACTGTAAAATTTCTTCAAAAACCTCTTGCTGTGTTGTATTTGGTTCAAATGCTTTATCATACAAAAACTCAGTACAGTGAGAACGATTGATTATTCTAGCATCCTCATGTTTATTTGAACTTTTCATTAATGATATTTAATTGCCTTCTGAAAGTTTAAACTCCTTTGTTAAAATTCGCTTTGAATCTTCTCTTTGCAATCGTGGTCTAACTCGACAGAGAACACGTACGTTACCTTTGAGTTCCGTGATTGTATTATGAAGATTGCACCTTAGGATTTCCTCTCTAATATACTTTTTATTTAATTCGGTAACTGTTTCTTTAAGGCTTTTACCATTTTCTCTCAATGATTCATTTTCCATCTTCAGATTTTGCAATTGGAATTAAATAAAAAGCATAGTAGATAGGAAATCCTAAGGCGAAATCTTCACAATTTTATGAACTGAAAGAAACAGAAGAATATTAAAGAATAGCAAAATAAAATAAAAAAAGTACTTAAAGAAAATGAAATAAAATGAAATAAGTAAAACAAAAGAAAAGAAACATCCATGCTGGTCTAGGATTCGAACCTAATTTCAGGAATCAACGAAGTAAATGGACAACTCAATTATGAACATCAACTATTTAAAGAATGTTATCTTGTAATTTTCACTCACGCTCTTCTTTCAAATAACTTTCAAATTTATACATTTTGAACCTTTGAAGATACATTCCATACATCTCTGGTCATATTTCCGTCAGTTTTCTCTTATAACAAACTTAAAAATTGGCAGAAAAACTGATACTTTCAGACCAAATGCTTGGAAAACTCAATTCTAATTGTTGTATTATGTTTCATGGTTATATAACGATTGCAAAAGAAGGATAAACAAGTATTTGTGTTGATATATTCGTTATTTATTCTACCTTTTACAATCCCTCATCAGGCAACGCTTAGAAGAAAGAAGCTACACATATAAGATAAAACTTTATAATTTATAACGAGTTCAATCTTACTTTCAGAAATGTAAATAATGGCCTTTATATTCTTGATTAAGTAATATTGATTTATTATTCAACGTTTTTATTACTTTACTCATCCCATATATTTTGTTACTATAGCTGTATTTATTTAAGTCCATCACAATTTTTATAAACATTTAATATTTTGTAAACATATTCAATAAAAGCCTTTTCCAAACTATGAACACGGTCCATTGCAACAATAATGAAGCGTAAGATTAATCTGTAGGAAATAAAAATTCTTAGGTTTATATCCGAACTCAGGAAAAAATGACAAATCCCATGCAGTCAGTGATTCAAATCAAAACATACACAAAACCTTGTACAGTCCGTTTATGAATGTCAGAGCTACCACTTCGGGACGATTTTACTCCGCAGAGCGGTGATACGCTGAGATAGATACTTTCCTAAGAAATTCTTTTGGTCATTTTCGCTTTTAAGAAAAAAATAACGAGGAGCATTTTTGCAATAGTATTTATTCTTTTCATAATTCTTTTCCGAAAAGCGCAAATGGAACGCAGCTACTAGTAAACTAACACTATAAAAAGTAAACATCCCATCTTTCTCGCCCCTATTTGGAAGATATCGAAGGAGACCTGACGCATGCGCAAAAGCGCTGAAGGCTCTCGTAAAAGAAAACGGACTATAAAAGACTATAGTTCTATAAATATTATTTATTTCTTTTAATCTTCAATTGTGTTTAAAGATTTTGTTGAGACATTAATTAAAATATGATGCTTTTAAAGAAAAAATATTTCTCCTGCTTTTTATTTATTTTTAGTTACTAAAATTATATTTTATTATAATAATAAGAAATGCTCCCTTTAGAAAAATAAAAAGGAAATGCTCAAAGAAAAACAGAAAATGTGCCGACACAGATTAAAAGAAATATGATTACAACCCGACTAAGTTTTCTGTTTAACATTCTTTTTTATTTTTTTTTGAACAGCGAATGAAGGAACTTATGCCTTAAAACAAAATACAATACTTAACAGTATATTTTTACTTCATTTTTTTTTATTCTCACAATATAAAACATGAATCTTAGCACATTCAGATATACTTTCAGTATAACACGCTTAAAAACGATTTACAAGCCTTTTGATTGAAAAGTGTATTGCTAACAAAAGAAAAATATATGATATCGTTTTTGTGATGTTTAAATAGATAATATTGATCCGATTCCTATTTCAAATAAGTTTCCAAGAAATAATAAACTAAAAATTTTTCAGATGAAAACTATGAAGAACGCTTTTGCTTCATTCTTCATTAAGTTCATTTCTGTTGATGTTTCGGAAAGACAGTGACCTTAAAGTTTGTTTTTTTCTGCTCATTATTTCAAACAATCATAATTGAATGATGGTTTAACTTAATAGTGTTTACTTGTTTGAAAGGCACTTATTTGTTTTCTAATTAATTTTAAAAAAATCACATTTTCACATTTGAGAACTATATTTTTATTGATTAGTGATTCATCGTCTTTGTGTGTGTTATGGAGGGATAATTAATTCATTATAATTTGATCCAACCTCCTGTGTGGTTAGAAACATAATCTCAGTCCTTGACCAGGGTGATTGAACGTTACCTGTTTACCGGAATCTGCTGGGCATATAAAAATAAGACTTTCTTGCTTCTTCTTCTAATAGATCCTAGATGTATCCTGATAGAATGAACCTAAACGCTTAACTTCTCAAAACAGAATATCTAAAACTGCTTCGAAGGAAATTACTTAAATCCCCTGTGTATTTAACTTTGTTAGCAGAGCAAATAAAACATTTAAGCATGATGTCAAAACAATAACAATTTATTCCCATAACGAAAATTAGTTCCTTTACATGTATTTTCTTTAGCTGTGATTCTTATCCCTTTAATAGCACTTGTATGATAACAACATAAATATTAACTAAATAGTCCTTACGTTAATATTTGTTTTATTAAGAGTTCATTTACACATAGTCTTTTCTCTTTAATTCAACACTTTACTTTAGACTTTCTTTAAATCGTCTTCATAAAGTTAAGTTGAGTAACTAGGGTTCACTTTAAACCTTAAACTGTATCTTTAACTCTAGCATAAAGTCTTTGAAAGTAATTCGCTTAATCCTTTGATGAATCTTTACTTTAAATCAACAAGTCTTTACTTTTTGTTAATGAATATTCTTTTAATCATTAAATGCAGTTCCTAACGACTTGATTAAATCTTCATTAATAATAATCTTTATCACCTTGATAATTCCTTAAACTTTACTGACTGTAAATACTTGATAAATCTTTAATCTTTGACTTTAGTTACTTAACTAATCTTTTATCAAACGTCTTTAATTCTTGGATTAATCTTTATCTTCATTATCATTTCGATTAATCTTTAACTCCATTAAATATCTTCACGACTAGACTTTTAGTTCCTCGCAAAATATCGTTCCCTAGTATTAATTGGAAAATAAATAGACTTACATTATTTTCATCCTAGAAATTCTTTCGGGTTTGGAACGTCCTTCATTAAACCTAATCTACTTATGTGTCGCGTTACCTAGCGACGGTGAAAAACTCCTGAAAATATCGAAAAGTAGAATTAGTTCTTTTGACCTTTGAAAAACTGAAAATCCTATTACAGACTTTAATAAACTCATCGCAATTATTCCGTGTACAAATCCTTATTTCTTTATCGAATAAAATGCGACATTTCCATCCTTGGTCTCTAAACATTTTAGAACTAGCGGCCTTCCAAACGTCTAATCATGGCGAGATCGGAACATCTTTTCTGCAATGGCGGAGACCATACAATCACTCGACTCTCGCCTGTGCGTGATTCTTCATTTGTTGCATTAACAATCGGTTCGGGATCAGGATGCTTTACCTTATGCTCTTGGTCTTCAATTGTTGTAAAAGCAGGATTCCTTTGGTGTAAGTATTCCTTTGTGATAATTGCTCCTTTTAAACCTTCTTTACACAACACTTTGACTTAATGAAACTGAAAAAGTTAGAAAGAAATTTGTTTATTTCGGATAATGGTTGTTACTGAATATATGAATTATTATGAACTGAAAGAAACAAAAGATTATTTTGTGGAAGCAAAATAGCATAAAAAGAATACTTAAAGAAAATGAAAGTTCCAAGACTTTCATGTGAAACATAATTACATTCTTACACATATCTAAACGAAATGAAATAAGCTGTGTTGATAATTTACATGAAATCATTTTCTGAAGAAACACTTCTTTTTCCTTCAATTTAAACTTTTCTTTTCTGGGTTTCTAATGTGTTTCTAATTTTTAAATATCATAATCCAAATTACAAGAGGCATTTTGTCACATCTTCCGATCAAATATATTATGTATGTATGGCCGGTACACACCGAAGTGCGCGCTTCGTATCCGAAGCATCCGTGTTCCAGGGAGCGCTAGTGTTCCCATGATGGCGAACCCCTAGCAAACTCCCTGGAACTTCAAGGGAAAGATAATGGGGTGGTTTACCATGGCCTTCCCCAGGACGCCATTAAGGAATGACGTCAGACCGAAGAGAAAGTGAAGGACAACACAGGAAAGGAAATTGAAACAGCCTTGCCACTGCCGGGATTCGAACCCAGATACTGGCGCACTGGCCGCCACGGCAGACCGCCGCCGAGACCGCACGGCCACGCCAGCACGGCCAAATATATTAACGTCCCTATTATGAAATTATAGAAATTTGATTTTCAGGAATTTTGAAAGAAATCAAAGAAATCAATGAGGCATAAAGTTCAATATGGAACATTCGAAATATAAGAATTCTCTCTAAAGTGGATTTCATATCAAAAAGAAATCTACAATGATATGGTTTTAAGATTTCGAGTGGATGAATGATGTATGTGTTATTAAATGTTTTTTCGTTGATGGAGTGAATAGTAATTGTTGAATATAGAAAGCATGGCGACAGTAGATGAATGATGATTTGAAAAGCATATTTTAAGAGTTTGAGTAAAAGAAAAACATGAATTAAAAATAATCTCTTGATGAGATAACCATATTGAATAAAGATAGATAGAATTGGAGAAACCGTTTTTTTGTTTGCTTGTTTTTTTTTTTGTATTTCAGAATTTAGTTTCCATCTTTGGATCGTATTTTGTTTTCACAATTCATTTTTATTTAAGTAAGCCTTTATTAGCAAAAAACGATGAAATGTTATTTAATAATATTAAAAGTTCATAATTTTTTTTTGAAATCAGATGATTTTTCATTAATGCCCTTAGTAAAATAAATACGAGAGTAAACAATCGAAAAAGTGTTTGTTTTATTTTTATTTTTGAAATTTATATCAAATTCTGAATTAAAATATGATATCAAATTATTACTGAAATTTGAGATTGTCTTTTATTTTTTTATTAAATTTAATTTTCATTTATTTAAGAGAATTGAATAAGTTATAATGAAAGAGAAGATAAATAAAAATTGATATTTTACCAGAAGATATTATTCTTTTTATTCTCAAAATGGAAAATATACACAGACAAACAAAATTTTCTGAAAATTGGAAAGTGTCACAGTCTGTATTGCTGTTCAAAACAAATATTTCTTTGGTACTTTCCTAAAAATAAAACAATATTTATCTTATGATCATTTCACATAATAATCTATTAATATTCAAATTAATTATTTAAATTAATATTTAATACCTTTTTTAAGAAAAATTAATATATTTAAGTTTCATTTAATGTGTGTAAAGGTTTTTTTAAACTGTTCATGTTAAATGTTAATCTATAAACATCTTATTTTTCCTTTGCTGATTAAATCTTCATTAATGTCGGTACTAAAATTTCAAACACAACTCCAATATTGAAGCTGTAAAAAACCAAATTTGTAGATAATATTTAATGGATTATAATCTTTTATAGTCTTATACCTCTTTGGACGTAAGTTAGTTACTGCAGTTTTTTCAGAATTGGGATTTAAACTTAAGAATTTTTATATCCATCCTCCGAGTTATCGTTGTTACTAAGACATTGACCTTTTAACTTGAATACTAAGATTCGATTCGCAAGTGATAAACATTCTGCTGTGGGCATGTTTTCTCAGTGTTCTCCAGTTTCCGCTACACTAATTCAACCATTCTTTCTTCATCAAGCCCTCTGTCTGTTCTTGTTTCTAAGGGTATAGAAAACAAACGTAAGATCACTGTGTTCGGCTTATCTGCCATCTACATTCACCATACGTTACATAACATAACATGGCACATCATAACAAAATCAATCTTTTAACTTACCTTCATTATTGTCGCGGGGATCTGTGTCATTTTTTTTGAAAATTTTAGTACTATTTATGCTGGTTATCCTGTTCGAAATTTCAAATAAATAAAATTAAATATTGATATATCTCGAAATGTATAAAGCTTTCAAAAATATTTTTTTTAGAATGTTTCAATAAATCTGTTTTTAATTCTGAAGCTTATATTTTTTATTATTATTATTCTACGAAAATCAGGTATATAAAGCGAAACATATTTGTACTTGAGATTAATAAATTTCAATTCTAAATAAATATTTAATACATTCCATAACACATTGTCTTACAAAGAGACGTTATACCATGTATGTTTCAAATCTCAGTACTCTTTTGTGAGATGAAAGTATACATGAAATACTTTAAAAATATATATAGGTTTTCGGTCCAATGCCCTACATATTTCGAGATATTCCACGTTATTTTCGTTGATTTTCAAGTATTGCCTTATTAGCTCACTGCTGTCTTAGTACAATAAGTATTACGGTGCACTAGTGGTATTTCGCTGGACTGCACATTCAAGGTTCTCAAGTGCAAGTCCGTTTTGGTGTGAGATTTTTTTTTTTTTTTTTTTTTTTTAAGTTTCATGTTTTCTCTTTTATTTTATTTTTTTGTTTTTAATTTTTTTTTTTTACTTTTTTCTGTACTTTTTTTAAGCGATTAAAATAAATTTGTTCGTTTTACAAATATTTCAAGAAATCACATTTTCACTTCTGAGAAATAGATTTTGATTTAGAAGAAGTTTTCAGTCTTTGGCTTAACGAAAATGAGAAACGAAAAAGGAAAATTCGTTTCGTTCGGATGATGACATTCTATCGTTTGTATGGATTTTGATCTAATAAAAAAGTCAGAAGAATACTTTGAAATTTCAGATTTAACAAACTATTGTAAAGAGCCTTAAAAGCAAAAAAAAAAAAAATATTCCCAATTTACCTTCAGTGTTTGGTTAAATAAATTTTGTACAATTCAGAAGACATTTTAACTTCTGATCATAAGACTGGTCGTAAAACATCTTACGATCATATTTTTTGTTAAGAAACTCCCAGCATTGGATTTCAAGGATTAAAGATAAAAAAAAGTCTAAATTGGATTGTACAATGAGTTATTGAGTAAGAAGTATAGTAAGAAACACTCAGAATCTTACTGCATTCATTTTTTAACGGAATTTTAGTTTTTATATTTAAAAGTAAGTGTACTTTGAGGAGGTTTGGAGATTTAGATGATTTTGGAAACTGATAAGTGTCTTATTTGTCTTGTTAGACTGGATGGTAACTGTCACAGGAAATAACCAAAGAACGAGTTGTAGGAAGAAATGTTTGACGCACTGGTTTGAGACTTGTGTAGAAGAAGAGTATGTATTGTTCTAGTGTTTTTGCCTTTTTGAACGTTTGGGAAACGAGGGAGGGCTCTAAAGCAACTGAGGCATATTTTGAGAAGAGCTTTACATGACTACCCACAGAAGATGCAATCGGTGCAAGAAATAAAACCGATAGATGTTCTGCAGTGTTCAAATTCTGTAGTCCTTATTCAGTAGTGAACCAGAGAAGAACACCTCTATGTTCTTAAGTTGATTATTGTATTGAAATCCATTTTGAATTCAATGGCTTCATTACTAAACAGAACTTCAAGCTCCGGATAAGCGAGAATCCATGGGATAGAAACTAAATCCTCAATTCGCTGGCTAGGAGCCAAAATGTTCTATATACAATTTTTATGAATTTCTTGTTAACAATTAAAACTAAAACTACATGACATCACACATTTTTTAATATTATGGACATTCTTGAAAAAAAAGTTTTTCACCCTAGAATTAAAATTCCATTCTGTTCTATTTTCGAATTTTCGAATTTTATGCGGAGCAATAATGTTCTAACAGCAGATTTGCTTTTGAGATGGTTATGATTCGAATGTGAATTTGAATTTTTTATATGGTTTTGATTTCTTAAATTCTCGGATGTTAGATTAAGACGATTCATTCTTCCTGCGCAGGGTTAAAAACAATAAAGATTCAGATCTTTCGGTGTTCCTACAAAGGAGTGATGAAGATGTTACGAGCATCCTGCTAAGTGATGAAGATGATGGAGATGTCGGAATTAATGAAGATGATAGTCAGCATATAAGAAACATCTCAACTATTATAATTCAGGAAGCAGCAGCTCTAATGACAATGTTATTACTGAAGTTGTAGAGGCGACCTCAAGAAAAGTGGACGACCACGGAAGACACGAAAGCAGGTTAGAAAAACCAAAAGAACTGGATCAAAATCCCAAAAGTGGTGCGTACAATAAGGGAGAGTAACATAACGCAAACGAACAATGAACGACCGTGCCAAGTGCAAGGACAGTGCAGCTGTATGAAAATTTGCAACAATTTGATACCTTTTACAGAACAAGAAAAAATTTATAAAGCTTTTTGGGGACAGGCAATCGTAAGGTCCGTAAGATATTTTTAACAAATTCTACGATGAAGATAGAGAAAAAAAAGAAGCACTGCAGAGCAAAACATAAAACGTTTTCCTATGTATATACGTTGCTTAAAGGGACCAGCGATTGGCAGAGAATATGTAAAGACTTTTTACTAAACATGCTTGACATTTTGCAACAGATGGAAAATGGGGCATTTAAAAATGTCACAGTTTGTTTTCTCCTTCTCCTGAAAGAAAACTGCATATAATAAAATACCAGATTCATCCATACAATTAGTAAAGGGTTTACTCGAGTGGAGATTCGAGAATCTGATATATCAGATTCTAAATGGGAATATTTAGAGAGTCAGCTTGGCATTGCAGGCATTTATAGTTTGTAAATAGTTGCAGCGTAATTTAAAGCCTGTTAACAGAACAAGTTCAACACAAGCTTCAATCTGGCATTTCACAAACAGTGGAAGGACCAATGTGGTACCTGCGAGTTATGTCGAGCTCATGAGAAGGCGAACATCGTATCGGAAGCCAACGAAGTGACCACGAATCACATTTGCGGCATAAAATGCAGGCACATCAATTCAAAGACGCTAACAAAAAGAAAGATGCCAAAGTAGTGGTATCTGCAATAGGTGCTACTGACTTGGAACAGGTATTACTGTTCCAAAACTTTTCATTGGAGATAGTTTTTATGTTCGAAAGCTCAAAAACAACCTTACGTTTCTTACTGTTCTAACCAAAGGACTGTTTTTTGTGGACCGAAACCCAAGATGGTAGAGGTGCCAATAACGTTGCTACAGCTCTTTGGATTTGGTTTATGAAAAAGGATAGAAAACGAATAAAGAAGACAGTTCTGTACAGTGCTACCTGTGGCAGTCAAAAATCGCAGTCGTACGCTATATCACCGCTCTGCAGTCCACAAAGTTAGAAGTGGTTGACCATAAATTTTTTGAGGCATGCCATTCTTTCATAAAATGTGATTCCATGAAGTCAACATGAGCTCAAGCAAGGAAAAGTTGAAGCACAATGTGACTACCACCACATCATAGGTAATGCATGTAAAACATTGCCTTATAAAGTTCATGAGATAAGCAACAACGATTTTATCATTAAAGAAGAAGTGGAATCTGAGATTGCAAAATCAAGAGCCTTCGCGGGCATTGCAACAACGCATTCGCTTAGATTAGTAAAAGCTAAGAGTGATATGAAAATTACTTTCCTTGAAGAAATATCAGTAGAATGTAGTAGTGTGGCTATTTGCTCAGGGGCAAAGCATTTAAAATTGCCATTGGCCTATCCAAATGCGATTGGTGTTGATGAAGATAAAACAAGTGAATATAATTTTGTGCTAAAGTATAAACTTAAGGGCAACCTATAATAAGAAAAAAAAACTTAAAAATAATAATAAAAAAAGGAAGTATAAAAACGTAAAGAAAATAACAAAAAAGTTATGAAAATAAGAAAAAAAACCAACATGTGGACATTGGGGAAAAAAGATTGAGGGAAAAAAAAAACCCAAATAAACCTTCAATATATGAGTCCGAAACCTTACCCATCAAGCTATAGCTGACAACTGAAATGAAATGAATGGTTGTATTTCTAACATTTAAGCTAATAGCGAAAATCCAATATGAAAACAATGCAAAATATCTCGAACATGGGGAGGGGGAGCGTTTGTCCCTGAAAATAACTATTCCTATGCTGTTTGGGCCTCTGAACACGATGGTAAAATCAGTTTGTCGATCGGACCTTTCGTTCGGTAGTTTTTAGAGGGGGGTATATACAATGATAAAAATCGTAAATATCTCGAACATGGAGAGGGGGGGCGTTGGTCCCTCAAAATACTTCATTCCCACAGTGTTTGGGCCTCTGAACACGATGATGAAATCAGTTTATCGATCAGATCTTGCGTTCGGGAGATGTTAGGGGTTGACAGACAAGGACGGTCGAACGGACAGAACAAACGCGGTAGCTACCGATTTTGGTCGATATCCCAATAGCTTCCAAATATGTCTCTAAAAAGGACTCCTTCAACTCAAGAAATGAATAGCAGCTGATAGACATCCATACTACAATGGCCTTACCCACTAAACAGAAATGAGTCAACTTTCGTAAGTCATTATTCTACATAAAACAATTTTTTATTCTTCTTTTGTTATTAAATAATGTCACCTAACGGTATACATAAACAAACATGTATATTTGAGAAAACAATCTTAATCAAAGACTATTAAAACTGCCAATAACATACTTAGAACATTATTGCCTGAATTTCTGAAGCATAGTCCTTTATAGTAAATTTGTTCGAACTGCAGTTTCTAGGTAAAATATTGCGATTTTGTAATTTTTTTTTTTACTAAACTTTGGACTTCAAACATTTATAATTATAAAGGGAATTTCGCTTGCTGAGCTATAAAACTCGATTTTGGGGGAATTTTTTTAGTCTTTAAACAGAGTTTTCTCAAAACTATCTACTCTGTAGTTAGAACATTTTGGCTCCTAGCCAAGCGAATTGCATCATGTAATTGAAACTGTTTGATGTGGTATTACATAAAAAAGTCTTTGGACCTCACTTTGAAATTCAAGATGACAATGTAGCCAC
Source organism: Thereuonema tuberculata (assembly GCA_023159025.1). Classification (NCBI taxonomy): domain Eukaryota; kingdom Metazoa; phylum Arthropoda; class Chilopoda; order Scutigeromorpha; family Scutigeridae; genus Thereuonema; species Thereuonema tuberculata. The sequence continues at coordinate 58,946,685 of JAFIDM010002131.1, forward strand.
TGTCACTGGCGAGAGATACTGTACATTCGACCAAGATTTTTCTTCGCCCTTCAGTGGAGAACAGGTCTGAAATGTGGTTTCATCAGAATGGAGCCAAATAACAGAGGCACGATGGAACTTTAAAGTAAAATTTTTGGCGAGCAAATAATTTAGCGAAATTTAGAATTTAATGTTCTAAATTGGAATAACATTTGTTGGATTGGGCTGCAGCTGAATGTTTTCATTGGAATTATCTTTAGGATAAGGTCAACAATTCTTCAATTATAATTCAACATCCATACAGATTTCCTCGAAATCCAAAGAAATTTTGGCAACAGGCAAAAAACATTGACATTGTCTAAAAAAAGAGAGGTAAAGTCTATAATTAGGAAACAAAAAAAATCTGAAATTTACGTGAAATATTTTTCAGACAATTAAAAAAATAATCATCATTTTGTTTATAATGAATATATTATTTAAATGAAAGAATTAATAGACAAAAAAGTTATTAAACCCTTTTTGTGATGAAGTTCCCACCACACGTCAGTTTTTCGGTATCTAAGGACATCAAAAGAAACTGAACACTTTGTTTATCCTTATCTTCATATTCAAAATATAAAACGTGGAACATAATTTAGAAATAGAAAGTTTTCTTTTAGATATTTTGTTTTTAGAAGATGAATGCATTTTTACCAGAAATCAAGATATTAATGCATTCAGTTTCACACTAATGATGTTTCAAATTCTTTTATTCAACCAGAATCTTGTTATTCTATTTCTTATTAACGACTTCAAGGTTCTCTTATTTCCAAACTTTAAACCGAAATGCAACATGGGAGCTCTAAATATTAATTCATATCATTTAGAACAACACAATAGAGTCTTTTAGGGTATTTTATCTGTGGATTTTAGTCTCACTTACTGTTTGAGTACTGCCCTTCCAAATTTCACTAAATAAAATTTAGCACTTATAGATAGATTTGATATATAATGTAAGATTTGATAGGAAAACTATCAAAAGATATTTGTTTATTAACACGTTTTTATTAGCTCGATTTCTTCTTCTCTGTCTGTTTGTCGGTACAAATTTGGAATTGATTTTAAACTAACTTCCCGATGAGCTAGCGACTTGAAACTTTAAACGTAGCTTAGAAATGGATGACAATACAATACAACTAGCTTACTTGTCTGTCTAGTGAAAAAATTCTCCTGCTCTTTATAGATCAATTTTGGATTAATGAAACAATTTATGAAGGGTCGGGATGTAAATGGAAGTTGTTTACATATCTAAGCAGCAAATTTCCAGTATTGTCAGAGACAGTACTTCAGTACTTCCTTAAAAGTCAAGGAAGGTATCTTTATTGAACCACTGATCAGGGCTACAACCTAAGATATAATGTTTCCAGAATCTATGACTCCAGTTGAAAGAAACACTTGGATTGACTTTAAAGAAATAATTGGTAAGTTCTTGGGGAAATAAAAAACCCCAAACTATGAACCGAATGTTAACAATATGCTGGAAAAGCATAGAGATTTACGATGAAAAGTGATACTTCCTCTTCTCCCACTTCCAGGAAAACCTAGTTGCAGTGAATGAGGAACAACGTGAAAGATTTCACCAAGATATCAAAGAGAATGATAGCAGAGGAGATGGAATGTATCCATGTTGACGAATTAGTGCTCGATACTGAAACGAGATGGATCTGACATTACACACAAAAGAAAATCTAGGAAAAATTTTTTACAAAGAAAGCAACAATGATTCTATTGACTGAAAATGAAGCTATAACTCATTATAAACAATTTAATATCAACCTACAGCATGTACAGTTAAAATTGTTTCATTTTTACTTCCTGTGTTTTCTGAAAATACTTTCATGTAGACTAATCTGGCAAAAAAAAAATTCAAAGACAATCACAAGCGTTTTTATTAATGAAAAATCATAAAATGAAACAAAACTCATACTTTAAGACAAAATCAGACTTATTAGATAATCTTAAGGAATCAGTTCATTTAATGATTTTAAAGATTTTTGTGGTATTTTTTCTTTTGGGTTAAAAATTCAAATTCAATAGTAGAATCTTGTAATCAACATATTTAAATAATCAGAACTTAAAAACCTTATCATTTTTTTGGACAATTTGTTCTAATGTTGTGTTTTTAATATTATATTCTTGTATTACGGTATTTTAATGTAAGGGATTTTTTAGAAATTTATTTCTTTGAATTTGTGAAAAACCTGATGTGATATAGAAAACTGAAAGTTATTATTGTAATCAGCATGTTTCAATTATACAAAATCGTAATTAAGATTAAAGCAGCTCTGAAGCAGTGTTTTTTGAAGACCTGTGTTATTATATGATTTTTTGGATTTGTTCACAATTTAGGAATATGTTATTAGATTTTAGCTTATTACGATTATTGAAATTATTAATGTTATTATTAAGAAACATTTTGTTATGTTAAGACTTTCATATTGAAAAAAAAGGCATTTTATCTCCTGCCAATTCTTCAGTTTATTTTTCTTTCTTTTCTAGTTTTAAATTTTTATTGTGTTATTTATTTCTACATCTTAGGATTAATTTTTAATTAACTTTGTAATTGATTTTAATATTAAAGAGATTAACAAATAAAGTTATTTCATAAATTTCAAAAAGATTCCTCTAATTGCTTGGCAAATTTATCGTAATTTCTAAAATTAAATGTTTCTTGAAAAAGAGAAGTTTTAGAGAATAAAAGTAATATCCCATTAGCATGGGTATGAGATCTCATATATGAACACCTTTTAGTTCTTTAAACAGACGTACAGATGGCGCAGTGGATCAAATTCTTTGGCTTCTGTTGGTTTTAATCCGTCGAAAACAAATGGAAGGATGTGCTGTCAGGCAATTGCGCCCTGAAGTTGAAGGCCAGTGGCTGCGTAGTAGATAACACGATATTTTCTATCTGAACATGACTTCATCACATCAGACATAAGTATTAAGTATTCAAGTAAAAGAAATAAAATTAACAATTTATAGTTCAAATAAATTCGTTTCTATTTTTTCTTTTACTGGAAGTTGTCTTTATTCGTTTCCAGGAAATATTGAAGTATAAGAACCTAGTAAATAAACGACGAAAAAATAGTGAAACAACACATGGACCAATAATACTTTATAAAAAAATAAGGTAACATGAAAAGTTTGAAATGATAGGTTGTTGTTAATTTTTTGGTTTCAATTTTCATGTTTAAAATATATTATTTGAGCTAAGAAAGTAGAATTAGGTTCAATAAGTTAACATCTTTTAAAATATTTTGTCTTTGAATTTTAGTCTAACTGGAAGGAATTTAAAGTTTTTCAAAGTTGGTATACAAATTTAAAAAGCTGTTGTTTTATATCTGATGACACCTGTTTTATTTACTACCTGTTTCAATGTTTTAAAGATTGGATCTGTGATGATGATGGGAAAATTCTTTAAGTATGTTCTTCCAAATTTCAAGAAATATAAAACAAACAAAAATAATTCATTACTGATAAATCTGGAAAACATTTAAGTCGTTAAAAGGAATTATTGGAATTATTTTTGTTCCAAATAATGACTGGGAAAAAAAAATAATTTAACGATCACTGCTTTTCCAAAACATCAACAAATATTTAATGTTAAATATTATACCAGAAATACAGTCATTGATATTTTTTGGATTTTTCACTGTGTATTCTGATTCAGTTTGTTTATTTGCAGAAATGCAAACGCAATATCCATTCAGTCAGCTCAGAATCAACTGTAAAATTTCTTCAAAAATCTCTTGCTGTGTTGTATTTGGTTCAAATACTTTATCAAATGAAAACTCTCAACAGTGAGGTATAATTTAAAATTTCAAAGCAAATGAGGATTAATTCAGAAATACTTTCCATCATTTCTGACCAATTGTTAAATAAATCTGAAGATGGAAAATAAATCATTTGGTGATAATGTTATTGATTTAAAAATTTCGTACAAACAAGACTAAAAAGCAGAAAAGTATTCTTTAAGAAAAATAGTTTTTTTTAATATAAACATGTTTCTAAAACGGACTAAAAAGTATAAAATATTTTTTCCTAGCCCCGTACAGATAGCCCGGAAACTTTGTGATTGTAAATTTTTAATAGTTAGGAAAATACTTGTAAGATTTAAAACGAAAAACGGCGCAAGATAATATACACTCCATCCATACCATCTGAATTATCGATTGCATGAATAACAGATAATAATTCTCAATATAATAATAAAGTAAAGGACCAATATTTAACTGTCCTAGATTTAAATCCTCCCCATAAATCAAAAAGATAGATTTATTTAACAGCTTATTCCCGGTTAGAGCGCTTGTCAATTCAACTATTCATTTCTATATCCTTAATTACACATGGGTCTGAGTGAGCTAGGTATTTGCAGACCAAAGTGTCAATTTAACCAAAAGTGTGTGAAAGCAAATCAATGTGAACGAGATATGAATGTACTGAACGTTTTTGTTTAATAGATTTCATTTGATTTCTTTACTTACTCGATATCTTGCTGTTCAAGCCAATTGTCAACTTGTTTTACCTTTAGTCCTAGCAATCCAATGCTGGAAGTTTCATACCAAAAGATATCATCAGAAAATGTCTTTTGAAGGCCTTTCGAAATGATAATTGGAAAAAAAAATCTAACTGTTTTTCCAAAAGCATCAAAACAAATACAATGTTATAATAATGAAGCAGAAAGTTGGTAATTCCGTTGGACCTTTCATTGTATATGTTTTCAGTGATCCAGTTTGGCCATTTCAAAAATGCATTTACATGATATCCATCCATAGAGATCTTCAACCAACTGTAAACCAACTGTTTCTTCAAAAACCTCTTGCTGTGTTGTATTTGGTTCAAATGCTTTATCATACGAAAACTCAGTACAGTGAGAACGATTGATTATTCTAGCATCCTCATGTTTATTTGAACTTTTCATTAATGATATTTAATTGCCTTCTGAAAGTTTAAAGTCCATTGTTAAAATTCGCTTTAAATCTGCTCTTTGCAATCGTGGTCTAACTCGACAGAAACCACGTACGTTATCTTTGAGTTCCGTGATTATATTGTGAAGATTGCACCTTAGGATTTCCTCTCTAATATACTTTTTGTTTAATTCGGTAACTGTTTCTTTAAGGTTTTTACCATTTTCTTTCAATGATTCAGTTTTCATCTTCAGATTTTGCAATTGGAATTAAATAAAAAGCATAGTAGATAGGAAATCCTAAGGCGAAATCTTCACAATTTTATGAACTGAAAGAAACAGAAGAATATTAAAGAATAGCAAAATAACATAAAAAAAGTACTTAAATAAAATAAAATAAAATAAAATAAAATAAGTAAAACAAAAGAAAAGAAACATCCATGCTGGTCTAAGATTCGAACCTAATTTCAGGAATCAACGAAGTAAATGGACAACTCAATTATGAACATCAACCACTTAATCAATGTTATCTTGTAATTTTCACTCACGCTCTTCTTTCAAATAACTTTAAAATTTATACATTTAATTACAAATTTTAAGCAATTTATTTTATAAAATAAGTTAAGTAGAGAAAAACATTTTTTTCAATTTCCAAATAGTAACATCAGCATCAATTCACAAGCGATATCCCTCACCAATGATATACAAACTGTAAGGAAAAAGACTGGAGAAATTTTTCCAATGGGATTTAATTCATATTTTCTTCAAAGTTTCTAGCTTTAATCGAATCAGTGGAAGCTTAAAACAAACCAATTGAGTTTGAAAGGAATAAACAAGAAACAACTTTAATTTGAAATAAAAAATAAAAATAAAATAAAAAATTAAAAGTGTGAGATCTTGGAAGGTATTCAAAAGCACTCTCTCTTCAAAAGTGATTTATCCAATGATCACCAAATCCTTTTTATTGCTGCGCTGCTGTGTGATAATGTTGGTGCTCTATCTGGTTGGAAAGACAACATATCTCTAAATATGTTTATGATATTTCCATAGCATAATCTCTCAACATTTTATGAGAATTTTCACTAATATTATTTGAATTGAATCGATCATGTGCTTTGTTAAATGTTGCTCATGAATTCTTACTGATGTAAACAGGAACTAAACTAAATGTATGTTAACGTGAAAGAATTAACTACTTTTATCTTTGAAATGTGATAAAGAAAATTTAAATTTCTGTTTTTTTTTATTATTTTTAAAAAAATATAAATTTCAAACTATATAATTCTGAAACACTTACTAAGTAGCTATTTCAAGTGATAACGGCATTTTTTATGTCCAATGTCTGCTGTGCAGTCCTTCTAGCCATAGGAGTATTGTGCATGGACCAATATTCAGCAGAAGTTAATTTTTTTTTAAAGTCCACTTTTTAATCAGAATTATGCTTTTATGAAATTTTCCAGGTAACGAATAAAGTTTAACACTTTAAGATATCTAAAAATAGGTATAAAATATATTATACAAAATATCTTGGAAATTTTATTTTTATTCTTTGACTTAACTAAAAAAATTGAGAAACTTAAAATTGAAAACTATTTCCTATAAGACACAAAATATCAAACAGTGTTTCATTAGATATTCGTTAGAAAGAATAATGGCTCCGAGTGACTGATTTCTACTTTATTTCAAAGATAAAAATAGTTCATTCTTTCACGTGAAAAATAAATTTAGTTTAGTTTGCTGTTTACATCAGCAAGAATTCATGAGCAACAGCTAACAAAGCACATGATCGATTCAATTTAAATATTAATTGTGATAATTATCATAAAATGTTGAGCGATTATATATCAGAAACATATTTAGAGATATGTTGTTGTCTTTCGAAAAAGATGGAGCACCAATATTATCATACAGCAGTGCAACAGTATCTCGCCATAAAAGTTGATTAACAAAAAAAATTAATAAAAATGTAAAGTTACATATGAATTTTTACTTTTCTAAATGACTCATAGTGTTAAAAAAAAAAGAAAGTTTTTTTAAAAGAAAACTAAAAGTTTAAATTTTATTTATCACAATATTATTGCAGATGAAATCAGTTAGTTCAAGAAATGGAAACCTAATTATTATTATTTTAAGGAATAGAACTGTTTTAAGGAAATGAATGAAGTAAGGAATTAGTGGACTAATATTTAGAATTAGTTAAAAAGTAATTCTTAGTAAATAATAAAGACAAAATTTATTCTAGTCAAAAAAATGCCACTATTTTTTTAGTAATTAATGAGAATATTTAGAAATTGCTTCAACAAGAGTGAAAAGGGATGAATAAATCTCAATTGGAAACAACGAAATCTATAGAAGGAAATCAATTAATTGAAAATAAAACGGAAAATAAAAACAATAAACACATGAATATTTAAAGGAAAAAAAAAATCACTAATTCTCTTTTGGGGTAAGAAAATATTACTTAAACTTAATTTATACAGATATTTTTAAGAATTAACAAAGTAGTTTTTTAAAAATTCTGTACTATCGTGTTATTACGATGTTGATATTGGTGTTTATAATGTTTCATTTGTAAGTCATTTTGTTTTGTAATAAAACAAAATTACACTGACATTTAAATAAAAAAGGAATCGACAATTATTTATTTAAAATTCCACTCAAAATCTATTCCGCTTTGATGTAATAAATAAACTTAAAAATATTTAATAAATTCAATATCTCATCAAAGACAAGGCAGCAATAGGTAAAAAGTCTAATTCCACTACATTACTAAGATTTTCCAAAACCTTCTATCCTTACAAATTCCATTTCTTTGCTTTTCTCTTTTGAGAACCTAGTACAGAGGCAGAAAAGAGTCTTTTTTCTGTGTTATTATTCTTGCCTTACTGTAAAAGAAAGAATAACACAGAAAAAAAACGAAACATCCATGCTGGTCTTGGATTCGAACCTTATTCCAGGAATCAACGAAGTAAATGGACAACTCAATTATGAACATCAACCACTTAATCAATGTTATCTTGTAATTTTCATTCACGCTATTCTTTCAAATAACTTTCAAATTCATACATTTTCAGATACATTCCATACATCTCTGGTCATATTTCCGTCAGGTTTCTCTTACAACAAACTTAAAAATTGGCAGAAAAACGATTACTTTCAGACCAAATACTTGAAAAACTCAAGTCTAAATGTTCTATTATGTTTCATGTTTATAAGTCAACTGCAAAAGAAGGATAAACAAGTATTTGTATTGGCATATAAAAGCAGATATTTGTTATTTATTCTACCTTTTACAATCCCTCATCATGCAACGCTTAGAAGAAAGAAACAACACATCTACGATAAAACTTTATAATTTATAACGAGTTCAATCTTACTTTCAGAAATGTAAATAATGGCCTTTATTTTCTTAATTAAGTAATATTCATTTATTATTATTGAAACATTTTTATTACTGTAGTTGTATTTAAGTGCCATCACAATTTTTATAAATATTTAATATTTTGTAAACATATTCAATAAAAGTCTTTTCCAAACAATGAACAGAAGTCTATTGCAACAATAATGAAGTATAAGATTAATTTGTAGGAAATAAAAATTCTTAAGTTTATATCCCAACTCTGGTAAAAATGACAAATCCAATGCAGTCAGTGATTCAAATCCACACATACACAACCTTGTAAAAGACTATGGTTCTATAAATATTAATTATTTCTTTTAAGCTTCAATTGTGTTTAAAGATTTTGTTGAGACATTAATTAATATTGTGCTTTTAAAGAAAAAATATTTCTCCAGCTTTTTATATAATATTAGTTATTCAAATTATATTTTATTATAATAATAAGAAATGCCCCCTTTAGAAAAATAAAAAGGAAATGCTGAAAGAAATACTGAAAAATTGCAGACACAAATTAAAAAAAATGTGATTACAACCCGACTATAAGTTTTCTCTTTAACATTCTTTTTTATTTATTTTTCTTTGAATAGCGAATGAAGGACCTTATGCGTTAAAATAAAATAAAATACTTAACAATATACTTTTACTCATTATTTTTATATTCTGACAATATAAAACATGAATCTTACTTGTGAGAGATTTATAATGGAAGGTTTAATAATTAGAAGCTTTGAATGTATCAATAACCTATAAAAATGTTAATGTTTATAAAATATAAAAAACTTGAAAAACTCAATTCATCATCATATATCACTATATTTCGCAGAAAAATACTTATTCTGCTTCATCAGGCTTAACACAAAGAATAATATAAACAAACGATAAGTAGGCAAAGTTATAAAAAAAAAGGCAAGTTATAAAACAATAAATGTTGGTATTTTTTTTTTAAATGAATTTCCCGTAAATGTTCTAAAGATCTTCACATTAACACATTTTCATCTCTAAAAAACTTTAATATTCGTGATATTTCGTACTCTTTAATCAAGTCATAACCATATTATCTAATACAGAGAAATCATTACAAATGAAGAATATTATAAAGTGATACATTACATATTTTGTTAAAAAAAACAAAAGGTAGGTAATACATCATTAATGCTAAATCATAGTTCATTACAAAGAATAGATGGATGTTTAAACCACATTATTACTAAATTACTAGTTCATATCACTTCTACCCTTTGTTTTAACAAGATATGTAATATATCACTTTATAAAATTCAATCATTTGTAATGATTTCTCTGTATTAGGGAATAGGTTTGTGAAGCCTATCCCTGACCGTATGAAGAAGTGCTCTTGATTAAAGAGTATGAAATATCACGGTTATTAAAGTTTTTTAGAGATGAAAATGTGTTGTTGTAAATGATGGTAACGTTACCATGTTTACAAATCAAAACAAATACTTGTTGCATATATACTGTTTAAAACAAAGATCATAATAAAATATTCCAGTTATTTAAAAAAAATTTTGATTCTTACAATTGTTTTTGAACTTTTCTAATAAAAAAGGGCTTATTTCTACTCCTTTTTGCTTATTGAAGCAATGAAACCTATTAATAACGCAAGCTTCAGTCATAAATCTTGTAGTTTTATCATATATAGTTTTATATAGTAGAGTCACTAAATCCGGGTCCGGATAAACATTGCCAACATTTATTGTTTTATAACTTGCCTTTTTGTTTATAACTTTGCCTACTTATGGTTTGTTTATATTATTCTATGTTTTCTTTGTATTAAGCCTGATGAAGCAGAATAAGTATTTTTCTGCGAAAGATAGTGATATGTGATGTTGAATTAAGTTTTTTAAGTTTTTTATACTTTATAGCTATGTGTTTTGTATATTTATTTAATATTAATGTTGTTTCAGTGAAATTATTTCAGAAAAAAGTAAAAGATAAAAAGAAATTTAAATATCTAAATTGATAAAGAACTTACATCATAAGACAATGATCGAAATTGTTATATATGTTTACATTGTTAAAATCAATATATTCGTATACATTATTATAATAATATATGTAGTTGTTAAGTTAGATCTGTGGTGAATTTGAAATTTTTTAGTTTTTACGAAAATGTAAGAAGATGATTTCGAAAATATAATCTATAGAAGAATGGAATTACAGTCTAAATATTGTTATTAAAGAAGTTCTCAAAGAAGAAGTATGAAGATTAAATATACGATAGTAGAAAGTGTAGGTTTGACATATAAATATATACAATAGATATACAAACAAGTGAAACTTTGGAATACTTTGTAATTTCTTATTAAATATATATCTTTTAGTATTAACTCGAAATCATAAGGCTCATTTGAATTGAAGATAAGTTTATAAAATAAATAAAATATAAAAGACCTCATTTTTTTAAAAATTCTAATTTTATTAAATGAATGTAATATAAGGCTATGTACATATATTTATATATATAAGGATATAAAAGTATGTATAAATATACAAATATTAATTATAAATTCTTATAAATTTTACATGAGGTACAATATTTAATATCTCACCTTCTTTTTTTTTCTCTTATTACATCTCATCCTTTTTCATCTGAGTTATCACTAATTGTTTAAAAATAGTGAGCAATCATCTTTAAAAACGAATTGAAATGAAAACGAAAAAATGTACAAATTAAAAATAATGAAAGGTAAAAATACTTAACGGGACAGGATAGTTTTACCCCCAAAATGGTGGGTTACCTTCAGCTTCAAGATAAAGCTGAAGCTGAAGATAACCCACCATTTAGGGGGTTGAAACTGTCCTGTCCTATTTAGTATTTTTACCTTTCATTGTTTTTAACTCGCTATTTTTAAACAATTAGTTATGTCTTATAAAGATTTTCAACCCGCACACGTTAAAAGGATCTTCTACCTGAGTTATCAGTTTGATCTTGTAATGTTTTGACTGTTGAGCATACATAGTTATTTCAGTTCTTAAAGTCGGGTTGCCCCAGGTATTCTGAGTTATGAGTTGTATTCTGAGTGCTACCTTAGTTGTAGCAGTATGTTCTTAGATGTAGCTTCACCTGTTAATTATATCACCTCAGCTACTGTAATTGGAGTCGCAGTTGGATCTTCTGTTTGCATTTATGCTACTTTAGCTGTTGTAGTTGGGATCTCAGATATAGCTTCAGTTGTTGTAATTCTGTTATCAGATGTAGCCTCAGTTGTTGTAGTTGGATTC
>JAFIDM010002131.1:58970872-59064655 GCA_023159025.1 Thereuonema tuberculata
AAGAAAAACAATGATATTCCTATTTTCTGAAATTAAATAAAAAAAAAAATCATTAAAAATATTTACATAATTATTAATCTGTTAGTTTGTTTTTTTGTCTTTCATGGCACGTATATTTCAGGGTTTGATTTTCGTTTTAGAATAACAGCGCAAGAGAGAGTTAGAGGTTAAGCTGCGCCAAGAACAAAGTATGAAGTTGAGAATAATTCATTCAAATGAAGAGTGACGCATATAGTATAAAGAATAAAATATTTAAGCACTCGCCTGGATTCGAACCTAGGCTTAAGTGTGTCTACCATCGCATAGAGCTCTAATAATTAATCTACATTATTGAAATGAATATTTATTAAACTCCTCAAACCATAGTAACAATGCTTAAACACTTATATTTTATATTACTAAGATCTTTTTTAAAAGAAAAGAAGCGGTGGACATTCTTGGATAGAATATCGTAAATGGCTTCGATAGCTAAAACGATAAAGAGCTTCTCTAAATCATAGAGCTGATTCGATCTTCATTGATGATGATCGATTTCCTTAATATTTCTCATTCAAATGGATCCCAGAGTCTTAATGAAATGAGCGTAGACTTGTTTCCGGAGTTAACCAGACGAGCGTGGGAATGACTCCTCGAGCTGGTTCTATACTCTAGTAATTGCTGGAGACTGTTTTCAGACTATGTATACCATATTTCATCTCTGTACTTCCAAAATATTGCTGCATTACTTTTGCACTACCTCAAGTTTCTTTTCTATCTTTGGCATTTCCTGCCCAATCCACATCGGTATGGGCCTACATTTGTTTTTCATTTTTTTTTATAAGTCTAGCACTTATTTTGACTTTAAATATCTGAGAATTTTTTGCTGCAATCTTATCAACTATAAGCGACTGCAAAGCGCGATTAGGACCTGCAACATACTTTAGACATTGAAACTCTTCAATTTTAGTAAAAAGATTCCTTTTTACTTAAACATTCGGTTTTTAATAATATAATTCAAATTTATATTTTCCTTTAAGTTGTTAATGCTAAATTCTATTTTTTTAGTTTCATTGCCTTACAAAATTCATTTTAATTTACTTAAGTTATCTTAATTTTTACTATCTTTTAAATCATTGCATTTAAAATATACTAGTTTCGATCCGTGAAATATTCTCGGAAGTAAAACAAATTCCACATTTTTGAAAAACACAAGATTGAAAAATATGTTCTAAGCTAATTTTTTTGGAAGCCATGACTTCCACAACAGCCCATATGTAATTTGAATATCGGCCTATTTGTTAAAATAATATTATAATATTGTTAAAATAAAAAAAAAAATGATTTACCACTTTCGTAGTAGCGAGCGCTGCGGTTTCTCATTATGAACATAATGGCAACCCGCTGCCCTAAAAGAATAGGCTCGTCGAAAGTAAAACATATGCCACATTTTTGAAATACCCTGAAATTTTTGAAAAACACAAGATTGAAAAAGATGTTCTAAGCTCATTTTTTAAAAGCCATGACTTCCGCAATAGCCCACTTATAATTTGAATGACTATTTTATTAAAATAAAAGAAAATAAAAAATTGATTTACCAGTTTCAACAATAACAATAACAATAACAATAATGAAAGTCCAACAGCCAATACCAATAATCCTGTCTGGACAACAATGACGGCACGTGCATCGTCATTGTCTTGTACTTGTTGATTAATGAGCGAGTGACTACACAGCCGAAATTATGTAAAAACCGAGGTTTTACAAACCCTCTGATAAATTTTGATTCATTAACTTCATGCATTTCAGTGTAAACTTCATTTATGTGGGAAAGAAAATTTCAATACGCTGATAGTAATTATGTAATCGCGATCCTTTGCCGTGAAGTGAGACGAATATTAGAGACGCCATCTTTAAACCTGGGCGTGACGTCATGCCTGACGTGTTCCAACGCTGCAGTGTGATTGGTTATTTCAAATTACAAATTTACAAAGATCGTACAACTTTTTCCTATTAATAGGATGATTGTTACTTCCTGATTATTGCTATTTGTAAGGTGTACACAAGGTTTACACATTTTATTTTTGAATTTCTTTTCCTGCCCCATTTTAATGTATTTTACCTTATTTTAATGCTTAATCGCAGTTGTATTCTACCAATTCTTTCAATTTTCATTTTTTCATTATTATTTGTTGAAAAATGTATTTAAATTTAATAAACGAAAAGAAAACAAGAGCAGCACCTAAGTGAACAAAAGAAAAGGAAATCGCCTTTCTGATTCGTTATGGGGAAGGAATTGGGAACGGCCGTTTCGTCCTTCTGCGGACTCATCAACATAAACCCCGCCTTCCCCGATAATGGAATCAGAAAAGTGAAGGCCACCACCAACCTGGCAGTGACCTCACAAACAAGAAAAAACAAGAAAATTCTTTTTCTTTTGTTCACTTAGGTGCTGCTCTTGTTTTCTTTTCGTTTAACAAATATCCACGGCGCCTTAAATGTTTTGTTTACTTTATATTTCAATTTATTTTTATTTCCTCACTATTCCGATTTTGTAATAGGAATAATACATTGGAATACATTGGAATCCTGATTCCTGCTTTCAACCACCCCAATTTTATAATGTCTTTTTATTTTATTTAAATATCTCATTTAAATAGATCTTTATTTAAATAGATCTCTACCATCTTTATTTTATTCTCACTTGATAAGGGTATTTAGGCCTACATTTTTATTATGTTTTATAACTAAACTTTTCATATTTACAGCAATTTTTAAGCAAAATTTTACGTGCGTTTTACTTATATAACAAGAAAAATAAAGATAAAAACGCACATCTTTAAAAGATTCACTGAGCTTTTTTTGGAAATTTCGTACCGAGAACCCAAGACAGTTTCGAGCTTCATACCTCTAGTCAGTTGGAGCCGCCCAATACCCATAACTCAATGGAATCCAAATGGCTTTTGTCCACTCTTCATAATGTGAACTGTTCTTAAGTTCCAGTTTCTTTTAGAATGCTTTGACTACTTTCTTCTCTTGTAAGTTCGGTATATTTCTCGATCTTAGATTCATATATACTTCTTCTAAAGAATCTGATAAACTTACTTCCGTCTGACTGCATTGTTGTTTCGTTGTGTTTTGGTGAATTGTATCTTTATTATCACTAACATTTTCTTGCTCATCAGAATTTACCATTGAAATTTTATTCAATTTTATATTTCATTGGGTTTTGAAGTGAAGCCATACGAAGCAATTTATTATTATTATTATTCGCGAATGGGCCCCAACGGACCACGCGCTAGCCCCCCTGACAACGTCAGGACAAGGCTAGGAAATCAGAGGCGAGAAAGAATGCACTTTCTCGTCGAGGATACACCTGAGAGAGTAAGTCCCAGGGGGAAACGGACGAAATACAGAAGAAGAAAGAAACAACCATGCCACTATTTATGTTTACTTTAGTTATTACATTGTTTTACTGAGTGATTCTATTTCCTTATTCTATCGTCCGTTTTCTTTCTCTTTTTCTTCAAAGCACTGGCTTCATCTTCAGGTTTTTCAAATAATTTGTTTGACTTTACTAATTCTCTTTCTATGCTCCCAGAAAGTGGAATCTCGTTTCTGTAAAGAAGTTAATCTCCGTAAAGATATTTCAATATTTTTGTTTAAAGTATGTATACCAATCTTTCAGGTCTTTTGCAACATGTTTTTAAGATTTCTTTAGGAAATATATTAATATATATATTAATACATATTTTATTAATATATATTTTCATTTTCTATTACTATGTGTTGATCTACATCCATATTATTTTTAATCACTTTGGCAGCCATAATTTTAATATCACAGTTGTATTAAATAAAACTATAACCAATAAGTATTTGCCTTCTTTTCCATCCCACATGTATTTTTATCCATCATTATATTTAAAAAGCTGTTAGTGCTGTTGAAATTCTTATATTTACAAAAATCTGTGATTTCTTGGCCATTATTAGGGGAAAGTAGGGTAAGATGACGACCTTAAGCTTCAGATTTTTTCCCTCGGCTTAGTAAGTGGTTTAAAAACCTGAAATTTGAAAGGATACTTCTTTGAATCTTTATGTTCAATAAAAAAATATGAAACGCTGTTTTACCCTCTCGAATTATGAGAAATATCTCATAAAAAAGAAAGAGTAATTTTCGTCATCTTACCCTACTTACGGGGTAAGATGACGAAGGGGGGGGGGGGTAAGATGACGAACGTAACCTACATTACGATATAAACATTTTATTTTACAAATGCAGAGAAACAATTTCACTTACTAACGTGTGGCATGAAATAGAAAAGTCAAAAATGAAACAGTTAAATTACAATAACAGATTGCTCGTAATGAAACAAAACTTCGAACAATTAGGTACAACAAAAATTTAGAAGAACATTAGTGTTGTCTCTCGCACGTTATGTTTCTTTGCTGCAGCATTTACACTTGAGGTTTTATCTTTTACTTCAGCAATAGTGCATTCATTGTCTCCTTATCCCACTTTCCCCTGTCACTTTTCCTTGTATAATTTCGTGGCATGTTGTTTGTATAGATAAACAGTCGTACATGAGCAATTAAAATAAAAGAAACAATAACTGAAACTAAAATTCAGTTTCAAAACCAATTTTTTAAATAGGACAAAAGCTATTCATAAAAGGTACTGAAAAACATGTTGGGTAAGATGACAAACTAAGCAAACTTCTCGTCATCTTACCCCACGCCCCCAATTTGGCTTAGAACTTATTTATCATTACCGTAGCTTATCGTAAACAACCTGCCATACATAGTTCTTTACATTATGAGTTGTATTTTGAGAATATTTTATGAAAGAGCAAAATAACTTAACGTACTCGAGTAATTCCTTACGCTGTGAAGTCGAAAAATTACAAACGCACGGGAAATAAACACATCTTAGTCGCTACTGCTCGCAAAACAATCTTGCCCGACATCGTTTGCAATGAACTACGTTACTAATAACCTGAGTCTCAGAAATTGCTTGGACAGGTGCTCCTATCTACGAATGCGTCGGAGAAATACCGAGTTCGTCATCTTACACTCTTCGTCATCTTACCCGACTTTCCCCTACTTAATACTGCTTCACAATAATTTCCAATATGATTTTGAAGCTGAATTGTTTGCTTTTTTCAAGGTTTGAAACATTTACGTAATAATAATAATAATAAGAAAAAAAAGAATAACAGTCTTCAAATTGATGTTGAGATTTTCTTTCGCTGTTAGGTGGACAGATGATGTGGAATTTTTGTTTTTCGACGAACTGCCAATTCTACACGAGAATCTCCCATTATTATAATAAACTCTTTCTTTTCAAGATTGAGGGTCCTCCTTCTTACTTTCTTGAGATGTAATTTGTTATATGCAATTTGTTCAACCAAAGTCTTGCGTTAGCTATTCTTGATAATATCCACTTATTCTTCTAACTACATCTTATTGAAATTTTTGCATAATGGTGAATTCCATTATAGGCTAAATAATTGTTCAATTCATTTGCACCTTTTAACTTGTTGGCTGTGCTACACTAAATCTCCAATATTCTAATATTCTCTTAATTTTTCTATCAGTTTGAAATGAAGAGGAAATCTGTGATTTCATGGTCATTTTATAATACTGCTTCATAGTTATTTCGAATACGATTTTGAATCTACAACTGCCAATTCTACCACGAAAATCTTCCATTATTATAAAAGTCTCCGCCAATTACTTTTCAAGATTTGCAGAGACTTTTAAAATTCAATGTTATCCTCCTTCTTATATACTTTCTTCAGACGTAATTTGGAATTTCTTAAATATATTTTGTTCAACCAAACTCATATGTTTACTGTTATTGATACTATTTAATTAGATTATGTGTTATTCTTCGAATTAGATCTTATTGAAACTTTCTCATAACAGTGAATTCCATTAAATAATTAAACGAGGCACAACGCTATAAGAAAGGATTCGCACCCTGATTTGTCATCGGGAAGAGACTGGAATGGACCATTTCGTCCTTATTAGGACTCATCAGCCAGCCAAACTCCACCGAATGACAAACCCAGAAGGTGCGAGGGGTATAGCTTTCCCGGGACTCGCTCCCGAGAGCGGGAACTCCCCCCGAAGAAATCCCAACCAAAAATGAAATAAAAAACAAAAAACAAATATTCCTTTCTTAAAGCATTGTGCCTCGTTTCCTTGCTTAATTTTTTGAATCATTGGGCAAGTTAAATTTCTTTTCAGTGAATTCCATTGTAAATAATTGTCCAATACATTTGCACCTTTTTATCTTGTTGGTTGTGCTGTACTACAATTACAATATTCTTTTCTTCTAGTTTTTTTTATCAGTTTGAAATGATAGAAAAACTGATAATCTATAAGTTTATAAATTTGAGTTTATAAGTAATGTCTTTTGTGTGTATGTATTAAAAAGTAAAGGAAATAATGTAATATAAAGATTTTTTCCTACAGTTGATTGATCAAAAGTTAAATAACTTTTTTTTAGAGGAATGCAATTGATAAGATAAAACTTCAGGGTTTAATCTGTTACGAGATCTCATTCATATTTCCATCAATTTCTCTTACAATGTTATAAACTTGGCTTCTTTCTTATCTCAAGCTTTGAAAATTCCATAATTTTATTATATCTTATTTTTATAATGATATATTATATAATTGTCTGATATTACTGCAATCCAAGGTCATCGGAAAATAAAAATCTAGGCGTACAAAAGAAAAGCGTCACCAGTTAACTATGAAACGATGTGCAGTCAAACATCTTAACCTGTGACAAAATAGGATATTTCCCTCATTCACAGTAGTTTTAAGTAGAATATTTTTACACTTCTTAATTGTCATTTTGCTTATTAAGGATTTTTTGGTAATTACTTTTCTTTATACTTGAGATGATATAAAGTTAGAATCATATTAACGTAATTAAGAACACAATTAATTCTCAATTAATAGGAATAAATTTAATATATCTGAACATTTTGAAAAACAAAAAATTCCAGATCATCTGTCCACATAATAGCAAAATCAATTCAATCATCAATTTGAAGATAGTTATTCTTTTTTTTCTTCTTCTTCTTATTATTATTATCATGTAAATGTTTCAAACCTTGAAAAAAAGCAAAGAAAGCAACGCGGGTAAAGAACCAAAGCACATTTTACACATTGCAATAATAGTGTGCAAGAATGGTTAGGGACGTGTGGTTGTGCCAACTTAAATTATAAATAAATATAATATCATATTATTCATTTGAAATATATAATTAATAGCAATTTATTTTATTTATCACTATATATTTAGTAGCCGTGCTGGCGTGGCCGTGCGGTCTAGACGGCAGGTCTGCCATTGCGGCCAGTGTGCCAGTTCCCGGTTTCGAATCCCGGTGGTGGCATGGATGTTTCTTTCTTCCTTCTTCTTCTGTTTCTACTTCTGTCCGTTCCCGTTTCTTTCCCCTGGCAGTTAGGGTTAAAATGCATCTCCCAACTCGCAGTTGAAAGTCAGCATAAGAGATTAGACTTTCATCCCCCGAGACAGTGAGATGTATGAGGGAGGCTTTTGTCCAGCAGTGGGCTGTTCAAGGCTGATAGATAGATAGATAGATATTTTTAGTAAAATAAATATAAAACAAAAATTTTTTATCTCTAAAATTTCTATGTGAGTTATACTTGTATTTTTTTTATAACGTTAATTGGCCTATATATAATTTATAAACTTTATATATCATAATTACTAGCACCTGTGGGTTCTTTTTGTGGGTGATCCTAACAGGACTTTGAGACTGTAAAAATGAAATAACAAATTATTATTTATTATTATAATAAAGGTTTCAAACCTTGGGTTTCCCTAGCAAACACAACGTGGCGGGTCAAGGACCAAAGCACATACTGCCAAGTGTAAAGACCTGTGCAAGAAAGATTAGGGATGTGTGGTTGTGTCCATAAATTTTTTAACTATGCGTGTTGTATTGAGTATCACAACCTTCTGGAGTTGTGCATCAGTATTTTCGTGAAGTCCTAGAGTGCTAAGACTGTGGTGCAATGTGTGAGGCACCAGACCGGTGGCGGACAGGACGATGGGTAGAACATGTACTCGGTCCTGTCTCCACTGCTTCTGGAGCTCGTGTGCTAGGTCGGTGTATTTACTGATCTTGTCTGCGTGAGTTTTCTGTATGTTCTTGCTGATAGGCACTGCAATATCAATGAGATAGGTCTGTTTGTTGACCTTATGAACAAGTGTGATGTAAGGTCTGTTGTGATGTATGGTTTTTTCTGTGTGAATGGAACGGTCCCAGTACAGCTTATGTGAGGATGACTAATACGTTTTGTGGTATATACTTGTAGTATGGGACCGTTTTCTTAATAAGTGAGTGTTTGCGAGCTAGCTGTTGATGAACGATCGACGGTACCTTATTGTGTCATGGAGGTAGTCTGTTTGGGAGAGAAGGGGACAGCCTGATATTATGTGGTCGATAGTCTCATGCGTAGTGTGGCATTTCCTGCATGTGTCGTCATGCGTGTTTGCATCGTGTAGGATGTGTTTGTTGTAGTTGCATGTGAGGATGACTTGGTCCTGCATCGCGATCATGAGCCCTTCGGTCTCCCCAAACAGCTCACCACTCGTCAGCCATTTGCTCGACTTAGGTTGGTGCAAGTTATGTTTCGTGAATGTAGTGCTTGTTGTACGTTGTAGTGCTTCGAGTTCGGTGTTTGTCCATGCAATTATGCCGAACGAATATGTTAGTGTGGGGACGCGTTAGTTTTGAATGCGAGTGCGGTATGTGTTCTTGAATGCGTTTTTGATGTCTGCGTTTTCAATGACGCGCGCTTGCTGGAAGCCCAGCTACTTGTAGGTCTCTCCCTCTTCCATGGATTAGATGGCCAACCCATGGTCCAGTTCAAAACCCTGCAAATTCGTAGTCTTCCCGCGTGTTTTGTGTAGCTTGTGGCATTTGTCGATTCCAAATTCCATTCCAATATCTTTGGTAAACTGTGTGGTGACTTGTAGTACATTAGTAAGTTGTGCGTTGTTTGTGGCGAAGAGTTTAATATCATCCATGTAGAGTAAGTGTGTCATTTTGTATGGTGTCATAGTGCCTGAAGTAAGCCTATAACCGTGTTTTGTGTTATCTGTGACTCAATGGATTCAAGGCTAGGCAGAATCAAAGAGGACTCATGGAGTCTCCCTGGAAAATACCTCTCCTTATGAAAATGGGGTCTGTAGTGATGGAGGTATTGGAGGTGCATAGGTGTAATGTTGTGTTTCAACTCTTCATCGTGGCATCCAAGAATGCCGTGATCTTGGGGTGTATTTTGTAGATGTGAAGAGTGTGTAGGAGCCAGGAATGAGGAACCGAATCAAATGCCTTCCTGTAGTCGATGTACACGATATGTAAGTTCCTTTTCTTGGCACACGCCTGGCGCAGGATTACAGAGTCAATAAGGAGTTGCTCCTTACAACCCTGGGAATTCCTGGACAGCCCTTCAGTTGTTCGGGAACGATGTTATGTGTTTCGATGTGTGTGTAAATTTTGTCTGCGAGGCAGGAGGTGAGGAGTTTGTAAAATGTGGGGAGGCTATTATTATTATTATTATTATTATTATTATTATTATTAAAATCTTTGTTTCAATTGACAATATTTACAATGACATGAAAACTATCCACAATGGAGTTCCACTAGGTTTACGACTAGGTTCTTTGTTTTTCTTACTTTTCATCAATGACACATTTCAGGTAATAAAATCATGTTACATACATATTTATGCAGATGATATAATGATCTATTCGAATGGGAACTGCACTACAGAAATAAGAGATAAATTACAAAAAGATTTAATTCGAATACAAAATTGGATGCATGACAACAGACTTCAGATAAATGAAGACAAAACAAAACTAATGCTTATATGTCCAAAAAAAAAAGACTAATAACATATAAACCAGAAATCTTTTTTCATTATCATAACTGTCTTCACAATTCACCATATGAATGTAAAAGCTGTTCAGAACTTAAGTACACACAAACAATTAAATATCTGGGCTTAATAATAAATGAAAATTTTGTTGGAATAATCACATTAAAATGTTATATAAAAAGCTAAACAAACTGTCGTACATATTCTATCATATAAAAGACATGCTTCCAATACGGATTAAAATGTTATTATATAATGCTTTATTCGATTCGAACATAAATTACGCTGCTAACATTTGGGTCAACACCAATGACAGTTGTTTAAAACCTATAATTAATCTGCAAAATAAAATTTTAAACATAATTTTCTTCAAGCAAAATGTAAACGATAAAAGAATAATATTAAAGAAAAAACTTCAATACAGTATAATAAATCCCAAACATAAATTCATATAGAACATACTAATAAAAAACTATTATAAAATCTTTGAGCACAAGAAAGAAGAAAAACAAAAATCCTCATAGAATCTAAGAAACAAGGAAAATATCCGTCTTCCCTATCCACTGATATACAATGACTATGGAAAGAGGCATTTTAACTATATACTTGAAAATATATTCAACACTATAGATGAAAAAGAAATATATATAAAATATGGAAGAATATCCAATGTTAAGAAACTATTAAAAAAGGGGCTGATAAAATATAATTAATATGAATTTGTTTTGTTTCAATGGACAACTTGAGGTTTATGCCCCTATCGACGTCACGTATGACGTGTATCCCACATGAGGCGAGAGCCTGTGGGAGTAAACAAACATATAACTTTGTGTGAATTACTTAAAAAATCGTCGATTTTTGATATTTCAAGACGGATGGTTCAATATTGTGCAGATCCTTATTGTAATAATTTTGTAAAAACGCTTGGAATATCCTTCTTTATATAATATTTACTCTTTATCTATACGAGTTAAAACAAAGCACATGGCTTTGTTTATCCCACATGCGAAGCAGTAGCCTGATGGGATATATTGTAACTATCCTCGAGTGGTCCATTAAATTATATCCTTCTTTGAAAATATATTGCTGTCGTCTTCTTCAATAGGCGATAATCAACTCTATATCCAATCTGAAAATTTTGGAAGGCTTACAATCGTTGTATCCAAATCAAATCTTTTAGTTCAGCCTCTATATCTACTAGGATTAAAACGAAGCACATGGCTTTGTTTATCCCACAAGCCAAAAAGTAGACTGGTGGGATATTTTGGAACTACGAAGCCCCGCCTGTCCTCAAGTGGTCCATTGTTTTCTTTGTAATTGTAAATCCTGTTTGTAATATCTCATTCAAGTATTTTGTTCAATTTACTTCCAATGTCCTTAATATTTATTGTTACTAGTTCTTACTGTACTCGACAAAAATAAGCTAAACATAGGTAACTTTAATATACATATGTAATAATTATATATAGAGTTAAATCAGAAAATTATTTTAACTTTTAAATTATGTTACTGCCTAATTTAAAATTTTAGAAAATTATCACCTAGCGATCTACTTGACAAAAATCACTTGAAAAAACAATACTACGTGTCTTCTGATATATTTTAACAATGTATTCAAAATGAATTAAACATTTGTAGTATACCTATATTCAGAATCTGTTGATAGGAATTTGTCATTCCTAACGGGACTGTAACTTTTGTATTTAGAATCATAATAAAAAAAAATATTATTATTATTATTATTATCTAAATAATGATGGGCACCTCATAGAGTCTCAGAAATACAAATCCTAATCCTTGAAATAATTTGCGACCAACTATCGTAAGCCTGATGTAATGTACTATGTACGTTACATTTTTTTAATAATATTTAATACAAAAAATGCAAATAAAGAAACAATCGGAGACATTGAAATCCTATTGGTACCCACGCACAGAATTCAATCTGAAATTAAGGTTTGTAAAAACACACGCTCATCCTAAGAAAAAAAAAACAACAACAAAGAATTGCGATATTTGAGGACAGTATACAGCCGATTCCCATTCTGACCTATTATCTTTCGAACTGACGTCAGATTATTCTAAAAGGCAGCATTATCTATAATGAATGCTGCGAAGTTATTAAATTCTTGAATATTCTTGTTAAATGATGAAAATGTAAAGCAAAAAATTTTTCTCTACAGGTATTTATGATATTTTCTCTGTTTATGATTTTTTTCCTCTATTTATGATGAAAACATAATGAAAACAAATCAATTTATGTTTCCAGATAACTTCACTAGATTCAAAATAAATAAATAAATCCTAGATTTAGTTTGAACGTTCAATGTTTGCTATGCTCTAAGTAAAAGAAACTGTCATTTGAAACTTCATAAAAAATAAATTAATGTAATTCTCAAATGTCTCCTGCCGAAGTCTATTGAGACAAAGTCGAAATATCGAATCCGGAGAAATCACATTTCGAAACCTTCCTAATTGTATATTTAGTGAAGTTTTTGTATTTTGAATGGAGAATTGTGTAAAGTGGTAAACGTGGCCAACAAAAATAGCAGGTTGGCTTTAGAGGGGAAAAGCGAATCACATTATTCGTATATCGCGATGTATTAATAGCGTGGAGTTTGTACAAAAGGAGTTTTAGATGGTAGTTTTTTATTCGAAAATAAATGAGTAATTACTGTATTGTATTATGTTGTCATTGCGAGTAACAGAACTCTGTCGTGACTGGCCATTCTAACAAATGGTCTAGCGGTGGCCTTTTGACTAAATCTACGTTTCAATCAACCCGCCGAAATGGATGTTTTCCTTCTCTCCTGAAGTTGTCTACATTGTCTACATTTATTATTTTCAGCTACCTAAGGCTATTTTGTCAATTTGCAATTCAAACGGAAGAAACGGTGCTGTTCATATGAATTAGTTCACTAAAGCCATGTAATAATAGTGTTTTAAAATATACATAATTCAAATGTAATGATTCCCTACAGCGAATGTTTTTCATGACAATTCATTGATTTTAAGCTTAATTGAAGCTATCATTGAAAATCAATTATTATTATTGAAAATTTCTATAAAATTGCACAAAATTGTCCAAAAATTATTACAAATGAAGAAACAGAATAATGAACAAGGACAGCCAATGAATAAATACATTTCTAATTCAATTAAGGACAGGAATCGGCAACGGCCGTTTCGTCTGCATGTTCATCCTTGGACTCCTCAGCCCGATCCGCCTTCTCCGATAAAAGACCCAGAAAGGCAAGATCGTAATCGAAGGCCACCGTCACACCTGGCAGTGACACCCGAAACAAGACAATCAAGAACAATAAATTGTTCAACAATTGTTCAACAAACAATAAATTGCCAACTTGCACAATAAAAAACCTTTCACTAATGAAAGATAGGATAGAAGGCTTTTTAAAAGTAAAAGGAAATTAAAATTCCTAACAAGGTGATTTAACCTAGGAATAAATTTGCTAGAAAATTTATAAATAAACAGAATAAGAACCAAGGACAGCACTTGAATAAATTGCCTTTCTGATTCAATTATCGGAAGGAATCGGGAACGGCCGTTTCGTCTGCATGTTCATCCATGGACTCATCAGCCCGATCCGCCTTCCCCAATAAAAGATCCAGAAAGGCAAGATGTTAAGTGAAGACCACCGTCACACCGAAACAAGAAAATTCACAACAATAAATGTTGTGCTAACTTGCACAACAAAAAACCTTTTCCTAGTGAAAAATAGGGGCGCCGGGCTGACCACTCGACCTCAATCTAGTCCCGTTGGTCTCAAAACGCTGGGAGCCTTACCTCCCGCGCTCCCGTGGGACTGCATGGCCTGTTTATGGGATTGCTTAAATGAAAAATAGGATGGAAGGCTTTTCAGTAAAAGGAAATTAAAATTCCTAACATTATATTACATTATATTACATGTAAAATAAATAATACAAATAAAATTGTAATAATTAGCAATGATTAAAAATCATTAAAGCACTTAAAAAGAAATTAAAACTATTCAAAATTAATTAAAAGCAAATTAAATTATAATTAAAAAATGACTGCATCGGAAATCGAACCTGAGCCAGTGAATTACGCTTTTTAGACCACTTGACCATTTACATTCGGTTCTAAATATTTTCAATGGATTCAAATGCAAAAATAGTACAATTTTTGAGTTTGAATTCAATGAAAATTTTAATTGCCCATAGACTCTGACCAGTGTCCACTCAGCACTTGGGACATTGAAATGTTTTCGTGAAAAGTATCTCTCTGCCATTTTCATTAAAAACCTTTTACATAAAAACATTTGATATCACTTCTAAACAAATAGACCATGACAGGGTAAATAGCAACATTGTGGATACCAGAACTTTAAAGATTTGTGTCCGAGTGCACCAAACTAGAATTAACTTTGATGGCTGCATTGTGGACGTAGCTAAAATTAGTGGGGGGTGCCTTTGTTTTAAAATTTTAGCCTTTGTTTTAATATTGTGTGAAAGGAAACAAACATGTATAAAAAGAAATTTATCAAGTTTCTGAATAAATTTTCTTTTTGTACATGTTTGTTTCCTTTCACACAATATTAAACAAAGGCTAAACTTTTAAAACAAAGGCACCCTCAGTAATTTTAGCTACGTCCACAATGCAACCATCAAAGTTAATTCTAGTTTGGTGCATTCGGGCATTGGTCTTTCATTCTGTATAGTTGGATTTTTTTTTTATTTTTTATTTTTATTTTTGTTTTTTTGTTTGTTTTTGTTTTTGAGTGTCTACTTCACATTTTATATAGATTAGAATTAAAAAAGGGGGAGTTAACAGGGGAAGAGTGAAAATAAGAAAAGAAGACATTTATCAATTATACAGAATGATATGGGTTTGATTGTGACCAACCAACACCCGGAGGAAGTGGCAATTTTAAAGATCATAAATACATATCACCATTTTTTTTCAGAACTCACCATTTTTTTCACAACCATGAACTTTCTGCAGTAATAATTAGCAAAGAAATAGAATCGATAGATTGAAATGAGATTTCCCAATGATACTATTTTGTGGCTTTCCTGTAAATGCTTATTAATAAAAATTGTAGAAATTAATTACTACGCACTAGAATCAAAAGTAATTATATTTGAAATTATATCCGTCGTTTTATGCTATTTTAGCATAAAATGCTAGTCCTTGGTACAAGAATTATTGAATATGCTTTATTATTCATTGATTTCCCGGAAAGTCCAAACGGCTAGGAACCACAGTTTCAAAAATCCCACGAAAGCCATAGGCGGGAAAATTCAAGAAAGATCACAATGCAACATATAATAAGGATATTCCCAGTTGCTTCTGATACTTTTATTTCAGGTATTTGCCCATTGCCGCAGAATAAATGCAGTATACCTTGGATGTGCTCCAGCTGATAACGAGCCAAACCTTTCTCCAATAACAAAGAAAGGTGTGGAGGAGGGAGTGTTGGAATCTGTAGTAGATCAAGATTAGATATTTGTGATGATCATAATATTGATGATCAAAAACAGTGAACAGTGATGATCATATCGTAATATTGGATATTGTGATAATGGGATTGACCAATTATGACTTTCTGGTTTCCACTGCTTACGATTTGTATGACAATTCCATAATTCACTGTGATGTATGCAATATGCTATTTTTGACCAAAATAAATATTTTATTTCTTATTTTTTTAATGTCGCAAAGTATAATTTTAGTAATAATCATATTTATGCAGCCATGTTTGGATTTATTTCATTATTTTGACAGTCTCCCTAGCTTCTGCAACAATAAGCAGTAGTTAAAACGAATGAAATAATTTTGTGCAACTGGATTCGCATTTTGGACCACAGAGTAATCAGTAAACTCCTTTCCTATTCCTTAAGAAAGACATAAAGGTAAATGTTCAGTAAGGTATTGTTGCTCTGTGATCCATGATGCTTTGTCATTTTGGGGAATGGGGCTGGACCACAGAGACGACCAGTAAGTGTTGTTCTGTTGTTTGCGAAGAGTGCACTATTTGTATCTTTGTAATCATTTTTTTTAATCAGAGTACAAACACACCGAGTTTTTGTTTAAGTGTGTTGAAATGTTCCTGAACCTGGGTGTAATGGTTTTAGTTGAAGGGTGAGTGTTTATGTGCTTGAATATCTTCCTAACCTGGGACCTAAGTTTCTTTGTTTTGTTTCCTGGACAGTATTGTGTGAGTCTGGATATATTTTCTCTAAGGTTGCTGATGCGGCCCTCAAGGGAGACTGCATTCTTGTGACTGTGGTATTGTTTGACTCCAAAATGGTTCCGTGAGCCACGCAGTACAGTGTTCTGTATGTCTTCTAATGTTTGGATATTTTGTCAAGATGTTGTGGGATAGTGTGTGTGTTAAAATGGTATATGACTTTAGAGTGTTGTTCTGATATGTGCACTCTGGGGAGTGGCGGCCTGAATTGGAGGTCTGTGTATTCTGCTAGTGCAGTGTAGAAATCATCGTGTGCTGTTTATAATGTGTCATTAGTTGTATTGTTAGGGCATGTATACTGAGGGGTAGAGATTTTATCTGTGTTTGCCGTAAAGGTAATGTCGTTGCTTCCGTATTCGCTGTATTTCTATCGCCAGATTTTATTATTATGTTTGTATGTTTCAAACCTTGGGTTTCCCCAGCAAAAACAATATGGCGGGTCAAGGACCAAAGAACATACTGCCAAGTGTAAAGACGTGTGCGAGAATGATTAGGGATGTGTGGTTGTGTCCATAAATTTCCTAACTATGCATGTAGTGTTGAGTACCACAGCCTTCTGCAGTTGTGCATAAGTGTTTTTGTGAAGTCCTAGTGTGCTGAGACTGTGGTGCAATGTGTGAGGCACCAGACCAGTGGCAGACAGAACGATGGGTACAACACGTACTCGATCCTGCCTCCACTGCTTCTGGAGCTCGTGTGCTAGATCAGTGTATTTACTGATCTTGTCTGCGTGAGTTTTCTGCATGTTCTTGCTGATAGGCACTGCAATATCAATAAGATAGGTCTGTTTGTTGACCTTATCAACAAGTGTGATGTCTGGTCTGTTGTGATGTATGGTTTTGTCTGTGTGAATGGGGCGGTCCCAGTATAGTTTATATGAGGGTGACTCTAATACGCTTTGTGGTATGTACTTGTAGTACGGGACCGTGCTCTTAATAAGTCAATGTTTGTGTGCTAGTTGTTGATGAACGATCGACGCTACCTGATTGTGTCGGTGGAGGTAGTCTGTTTGAGAGAGAAGGGGACAGCCTGATATTACGTGATCGATCGTCTCATGCGTAGTGTGACATTTCCTGCATTTGTCGTCATGTGTGTTTGAATCGTGTAGAATGTGTTTCTTGTAGTTGCGTGTGGAGATGACTTGGTCCTGTATTGCGATCATGAACCCTTCGGTCTCCCCATACAGCTCACCACTCGTCAGCCATCTGTTCGACGCTTCCATGTCGACATGAGGCTGGCTGAGTTCGTGGTGATGTCTGCCATAGAGTTCATTACGAGCCCATGATTCACGCAGCTGCTGAGTGTGGGTGTCAGGGGTGGTGAGTGTTGGAGAAGAGTTTTCGAGGTTCAGGGGTGTGAGGTGTGTGTCAGCCTTGACAATGGCTGAGTGAAGTGAGGAGTCTTCTGCTCTTTGGTGGAAATGTTCCCTAAGTGTATGTACTTGTTTTTCGTGTAGGGTGATGAGGTTGATGAGTCCTCGGCCTCCCTCCTTGCGGGGAAGAGTCATCCTTTCCGTAGCGGACTTGGGGTGGTGCATGTTGTGTTTCATGAATGTAGTGCGTGTTGAGCGTTGTAGTGCTTCGAGTTCGGTGTTTGTCCATGGAATTATGCCGAACGAATATGTTAGTGTGGGAACGGCAAAAGTGTTGATAGCTTTAATTTTATTTCTGGCGTTGAGTTGTGTTTTGAGGATTTTGTGAACTCGAGCAAGGTATGTGTTCTTCAGTGCATTTTTGATGTTTGCGTTGTCAATATTATTATTATTATTATTATTATTTATTATTATTTCTAAATACAAAAGTTACAGTCCCGTTAGGAATGACAAATTCCTATCCACAGGTTCTGGATGTAGGATACTATAATTATATAATTAATTTTGAATACAAATATTTTTAATAGAATGTTAAAAAGACTTACATCGATATACAGGGTGTTTCAGAAACGGTAGACAAAGCGAAGTGATTGGGTTCCAGAGATCATTTTGACTCGAAAATGTTCTATGACATTTTGTTGTGCGAGCCGTAGTTTTAGAGTTATGAAATGAATGGTTTGAATGAATGCATGGATAATGAAATATGGAAAATAATAGATTAGAATATTTTCCTTAACTAAAAATAAAATAAGTATCAAAACTAAGCCAAAAGAAACAGTCTGCTTCCGTAATGGCAGAGGACGGAATGCTACCAAGGAGAAGCTCACGGAATAAGACTCGTGACCTATTTTTACAGGTGCAAATAGAAAGAGTAAAAAAAAAATGTCTATGAAATACCACTGGACAAATTCAATATGAAAATCTATATTATATAATATATATTTTATATTTTATTTTATATACCGGATATAAAAGTCAAGTGTGTTTGTATGTATTGTTCTCTATATAATTTTACACCCTTTGACGAATCTGAACCAAATTTTGTATAAGAACTCTATACTACCATGCGGAAAATGTTGCCTACCTTGCAACCTGCACACACCATTCCCTCCCCTTGATTTCATCCCCTTCACACATTTTGATGATAGTAACTGCTAAAACGCTTTAGTTGGAAACACGAAATTTCTCATGAGTGTTCTTTATCAAAAACAAAAAGATGCTATTTGATCGATTTTTCAATATTCTGGTCCTAAGGGAGGATCCTGTAAACAGAAGGGTTAAACTTTCTTGTGTGTTTGTCTGTGTATCTCCGAAACTGCTTGAGGTGGAAACATGACATGAGTGTTCTTTGTCGAAATTGAAAAGATGTAATTTAATCGAGTTTTCGATATAGGGTTTTCGGGGGAAGCAAAATATGAATATTAATTTGTAATGATCAAGTGATTTTTTTATCAACTGAGGTTTGAAGTGATTGGGGTGTTGCGAAAGGCAGAAAAGCATGGGAAGTCTTATATTCTCCGATCTCACTATTAATTTCATATCTACGGATCTGGAGTAACAAAATACAAATATAACATTACTTTAAACCTTTTCCGTGATTTTTTTACCAACTGGAGAAGTTTCGAAATGGTCTCACAATTTCAATTTCTTTCTCATCTCCATGATATCTTTTTTTTTTAACCAGTAAGAAGAACGGATATTTCAGCTAGTAATTAAATATAAACTAGGCGCTTACTTACAAAAGCTTTCTAGACAGCTCCCAACATTATTTATTCATTAACAAAGTTAATAATAAATACAATGGTAAATATAATATAAGCTCAAAATAAGATTTCAAAAACGCATGGCCCAATAACACAAATATAGCAACCAATGTAATGCTACCAAGTGCTTCGTGAATGGCAATCCAGATTGACCATTAAAATTGCATTATGAGATAACCAAGAGCATTCTGTCATTTTTGTTATTACTCGGAATTTCTTTAGTTTGCGGTGTTCCATAAAATGAATCGTATTCATATCCTTTTAATATTTAATACTTAATAATATGTAATATTTATTGTATTTAATATTTTGATATCCCAGAATTAATTTTTCTAAATGTTTAGGGGTATTCTTCTCACACGCTTCAAAAAAAAATTACATACTAATCTTATCCAATTAAATATTCTCTAAATGTTCTCTAAAATTAGAATTAAATATTCTCTAAAACAAAAACAGAAAAGAATATAATACTGAGAACTCAATTGCAGAAGTAGGATTAAAGTTCAGATCCTGAATAATATATTTATACAACAAAAAACAATTTGTGAAGATTAATTAACGAAGACCTATAGAATCCCAAATCTCTTAAAAGTGTTTTAGCTGACAGAATAAATCGTTACTGACATCAAACAATGAGTCTATACGAGTAATGCGCTTTATTTAGCAACAAACAAAAATAGAATCATTAAAAATGCTTCAATAAAAATAAGTCATAAAACTGCCTAAAACAATTAAAATCATAGATCTCAGAATCTGAAAGTAGCCACTACTCTATCTCTCTATTACACTAAACTATTACTCTACATGTAATGGAAAGAATATTTTTTTTAAAAAGCAGGATTCAAAGTCACAATAAATATACGAGTACAAAACTATTCAACTTAATAATGTTAATAAAGAAATATAATAACACTAATCTAACAAATATTTCAAAAAACAATACAAAAAAAAAAAAAAAAAACGGTGATTCAACAGTATTATAGGTTAAGCAAAATAAGAAGATATTGATAGGTTATCGATTACAACTTCCAAGTCTATTCCTAAGTACAGCGCCATCTGTCGCACAATGTTGTAACTAAATCCAATATTTCTGATGTCCAGTAGAATCGAATTTTTTTTTTTTAATCTTGTATCTTTAAAATGTCTACACATTATTTTTGTATTATCAACATCTTATTATTAAATTTATAATATAATTTTATTTATAAGTTGTGTTTTAATTACATTTAAATTTTTAAATTTATTTATTTCATCTTTTTTTAATGTTAAAAATTGAATCAAACAAATTGGTCTCTTCCGCATATTTAGTGGCCCTGAAAAGGGCCTTTTTATTATTTCTGTGAATTCTAAAAAAACAGCCAATACAGAGGTTAATCTGAAAGAGGTTCAAAGCTTTCATCGAAATCACTTTCGCTGCCCTTTGCCGAATGGTATTTTCCGTCCACGGATACCGCACTGATCGCTGTGCCATTGTCGGTCTTTGCCGGTGTGAGCATTAACCCAAGTCTCATCCAGATAAATAACTGTTTTCCCTTCCGAACATACCTGTTTGATTTGCCTTAAGTAACTGTGTCGATGGGCTACAATATCAGGCTTTTCGATGTAAAATTGCCTCATGTCAATTCTTCCATTCCTAGTTTCACACGAAGAATTTTTCGTAATGACGTTTTGCCTCCTGTGAATCCAATTTTCGATTGTAATTTTGAAAGAATTTTACTAATTGTTGGATAATCATTCTCTTGAAAAATTTCACTCACCGTGGCTCTGACAACAGATAAATCACTTTCATCTAACTCCAAAATTGGCTTAGGATGTGGTCTTCTTTTTCCTGGCGTTTAAAATGAAATCCCGCCATCGTGTTTCGTTTTTCCCTCGTTTACAACTCTGCATACAGTCGAATTTGACAAATTTTTTGCGATAGCAGCTTTTTTTAATTAATTCATTAATAGACATTCCATCGCCCTCACTCTTTAAAATATTGAAAAACATTCCAAATTATACCTCTGGATTGGCTGTGTAAGGTCAGACCTTTCTTACTAACGCACACTTGTTCTTCCAATGCCGCCATGTTTTTTGATACTGTCGGCGTTCAGTATTTCCAGGAATAACTAAAGGATCCCCCTATTCCCGTTTTCACCATATCTTCTTATTTTGCGTGACGAATAGAGGAAAGAGAACTAAATTATAACTGAATTTTCTCTTTGTCTTCTTATCCTACATTATCCCTCGATTTCTTCAGCAGGTTCATCTTTGTGGAAAATTTTATAAATGTAATGCCACACATTACTAATATACATTTGTATTTAGTATTTATTTCATATTTAAATTATGGTGTTTCTCTTTATTTAGTAAATGACCTGTATATCATATGAATATATCTGTATAGAAAAGTGTGACTCTTGGTAGGGTGCATCCAATTCATAAACAAACCACTTTTTCATTCCAAGAAATCGCTTCTCATAGTTTCTTTACTTCAAATCTTAAGAGTTTATAATTCCTTATAGATTAATCTTTAAAGATCAAAAGCTACAGAAAACAAGTTATCATCGTCGCATTTAAAGCATTTATAACATGGGCTATCATCATCAGAAAGTGCGTCTGGACTCAACAAGAGATAAATTCATCTGTTTTACATCTATATTCTATTTTAGTCTCAATGGAAATGTCATTCGTAATAACAATAAAGGAGTTTTAAGAAATTCACTATCAACAGTTACTTACTGATAGTATTTGTAATAGGAGCGTGGCCATGAAGTTCCGTACCCCTTAACATAATAATAAAATAATGGGGGAACCGGAACGCCCTGTATAGTGGTTTAATAAATAGCTAAAGTTTTATTACTTATTAAGTTTATATTTGAATGTAGTTAACCTAAATAGTTATCTTGCTAATCAAATATAATTATGTAATTTGAGGGAAGAAACTTAATTTTAGTTATCTTAATGATTTTATTTTGGTTATTTTATGAAACAGATAATCACCAGTATTAAGTAGTATTACGAATAAAGTTCTCATTATCATTCGCAGTAAAGAGATTAAATTTTTTTAAAAATTACCAATTACTTGAATCATAATCTAGCATTCCAAGTCACTTATGATATAAAAATTTTAATAGAAAATTTAGAGATTATTTTGGTTATATTTTACAGAAAAGAAAAATGAAACTTACAAGAAACACTTTCATGTCCAGGTTCACAAATCATTTGAGTCTAAATTTTACTTTTCGGGATAGAAGTTAGTGGCTTTAATATGAGATGACCTATAGATTCAAGAATCTGAATCAAATAGTGACCATAAAACTACGGCTACTGCAATTATTCTTTTGCAGATCAGATTCTTTAGTCTTCCGCTTAATTCATTGGAACGGAAACGTTAACAATATTTTAACAAAGGTAACATCAATTTTTTTCTGAGTTTTGATGTGTTATAGAATTTTAGACAATGTAACTCCTTTTTGAAATTTAATGTCCTGTAAAAAAATAAAATAAAATAAATCTAACCTACACTAAGTTGTCAGTTTATTAGATATATAATCACTTTTTCAAGTAAATGGCAGGTGCAAATAAACTAGTTATCAATTATAGCTACCTTTGATTGCTAATTCTTTTTCGAATTTGAGAGGACCATGGATACATTTAACTTACACTGAGGACTCTCGGACTATTATATCCATAAGCCCAATTAAAACAATGACCGTAGACAGCCGGAAGAAGAGTTATAGAAAGAGAATGTAGCAAACACAGATAAGAAACGGAACAGTTATTCCGGGCTCGGGATTCGAACCTAGATTCATGTATTACATAAAACACATCAGAATAATAAATATATTGCATTGTAAATTTTTGGAAAGGAATATAGCCATCTTTCCTTTCCCAAGCTGATGTTAAAATGACAGCAATTTCCGAATAAAGTAGAACCTCGTTTCTGCGGACTAAATGTGGCGGAAAGTGATCCCGACTGACGAAAATTATCCGCAAACAATGGGAAAAATGCCAAAATATTTGTCTACAACTTATAATTTATTTTTACAGCAACAAATTTTGAGTCACTTTAGAATCAGAATACATTATAAACTAATACATAACAAGTTTTCGTACAAACTTCGAACAAGTTATATTTTAATAAAATAATTGGTAATTTTTTGCTGTGCATGTTGCGTTCGCCGTTACAGACATAAATATCTTATTTACCCTTATATTACAGTTTTGGAGATAACGCAATCTATTTTGAAGGATTTGTACTGCATAACGAATAAGTTATGTTAATTTTTTTATTGAATAACCTTACAAAAATATAGATTTTATTTTTGTAAAATTTGGTGCTGATTAATCGGAAATCCTGACTAACGAGGGCCGAACAAAGGAGGTTGTACTGTACAACAAAATTTTCACATATATTTTACAGATAAATTATTCCGATTATTGTAATATAATCTTTATAATATTTCGAATTTCAATGCGAAAGTCTTCCTCATGTGTCAATGTCAGGACAGGAAATTCATTCACTTCCTCCTTTCATTAAGGTTACCAAAAGGAACTAATATTGAAAAACAAACAAACTTATGAACAATATATAAACATCGTATATAACAGTTAATATACATTAATCAATTGTTAATATCTAATATACATTCCCTGCGTATTGTACACCATCTAATGGCGGATATTTTCTTTAATGACTCTTCTCTTCTTAAATAATTTGTTTTCTTTATAATAAAGTATCCTTATCATATTTCTAATATTTCTATTACTTAAAAATCCAATAGTAATTTGATTACTTTATTATAAACATTACTTCGTTTTTTAACTTTCTTATTCTTAAAAAACTCTTTTGTTTAAACATACTCCAGAAATGATAATTGTAATAAATAGAAAACACAACATCTTCATCTTTTCAAAAACATTGCTACATTTCGCAGATATATTTTATCTGCTTCTTCGGGCTTAATATTTTTAGGTTACTGAAGAATATTCTAAGCCCGAAGAAGCAGATAAAATATATCTGCGAAATATAGCAATGTTTATGAAAAGATGAAGATGTTGTGTTTCTATTTATTTAAAAATTCTTTTGTTATCTTGTTTAAAAAGTAATCTTGATATTCATTCATTCTGAAAAATTGTTTCATATTGTTAATTTTATCTTTCCATAATTTTGTAACTTCAGTAAATTCTGTTATTCGTTTTAAATTATTTTTTTGTAATGGCTTTTCTAGTATTTACAGTATGAGCAGAGTTAAAGTTTTGGTCATGATTATTTTTCAAAAGTTTCTCATAGTGTTTATAAGTGTAGTATATAGTCTATCATGAAGGAAGCTGCGCGAGTAATTTTGGAAGCATTACATATTTTGGGAGCACCGGAAGAACGATGAACCAAAGACTGTCAGAACACATTAGAGCTTATAAAAATAAAAAGAGAAAAATTTCTGATGTGGCTAACCATTGCATGGATAAAGGACATAATCCAGACCAAACTGTTAAAATTGAGTGTAAAATTGCTAATCAAAAATAAAGGTTAATTATTGAATCGTGTTTTATTAACTCTAAAGATTGTATTAATAAAGTAAAAGTCCTTAAAATGAGCAATATTTCATTCGGATATGTAAAAGATATAATTAACTCAAAATTAAAGTCCGGACCAAGTTAAAACCTCAATAAAACAATACAAAACCGCACAATAACTAAACAAAACAAAAAAAAAAAATCACTGACCATATTTTGGATATTTTGATAGGAATCGGAATATCCAAAATAAGCTCAGTCATTTTTTTTTTCTTGTGTAGTTAATGTGAGGTTTTGTATTGTTTTCTTTGAAGTTTTAACTTGGTCCGCACGTTAATTTTGATTTGATTACTAACATTTTATTACAACAAATTCTTACTAAGCTAAGCGAGTTGCTAGCGTGAATTTGTTTTTACCCTCTGTTATTGTTAATTTGATTTTTTGATGTATTTGAACTGAGGGGGTCATTGTTTTAATTGTTTGTCCGTTTGGTGTATTGTCCCTTTTCACTGAGCTGGGTTATGCTGGGCAGGATCGGGCTGAAGAGGGTGTGAAAACCCGAAACGGCGTCGTCTCCGATTCCCAGCAAAATATCCAAAATAAGCTGAGTGGTTTTTTTTTGTTTTTTTGTTGTTGTTCTTTAGTTATTGTGCGGTTTTGTATTGTTTTCTTTGAAGTTTTAAAAGATATAATGTCTAAACAAAAGTTTTCTTAAAATTGATGATTCAATAATTGAAACTATAACGCTTTACTATAAATGGTTCATAGGCGAGCATGTAAGGGGAGGGTTTGGATATGGAGAATCACGCAGTGGATCGTTTGAAGAATTAGAGGTGCTGGGCCAAATTCACCTCGTTAAGTAATTAAGAATTGGGGAGAATATGTCAGTGTTAGGCTGTGAAGTGGAGGGGGGGGGGGAGACTGTTTTGTAAACAAGTAAGTGGAGAGAGAGAAATGTGTTGCCACGCAGTCTGGTCGTGGCTGAGAGGTGGCTAAGGAGACTTGCCTGAGGCTTGGACCACTTAACTCAGCGCTCGTCCCTCAACGTTGTCCAGTACAAGGTTCAATGAACAAATTACCGAGTTAAAATAGATTACAGCTACTGAATAATATAGATAACTAGTCTAGAATATAAAAGGCATTTAATAAGGAATAAGATATATATTTACAAGTAGATGAGTATAACGAGAGTATACATTACTCCGGGGTTTCAAACGAAGTAAAAATGCATATATCACAACACTAACACATAATAGCGTAGTGATATAAAATAAATAAATAAAATACATAAAATAAATATTATAGTGGCGTTCTAAGGCGCCTGAATAGTTCAGAGTCCGCCGGAGATTACGCGCAGTCTGTTGAAGTTCTCGGGAGCTCTGAAGCGGGCCAGAGTTCAGTCCGTACTCTTCGTCACTCGAAGTGCAGTTCACGGTCAGATTCAGGTAGCCTAGGCGGGATCAAAAGCTTCGGTCTGCAGTGACGCACTTTTACTACACTAGCCTGAGGATTTGAAAGACACTACTTCGATGCAACGAGTCTTCTGTAGTGCGGAGTGTCGCCTTTTATTTCGCAACGCGGACGAACTCACAGAACGCACTAGACGGAACTATTGCTGAGCCTTGTTTTCTCAGCGGATCTCTGCCGGTTCCTTTTAGAGAAGTGGCCTTCGCTTGACACAGAGTCTACCTTCTTTTAGTAGGATCAAGCATCAGGAGGGCAGCAAAATAACTGGCCTCCTGCCCTTCTCGGATGCTCCATGCGCATTTTATATTATATCACTTTTCTTCTGCATTCTCTGTATATTTCACTAGACGCCGGCCTGTCTATAAGAATATCTGTTGACAGGCCGAAAAGATGGAAGGAACAAAGGAAGGCAATAAAACTGAAGAGAAAGCGAAGTTGAAAGAGCGAAATGAAAGTTGAGGAAAATGGATGCCAGATGAAAAGAGCCTTACTAAGCATGTGTAAGACATCTATTTCAAAAAGACAAAGAAGCGTTTAGACAAGGTTTGCGGAAGTAAAGAAAAATAAGAAAAATATTTCCGAAGATTTTTCATAGAAAGATGATGAAAATAAAGAATAGGAAAGAGAGAAAGCTTTTTATATAAAGCTTCTTATAAATTTCTTTCAGTTTAATATTATGTTTATTCAAATAAGGAGTTAATCCTATTTTTTTTTCTTACCATTTAACTCCTTAATATTGAAAGTGTTATACTTTACCAAACTCTTTGTTCACAGAATAATCGTCGTATCCATGAGCTATGTATCAGCTCAGCCTAAGCTGGTTGGCTATGCTTCTACATTCACCAATCACAATTTAATCTTCCACGATACATTTCATAAAGATAATATATGGAATGTCCATCACCCCTATGCGACATTTATCAAATCAAGCAAGTGTTAACAAAAGTATATAGTTAGAAAGTTACGTGAAGTTTGTTTTTTTTCCAAAAAATAATTGACAGTACTAATATTACAATACTGTCATCTATATGTCTCACATATCAACAAGTTTCCAGTTTGGATGGCATTTAGAACCATGCCATCCATAAAAAATGTCACTGATCTGATATAACAGGTAATCCAAATTAAAGAGGACATGTTTAGACCTGTCTATAGGAAAAACTACTGGGCAAATCTCAACCAAATTTCGTACACGACATGTTGCGAAATTCTGTCTTTTTAACACAGCTATGTTCGGAACATTGGCTTAATAGACGAGGCTCTTTAAGTGGTCCAACAGCTAAAAATCACAGGGATTCAGATCTGGTGATCGCGGCGGCCATGCCGTGAAAATGACCTTCTAATTACTCTGCGTACAAAACTTTGAACTATTTTTTTCATCTTCAGAAATCAAAACCTTATACTCAAGACAGTATTTATGAAATTTGTCTGCGATTTCCCCCCAGTAGTTTTTTCTTATAGAGAGGTCTGTACACTACCTCTTTAATTTGCATCATCCGATACATCAAATTAAACACCACTGAAGCAGTAATGTAAATGTGAAATTTTTGCACATTAATACAAGAGGTAAAGAAAGCTTCTTATATTTTAAATAAGCAATTTTACCCTTTCTGAAATAAACACAGAAATTACATTAGTAAAATTTACTTACTTGTGAAGAAGTTATCTGAATGGACCTTTTCGAAATCATGCCTGTATTTATTTAAAACCAAATTCAATATAATTTTTAGAGCAGGTGATCTCTTCGCTACAAAATGAAAGCGCTTCAGTTACAGTCTTTGAAGGAAAACAACAATCAATTTAAATGAGGGGAGAATAAAGATTTTAGGGGTGTATTATTATCATCCATTTAAAGCATTGACATGTTTTATTTACCAGTGCAGGTAAATGATGTTAGTGATTTTTGAAAGAAATTTTCTTTCGCTAATGGTTAAAGATTAGCAGGGGAAATAAACTTTTAAACCTGGGCATGGAGAGTTAAATATAGTATAGAATTACTGTCGCTAATAAATCAAATCTGTAAATGAACAAAGATTTTTTCCTTTAAATAAAATTATTTTTTTTCTCTTTTTCTTTTCTAAAAAATGATGTAAATACAAAAGATAAAATTCTTAATAGCTCATTTTTACAAAAGTTTTAATCAAACTAAATAACATAATAACTGTACCATTCGATCACTGAATTAATCTTTAATAAAACCATATTTATGATAACTTATATATTTCTTCTTATCATACTGTATAGAAAATGACGCAAACAAATTCAACTTCTTCTTTTCATATCTATCGATATTTCGTCCTGATTAGGGGACTTCTTAGAGCATACGACGGCATACGAGAATAGAAATGAAAAAGTCTCTGAATGGGCTAAACATTGTATGAACAGAGATCACTGTCCTGACCTGATTGTCTACAACGTCTTTAATGTTAAAGTCGAAAACAAACGGTACAAATTAGAGTCATGCTTGATAAATAGTTGCGTATGCATAAATAGAGACAAATCTCTCAAAGTTAACGATGTGTCATTGGGATTATTTAAAAAGTCTTTATTAAAAACAAGAAAATTAAAGAATATTTAACATTACAGTAAATGTATAAAAGATTGATTGTCATATCTGATTGGAAAATCCACTTGTCTGTTCATTTATGATGTTATGTTTGTTTATGATTGTTGTTATTGAATGTAATACCGTAGATTTACTTTGTTATTTTTCATTTTGAAATGTAATACGGTACAATTGTTAAAGATGTACTTTGTTAATTTCGATTGTGTAATACGATATATTTCTTTAGATTACTTTGTTTATTTTTTATTTGTGTTTACTAGAAAGAGGAAGGTTTTTTCTTTCTTTTTATCGTGTATTTTATTTGGTATTCCTGAAGAAGTCCCCTAATCAGGACGAAATATAGATAGATATGAAAAGAAGAAGTTGAATTTGTTTGAGTCATTTTCTATACAAAACCATATACAGGG
Source organism: Thereuonema tuberculata (assembly GCA_023159025.1). Classification (NCBI taxonomy): domain Eukaryota; kingdom Metazoa; phylum Arthropoda; class Chilopoda; order Scutigeromorpha; family Scutigeridae; genus Thereuonema; species Thereuonema tuberculata. The sequence goes on from JAFIDM010002131.1 coordinate 59,000,089, forward strand.
TGTTTCAAAAATACACGGCATAATTTCAGGTATGTATTTCCCACATGTAGACAATCAATATAGTTCATTACAACATATGTCCGGAAATGCTTCATTTCCGAGTTATGGCCTTCACAACATTGAAAATCACCGGAACGTTTTTCGTTCCGCCGGTCGTTGCCATTACAGAAGATGTTCAAAATGTCCACCTTCTGCTTGAATACAGACCTCACATCGATGTCTCATTGAACGTTTTTCTTTCCGCAGGTCGTTGCCGTCAAAGGACACATTAAGAGGGCACTCTGACAGATCATTCCGAGGCGAAGGTTAAATTCAGTGGTGTGTTTGGCGTTCGACTGTGTGTCATGTACACAAATCAGGAGCTGGCAGAGATGCACTTCATGTACGGTAAGGCAGACGGCAATGCTGCGCTGGCTCGTCGTTTGTACCAGGAGAGGTACCCACAGCGACAATGTCCAGATCGGAAGACATTTGTAAGTCTCCATCACCGTCTGTGCGAGTATGGAAAATTTCACTCTCCTGGATTGGGAAGGGGACGACCAAGGTCTACAACTCCAGAAGAACAGGAGGAGATTCTGGAGACTGTGAACAGAACTCCTTCTGTCAGCACACGAAGGTTAGCGTTGCAAGTGAATGTTCCCCATACGACTGTCTGGAGACTGCTGAAAGAGCATCAATTGTATCCTTATCATTTGCAACGTGTACAGGCGCTGTCACCAGCAGATTACCCTGCACGAGTTAGGTTCTGTCAGTGGTTCTTGCAGCAGTGTGCTGCAAATCCGAACTTTCCTGCCTTAGTATTATTTACAGATGAAGCACAGTTCACACGAGATGGCATAACAAATTTCCACAATCAGCATGTATGGGCGTATGAAAACCCAAATGCAACTGTTGTATCTCATCACCAGGTGCGGTTCTCCCTCAACATGTGGGCCGGTATCATTGGTGATCGATTAGTTGGACCCCATGTACTTGTAAACAGACTTACGGGGCAGGCGTACACAAACTTCCTGGAAAACACCATACCTCATGTTTATGACGACACTCCACTGATCGATCGTCAGCACGCTCACTTCTTGCATGACGGCGCTCCTGCACACTTCAGTCGTACGGCTCGCCGGTACTTGGATCGAACGTTTCCTGATCGATGGATAGGTAGAGGTGGCCCAATTGCTTGGCCTCCACGCTCACCTGATCTGAACCCTCTCGATTTCTACTTGTGGGGCCATTTAAAATCATTGGTTTATTCGTCTCCGGTGCCTGATTTGGAATCCCTTCGGAATCGAATTGTGGCACGTTCTGAGGACATACGCAACATTCCTGGAGTGTGGGATCGTGTTCGCAGGTCATTGAGACATCGATGTGAGGTCTGTATTCAAGCAGGAGGTGGTCATTTTGAACATCTTCTGTAATGGCAACGACCGGCGGAACGAAAAACGTTCCGGTGATTTTCAATGTTGTGAAGGCCATAACTCGGAAATGAAGCATTTCCGGACATATGTTGTAATGAACTATTTTGATTGTCTACATGTGGGAAATACATACCTGAAATTATGCCGTGTATTTTTGAAACACCCTGTATAGTTATAAAAAATATAAAAATATTAATCAATAAATGAAAACATTAAGAATATTGAATGAAAGAATTAAACTATAAGTATGGAGAAAAATGCACATTTTCTAAAACATTATGCTTAATTTACATTAAACTAAAGTAACAAATTTACTTTTTAGAAATAACAAACTTTCCTTTTAGAAATACAACTAGAATTTAAAATTAGCTCATCTTCATATTACTAATGGAAATAAGAATCCGGTTTCTTCAAAAGGTTTCAGTCCAAGTCAATCTTCTGGCATAATGTTCCAAAAGGCCTAGGAACCGTGTTTGATTAATTGTCTCTCCAAAACTTCGTCATGGTTAGAATTAAAAATTACGAAATAATACTACTTATACGAAGATAATCTGCTGCCTAAATAATTTAACCTGTTTCATTTCTGTTTTACAAGAACCTCCGTATCTAGGAATAATTAAAGGAAAGAAATCTGGCGTTTAAATTTGAGATTAGAAAATATAAAGTGAAGTGAACGAATGAATATAAATTTGTATAAGCCACAAATCGATAGTGCACGAAATCTGAAAGTTTAGTCAGAATCAATATTGTTAACGAAATGAGCAAAAGATTATGGGAATATAATATCTTTTAAGACGTTAAACTTTTTCTAAAAGCCTACTTATTCATAAACTTTTATTCATAGAACAAAATTTATTCACTGTTTTGTAGTAAATCAGAAAACTAAGCGCCCCCCCCCCTCCTTCTTTGTAATCTATGAAACGCTTGAGCTGTTAAGAGTAACACTATTATTGATTAGCGCACAAAACTCATTTATTCAAACATTGTAATTCGAGTGGGTCAGGTAACCCAGTGGTTTAGGCGCTGGACTGCGGATTGGAGTAGCCCGGCAGTGGTCGGGGATTTTCTGGGGTTACTTCTTCTTTAGACAGACCCTAGGGATCACCCAGCCCTCTCTCAAATTGGGTACCGAATTACTTACTCAGGGTTAAACATGGGCGAATGTCGACTGACCTTCCGACCTCAACTAGTCCCGTTCGTCAAGAATCGTTGGAAGCCTAAACCTCAACCTAAACTGGCCTATTATGATACAGTTTATCTAATTCAAGAGTCAGATGCAATTTTAAGCTATTCATTCAGTGGCCATATTGGGTCGAGGGTGTCATTATTCTTTTATAGCTGATTCAATACAGATTTACCATTATTTTCCTGACTAGGAATTAGTCTGAATCGGATGTAGAATTTCAAAGATTTCGAATCTCTGGGCCATGGGAAGTCCAACAAGATATGATTCGCGGGGCTCCGACTCCCAATTTGGCTTTGGAGGATATTATGCACGCACACACACACACATACACACACACACACACATATATACACATTATCGACGTGACATTTACAAGTGATTGTTTGGCCTCTCGTGTTACGTCGTGGGAAGTGTGTAGTCACTATACTCACAGCGACCATCAAGCCATAATTTTCGAGATCTCCACTTCTGGTGTGTCAAGGTTGGGATCCACACTTCCAAGAGGATGGAACGTTAGGTCCTTTGATCGTGAATCCTTCATTGCAATGATGGAGGAGGACTTGGTGCTTTCGGGATCTGCTGATAACAAGGCGTCACGGCTTATGCGACTTGTCGCTGATGCTTGTGAGGCATCGATGACAAGACGTGGCAGAGGAAATCGTCACCATCCAGTGTATTGGTGGAATGCTGAGATAGCGGAGCTTCGGAAGAAATGTCACCGCACAAGAAGGCTAGCACAACGAGCCCATGGACGAGAAAACTATGGCGAGTTGAAACAACAGCACATAGAAACCAGCCGTGCTCTCAAGAAGGCCATTAAAGTCAGTAAACAGAGTGCTTGGAAGGAACTTTGTAGTGAGGTTAATAGTGACCCATGGGGTAGACCATATAAGACAGTTATGGCTAAAATAAAAAGTAGCTCCTTATCACCTCCGACCTGCCCTGATTTGCTGCGCAGGTTTGTGTCCACTCTTTTTCCACAACAACCGGGGATAGTTTTGGAAGTTCCACCTCAAGAATGTGAAGATGTGTCATCTATCTCAAGAGATGAGTTGATAAAGGCCTGCGGAAAGATTGGTGACTCAAAAGTCCCTGGCCCAGACAGCGTTCCAAATATTGCTCTTAAAACCGCCATCCGGTGTAGACCTGAGATCTTTCTGGACGTCTACAATGCTTGTTTACGAGAGGGTGTGTTTCCAAATCTGTGGAAGCAGCAGTGGCTCGTACTTTTGCCTAAAGGTAACAAGCCACCTAATGATCCATCGTCCTATCGGCCAATTTGCCTGTTGGATACGGCAGGTAAGGTATTGGAGAGGATTATTTACAATCGACTGGAGGCATTCAGTGAAGGAGCGCATGGTCTCTCAGAAAACCAGTACGGTTTCAGGAAATCAAGATCTACAATAGACGCTGTAAGGGTTGTTGTTGATTTGGCTCGAGAGGCCATTGAGGGCAAACGCTGGAAGGGAGGAGTAAAACAGTACTGTGCCATAATAACGTTGGATGTGAAGAATGCGTTCAATTCGGCAAACTGGAACTGCATCTTGAACACTTTGAGTTCAATGAAGGCTCCAGCGTTCATCAGGAAAAAAATTGCGAGTTACTTCACTGATCGTATCCTGATGTATAATACCGAAGTCGGAATGAAGACCTACATCATCACAGGCGGTGTTTCACAGGGATCAGTACTTGGTCCTTTGCTTTGGAATATCATGTATGACGCAGTACTCAAGCTGCCAATGCCCGAGGGAGTGACTGTAGTGGGGTTCGCTCACGATGTTGCATTGGTTGTAATCGAGAAACACCTGGAAGTTGTCACCCTAACATCGAATGTGGCTGTTGCCAGGATCCGTCAGTGGCTCTCAACGGTTGGATTACAACTAGCAGATCACAAGACAGAGGCGGTTCTTGTGACCAGCAGGAAAGCGAGGGAGATCGTTACCCTCACTGTGGGTGATCATGACATTCTGTCGCAGCCTTCTCTCAGGTATCTGGGTGTTCAGATTGATGCAAGGCTTCGGTTCGATGAACATCTTCGAATCGTGAGTGAAAAGTCTGCACGAGTGGTCAACGCCTTGGCTAGGATCATGCCGAACATCGGAGGACCTCGGCAGAGCCGACGAAGACTCCTGTCCAGTCTGGCTATCTCTACCATGCTCTATGCGGCTCCGATCTGGTTCCATGCCATGGAGACTAAATCATATGTATGTCAAATGACTTCGGTTCACCGGAAATGCGCTCTACGGGTCGCTTGTGCATTTCGAACAGTTTCATATGATGCCGTGTGCGTCCTAGCAGGGATGCCGCCTATCGATCTCTTAGCAAGTGAGAGAAGCGCGATATGCAGTGGTATTCGGGAACGTCGTGACGCTCACCGACCCAAGATCACGAGGGCCGTGAAAAGCAAGACAACGGTCAGATGGCAGAGACGATGGGATTCATCGACCAGTGGAAGATGGACTCATAATCTTATACCTAATATTGCAACATGGATGGAAAAAAAGCATGGTGAAGTGGATCACTACCTGACTCAGCTATTAAGTGGCCATGGTTGTTTTCTAGCGAACCAGAGGCGCTTCGGAATTGTCGACAGTGCGTCATGTCCGACTTGCCAGTTCTTGGACGAGGATGTGGAGCATGTCTTCTTTGTCTGCCCACGCTTCCATGAAGATAGAAATGAGCTGAAGAAATCCCTTCGACAGCGTGTGACTCCAGAGAACATCGTTGGCTTGATGACTATCTCCCAGGCTAATTGGACGGCAGTGGCTGACTACGCTGCCACTATTATACGGAAACTCCGTATGGCTGAGAAAATCAGACTTGATCAGTTGCGAAATGATATCTGAGTATCATATATCGGACTTTTAGTCATTCTGCCCTACGCGATGTAGTACCTGACGGTGGTTCCGTTTAGGGTGTTTTGGAAGTCGGACGTAGGGTTTTAGTGAGTAGTAGTCTTTTATGATTGAGTCTCACATTACCAATTCCTTGGTATGCGTAAATGCATTTCCCCCGTCCTTTAAAAAAAAAAAAAAAAAAAAAAAAAACACACACACACACACACACACACTTTTACACAAAGACGCAGATACGGAAACCCTAATAGCTCCTTCCTACGGAGTCTAAAAAACAGTGATTGGGGGATCGCGAAATTGCGCCAAAAATCAAATCAAGAGACATCACAGACAGAAAAGATTAATTAGATTATAAAACAAAATTAAAATGGTTCTACAATGTCTTCCCTAAGGTTTTTAAATTTGTTTAAAAAAACATAATGATTAGTATAGCAAGACTAATTAACATAGGAAGACACTTTTAACACTATTAATTTTGAAAGTAAACAACATTGTGTGAGTTGTTCCTTAATTTTCAAACTGTATAGGCTAAAATTGTAAAAAAAAAATTTAATAATCAAGAACCTGTAGTAGTTTAATTTTGTAACTGATTGAAAGATTAATGGGTCTCTTCTCTGTAATGAGTGAACTTCAGTAACATAACATGATGAAATTACTTTTTAAAGTCTTCTTATAAAGTTACTTTTAAGTCTTGTTGAACTTAAGGGGAAAACAAATAGTGCTATAAAATTAAAACTCAAGATTTTTCTTCTCTAAGGTGAAATTAAGCGAATTAAACATTATATGATGAAGGAAATTGAAGAATTACAGTCCAAAATCTGAAGGCTTGGGGATCACTAATGAATCAATATTCAATTTTTTTAAATGCTGTTGATTTCTCATCTGAGGCAAACACTCATGTTCTTCACATAGTTTAGATTTTAAAATACGGGAATTTTTTTTTCGGGTTTTCTACAATATTATCACGACAGGAAATTTATTGAAATAAAAGTAGTGACTATATAAAACCTATCACAAAGACACAGCACGACTCTGTTACGTAAACTAGGATAATGTCAGAGACAAAAAGCTTTTTGCATTCTTTGATCTGTTTCTATTTATTTGACCTTACGTAGAAGGGATAAAAGTCAAAAAGATACTGAAACACAAAGAAAGGAAATATAAAAGAAATAACAAAGACAGAGCAAAAATCAATAGAAAATTTTGCCTCACTAAAGAGACAGGAAATGCTATTGTAACTTCCACATGTGAATTCCAGGAAACACCATTTAGTATAAATAAATCCTTCTGCATCTCAATGTTCTCTGCATTTCTGACAAAAACCATTCATCATGAGAGTCTTCGCTTTGTGTCTTGTGGTTCTTCTGGTGATAGCAGTTGTATCAGTGGAGGGGAAAAAAGTAAGTGATAAATTATTAAGTCCTTATTTCCTTCTAATCTTTTCTTTCCTAGTTGTCATATTATTATAAATAATCACATCCTTACACCAATAAAGTTAATTAAATAAAATATATTTATTAAATACATTAAGTATCCGCAAACTTTCGGAAAGAAAAATCTATTTTCCTTTTTCAAGCCTCTTTCAAACAATTTTCGTCTGTAACAAATCATTAACATGATCATGAAAGATACTGATAAAATGAAATATTTTAAAAATCCTAAGTGACCAAATATTATTGATACCAAAAACCCAATAATATTAAAAACTTAATAATCTAATTCTTTTAATTTTACATTTTTTTGGCAATTAATACACAAATTTACTAAATCTCCCGCTAATTTTATAAAATTAGGCCTACTATCAACATCTACTCCATCGTTTTTATATTCTATTCAAATTTTGTCACTTTGTATTTCTTATTATTATACTTTCTATATTTTTCTAGGTTTTTAGTCTTTTTGTACCCATAGTGTTTTTACATTATTATTCATATAATATCCACTTTTTAGACAATGTTCTGCTGTAGCAGGTTAGCTGGAGATTAAATGAATTTGTGTATTAATTGCCAAAAAATATAAAATTTGAAGAATTAGACTATTGAGTTTTTAATATTATTGTGTTATTGGTATCAATATTGATTTGTCACTTAGGATTATTAAAAAAATTGAACAATGTTTCATGTTATAAATATGTGTCATGCTCATGTTAACGATTTGTTAACAGTCGAAAATTGTTTGAAACAGGATTGTAAAAGGAAAGAAGATTTTTCTTTCAGAAAATTTACGGATATTTATTGTATTTAATAAATGTATTTTATTGGTCTAAGGATGTAATTATTTATGAGTAATTAATTGGCAAGAGTTTTAATTGTAATCCATTTATTTTAACATTTATTTATATTTTCAGAAATTAATATAGAACTCAAACTGTACACAAAAGCTACAGTAATCTGTGTTAACTTTGTTGATGTTGTTGTTAATAAGAAACAGAACTTGTTGATAGGAAATTTTTCTCAACAGACAGCAGTAGGTTTTTGTCGTATGTCTCAAATTATACAGATAGCCCTCGTTTTACACCGGTATTGCGTTTCTGCAGTAACATCGTAAATCGAATCGACCTAAAACGAACCCATTATGCAGGGTATCCCAGGAGGAAAGGTCAATATTATGGGAGGTGATAGTATCGGCCATTTTAAGAAAAAAAGTTCCTATGAACGAGTGTCTTATTCTGAATGGTTTTCGAGATAATTGAAATTTTGATTTCAATTGTCACTGCTCCTGCTGGCCGTTGTTTTCCTTCTCTTCCACCGCACAAAAAGATCTTCAAACCTAGTGCTCTTGGATTTCTGTTTATGGAGTTGAATGAAAAGTGAAGTGTACAGACATAAAGTGAATACATGAGACGAATTGCTCATTCATACAATAGATGCTTTTTCGAGCATTAAGGAACGCATCGATGAACTCAGACAAGCAACGCGTCATATTGTTCTCACAAGAGTTGAGAAATTCTCTTATGTTTGCGGTGGAATTTTTGAGACTTTATTATAATTGTAAGAAATGTTTATGCCCGGGTCACACGAGCCTATTTTTCATCATTGTTTTCAATCGTTGGCCCTATCTTTCAGGTCTACGATCGTGTGATTTGCCTCTGTTGACCATTTTCATCCCTGATTCCATCATTGAAAAAATTTCAGAACGTTTCTAAATACAACCCTGTTTTCAGGGATGCTCATTAGTGAGCTCCAATCAGAACCGACCAGCTACGATCCCGAAGGAGCTGACCAGCGCCATTTTGGCTACCGTATCGAGAGAATCCGAAGGCTATTAGGAATTAAATATCACAGTGAGGAGATTATTTTTGGAAAATAAACAATATTTTTACTGAAATAAATTAATTCTATGCGTCAAAATGTGCAGATGTCAAATTTTTAAAGAGAGATTTCATTTCTTCTTGAGCTGTGTGAAAGGCCGCAGGGGCTTGGGGGATACCCGCTCTTTTCAGCCGAAATTCAGTTCGCTTTCGCAAATAGTAGAGATGCTTGAATACAATTTACAATTAGTTTCGAACAGATTGACAGCTTACTAAAGGTCGTTTCAAATTCTACTTAAATTGCGTTGCCAAAACACGATTTTAGCCTCTAAAAATAGATTAATCGCCGTCTTTTCGTAGCTTTCGAGAAACCGCCAAAATCTTTTAAGCTCAACTCTGATTGGCTCGCACTCTGCCAATCAAATGCACTGTTTCACCAAATTTCGTCGAGACGGAGGAGGAAGCAAGGAAGCAAGGAAGGGGGAATCCTGCACTGATTTCACTGTAGCAAAACAATGTTGAAAAAAATGTGCTGGTGTGACCCGGGCATTAGCAATAAATAATAGAAACAGTAAGTGGTTTCCTGTTTTTTGAATGTGTTTTCTTTCGGAGGGAACAACAGCCATGTGTGGGAGTTGTTTCCCTTATCACTTTTGCATTATCTGAGCATTTCATCTGGTGAGTGGGTTTGGTTGACGAGTCCGAAAAAAAGGCCGTTCCAAACTCTTACCGATGAAATCTCAGATATTTTTAATTTCTGTATATCTTTACATTTTACTGTACGTAGTATCTCTTTGCTGTCATTCGTTTTGAAATTGTACATTCGAATAGCTCTATCTCGGAGACCCTTGGGAGTCGGACCCTGGTTGATCTGAAGTTTTTTGCTTAAAGTGACCGATGCTAACACCTCCCAAAATATTGACCTTTTGTCCTGGGATACCCTGTACAACGTAAACAGGGAATCCATTTCACACATCCAAAACTCATTTATTTAATTAAACCACGACAATATAAGTTCTTACAACTAAAATTAATGTAAAATATTTACTCACTTTCATTGGTCTACTAAATTAACATTAAATAATATATAATAACTTAACATCATACAATGCAAAGTGTCTTATGGTACAATCCTTTTACCAGACGTGGGCGTGTTTATTTTTGAAATCTTTTATCACTATTAATTGTTATATACAGCATTCACAGGCAATCAACGCGAGATAAATGAGCGAAATAAAAGTGAGAACGGGAGGAGCAACGTGGACCGAGTGAGTAGAGCCTAAGTACAGCTGTTGAAGTTGACTCGTTTACCGTTTATGATTGCATTTTCACTACAAATATTCAATTTTTCTTTTTTCGCTACTTTTTATTTTTTAAAAATACATTTTTCCTCATTTTGGCCTAAAATTCTTCATTTTTTGTGTAAATCTGAATCGTCATAACTTGAACCGTTGTAAAAGGAGGCCTGCTTTGAACCACAATGACACTATTTTGATATACTGCATTCGAATATAAATGTTACAAAAAGTAATTTAATCTAATAACTTTAATCTAAATCAAAGTTTAATTAATTTTAAATGAATCACTTATTTTAATCTTTACAAATTATTACAAATTAGGTAATGTTAATGACTACAACTATCTAGTTATTTAATCATGTAGTTATTTAATGTAATAATTGTTAGTTAGAAAAATATTATAAAAAAACTTTTAAAACTGGAATCTTAAATTTAATCCCGTAAGCACTAAGAAACCTTGTAATATATGAAATATGACTCCTTCTCCTTGACTTTTCTGGAAACCTATTAAGTTTTATTGATGTAATGTAAGTTATCATAGCTTAGAAATAACTTCAGTAGCATCTTAAATTACTGAAATAAAAAACTCTTTAAAATTATTTAGTTGAGTTATACTTAATTATAGATTTAATTGACTTTCATTACTAATAATAATTTCAAGAATTTCTCTTTTAATCAAAGAGAATTGCTTCTCTTTTTTATGTTTTGATTTTTGATGAAATTTCTTTTATTGCAATCGAAAATATAAACTTTTTTGAAGCATTCTCGAATCTTTTCGAAGAATTTAGTACTTAAATGTACAGTAGAACCTCATTATAACGGACCCTATTATAACGGACGTCGCTTATAACGGACACTTTTAAAAAAAATTGTAATAATAATAAAGGATGCTTATTTTTATCTGACGAGTTTTACGTTTCCAACCATATGTGTTTGAAAATGTGTTTGCATATTACGATGACTTAGTCTACGGCACCTCCGTCAGTTATTAACTGAAGAAATAAGAAGCAATGAAACCCAGCAGAAAAAAAAAAATATTTTTTTCAAACCAATGAATGTAAGCAATCAACATGAACAAGGGCCTTCTTGTTCTAAAGATTAATGCAGTACACATCTTCTCCAATTCAGCCTAGTATGTTGAAGGCTGCTTTTTATTTGATATATATTAAAAACTTTTTATAGCTAACTATTGTACTTTCAATGATGTACACCCTGCTGCATTATACCCCTATAAGAATTATTTGTTAAAAACCGGACTTTCAATAAAACGGACAACCTTCAGCCCCTATTAGTCCGTTGTAATGAGGTTCTACTGTATATAATACTCAGAGAAAAATTGAGGATAAAAACGTAAAATAATAAACTTATTCATGTTTAGTTATTATTAAAAATATATTATTTGATTAAAATAAATATGGCGGTAAAAGTACATATAAATGTTAATTACCCTTAAAGAAAATGGCTACTAAAAAATCCAAAAAAAAAAAAAAAAACTCCGAAGACTTTTCATTTTGCTCTAAATTTCGATGTTAGATAACTTTAGATAACTTTACTCCCTGCTGTTAATTAAGTCCATAATTAGAAAAAGGCAATCAGAAAATAATCAATTAAAATAAATAAGAACCTAGTTGAAGTTTTTCATAAGAGTAAATATTTCTTTACAGTGAATATATATCAAAAAATCGAATAACAAATAAAAAATATCGCTCATTTTTAAAAATGAATAAAAAATATATTACCATAAGCCAGCTCATTTCGATCTGCGGAAAACTTCAAGATCATCTTCAGCTAAAAAACATTAATATTCACACATTAAAGTTGAATTGACAATAAACATAGTTTCAATAAAAGGAAATTTTTGAATGAAATTCTATTTCTTCTATTTCTATAATATTCAACATTAATTCCGCAATATTAAAGGAACTGAACATCTTTTAAAATAAACTGCACAACTTCATTTTGAGCTTTGTTATGAGCTATTTCTAGAATCTTTATTAAAGTAGTATCACCTTTATTTAATTCATAAACAATGAGTTAATATCTATTGAACTCTTACAAACTCTCTCTACGAGATAGAAGACTAAGCTCAGGAAAATTATTGTAGTAGTTGTGTAGCTAAATTTGCGCCAGAATATAATAAAGAACATAAAAGAATCATTTCCTGATTTAGAGCATTGTCACCCATATTTGGTTTAATATTTGAAATCGAATCAGATGTATACAATTAAACGAAAGACTTTAGTGTGAAATTGAGAACAGTATTTTTGGAGCAACTAAGTGGCGTAATATTTTGGATGCTTTTTGGAAATAAAAGAGAAATCTAATCAGAGTTTGAGTTTGAACAGTGGATTATTCTTCAAGCTGTTTATATTTCAGTATTTTGATGCTTATACACTGAGTGGCTACTTTATTAGAGACACAATCTAACTTCGACGGGATAGTTAGTGACACAACAGCAACGAGTAGAGTATAACGAGTAGAGTCGACATCAAGAGAACTGTGTATAAATAGAGTTCGCCGGAACATGGAGAAGGCAAAAGATTTAAACGACGTCGAACGAGCCATGGCAAGAAGAGTCGGTTCCAGTACTTCGGAAACTTTAGATCTCGGTTTTTCTCTTGGAACAGTATAGCGGCGTTCAGAGAATGGCAGTTGGGCATCAAGCAATAAGCGCAACTGTGGATGGAAAGACTTGTGAATGAAAAAGGTAACAGACGACTGGCATCAATCATCTGCGGAAACAGAAGGACAAAAACACGACAGACTGCAGATGAGTACAACGCAGGTGCACCAAAACGCATATCCGAAAGCACAACACGACGGACCTTGTCTCTCATTAGTTTAACAGCAGAAGTTATGTTGCTATCACGCAAAAACTGGAAAGCGCGCCTGCTGTGAGCCAAAATGAGAATATGGCATAGATAGCACGAATCCATGAAACTTTACTTGTCAAGTGACAACCCTGAAAGTGGGTGGCATGGAATAATGGTCTGGGGAATGATCAGGAAGACACGTGGTCCCCTAACATCTCTGAAAATCTCTCTTAAGGCCAATCCGTGTATAAAGCAACCCATAAATAACATTAGACTCATAATTACTAGATATATATTTGAATATGAAGCTTGTAAGAGAGTCCAAAATAATTTCTTGAGTAATTGTGACCACAAGTTTCCGTTACTAATTAGTCATACAAAAAAGTACATATTCATAAAGAAAGTATGAAAAAAAAAAATTATACTTGTTCCTTGAAGAGTGGAAAGAAAATAAAAAATAAAAAAATCAATTACACATATCTACAACATATTTAAAAACAATTAAGTAAAATTGAACCCCAATTGTGATTTTCCCTTTTTTCTGTAAAGATATGTGCTTTAGCAAACTACGCCATTGTAACGTCCTCTGTGCAATACGGGAAAATAGAAAAAAAATGTTATTGGGAAGATACCTTTTTATTTACTAAGTTTTTTATTTAATTAAATGATTTTTTGATTTTCTTTACTTTTGGTATTGATCTTGGAAACGTTATATTTGATAATTTAGAAAGAAGTGTATTTGCTATATTTCCGTATTTCCTTTATTAGAGATACTTGTTAATTTAAAATATTCATTTTTAGGAAGGTAAAGGAGGCAAAGGAGGCAAAGGAGGTAAGGGTAAAGGCTTAGAGAAGATGTGCGAAAAAGATGAAGCAGTAAGTTATTTGATTTTTCTGTAAAAAATTCCAACGAATTTTAAATAATTTTGTAAAATCAAAAGTGATAATTTACAAATGATTTGTTAAATTAAGACTAGAATTAAAGTACGGACTTTTATAAATTTTAAATATTATTAGAGATTAACAATACGAAATAAAAACAAAAATTTTTTAGATCCACTAGTTCTAGATTTTCAGACGAGCTACGTCAAGTTCTTCAAATCATCAAGTTTCACCTGCTCTGAAGAGTCCTCAATGATAAGATAAAAAAATATGAATAACATTCCCATTTAACACTAGCTTTGACTAAAAGGAAAAGCATCATATCATGAATTATTATGACGAAAATGTTGTTTCATTCAATTTTAATGGGGGTTTGTTTTCGCTACTAATCAGCATCTTTTCTATATAAAACAAGATAAATTAATGCTTTTAGACAATGTCAAAAGGAAAACGGCCCTATAATATGCACAATTCTATAAACAAAATGTATTCAGAAGGGTTGATATTGGAGGGACATCTGTCGCCGTTTTCCTCTTTATCGGAAGCGACCACTTTGACCCCCAACATCCGGTCAGGTAGTGGTCTTAGAGGTCTGATTTTTTGGACGTGGTCACCTTCTTTTTGATGCTGAACACTATGGTGAAGATTTCATTCTAATATCTCTAACCGTTTGTCCACTACAGAGTGTGACATATAGCAAGTGAAAAAGCAAGAGCGGTCCCCTATATTTTACAGATAAGCTGTAACCTAGGGGTTACAGCCACGCGCGCACACACACACACAACACGCACACACACATTCACACACACAATAGGGTTTACGATACGAGATTTTTAAAAAAACGAAGTACTGATTAATGAACAATTGATGATTATACTGTATTTTTGCCAAAGACATCAGACCTCTCTAAATTTATGGTTACTTAATATTATTAGGATGAAAATGTTATTATATTCAATATTAATTGATTTTTGAAATAATAATCATAAAAAAAGAAAAGGTCACTGAACTCATAGGGAATATATGGAATGAATGATACTCTAGTATCGCAGGGAAGAAAATTGTGAATAGAGTTATATATTATTATTTTGAAGAGAATCCATGCTCACTCATGGCCGATTTTCCCAATAAGCTGCTGAGACATTGATGCAGATTACGAAATGATATATGGTTTAAGATATGTACATTTATTGCCGTTGTTATAACTCAAAGCATTCAATTTGCAGAGGTTATTGTACCCATGACGGGCTTAGCTGGCATGACCAGACTCATACTGTACTCAATGGGAATGTACGGCACTGGTGCCGCTATCTGTTTTCGCCGAAAAACCATTTTACATGCTTAATTATGTCACTTATACCACTTCTTCTTCATCTTAAATGACATGATTAAAGCTATACCCGTTACCGTATTCTGTATCTTATTTTATTTTCGATTTACTTGAGTCCCTTTGAGTTACTAGCATTTTGTCTTCTAGGAAATTCTCGTTGACAAGTTTAAGCTTCAGGCTGTTAAGTGACTGAGGGACACAACTCTGCAAAAAACCAAAATCATAAGATGTTCTTATCTCAGATGACCTTATCTCACTTTACAATTGATTACATTTTATTAAGATCACATTCTCACATAATAAAGCCTTACTTTTCGATTGAGTGCGTTTATTTTCTGTAAACGTAACATGTAAAATAAGAATTATTAAATTGAAATTTGAGATTCCTATATTCCCATTTCATATATAACAATCTAATAAAATGGATAAATGTAATAAAATAGATAATCAAATGAAGTTGTTTCGGTTTTCAATTTTATATGTTTAAATTAAAATATTAAAATTATTAAGTCATAATATGACTTAAATTTCTCCAACTACAGGAAGACCAATTCTTTAGGAACTACATCGCAAATTCAAAAACACCGTTTTATGAAATTCCAGATTAGAATTAGTTTTTGTTTCTAATTACCAATGACCAATACGCTTTAAAGATTTCATTGAAATACCGAATCATTGAATGCATAAAAAAATAATGTAAATCAAAATTTTCAGGAAGGAAATACTTGATTTAAGTAATAGTGAAATTTTAAAAGTTCCTTTTATTAATTTTAATGTAATTTTGTTTTTCAAGAAAAAGGACGCATGCTTAGATTGTGTAAAAGAGTTTAACGGAAGTCAAGAAGGAGACAAGAAAGGGAAAAGGAAAGAAGGACTTGTAAGTACATTATTGAGTGAAAATATTTAATTCAATAAGCGGATTAGACGTATTTTTTAATAATTTAGAGAAAAATATAATGTCATCTCGTATAAATGGAAATGTACATATTTTTTTTTTTATATTGCACTTGTAAATATATCCATTCAATATAAATATTCGAGCAAAAAGCTTAAAATCAATCAAAAACTTTTTAAAATTTACAAATACGGACATTTCTTTAGTTGATTTAACATCTCTCCTACTTTTCTATTTGTTATGCGATAAAAACAACTTCAATATTTCTTCAAGTGAAATTAGACATTAATGAAGTCTCAAAGAGGTCTAAAATTAGATAAAGAATCAGATGATAGGTCTACTGAAATGAAGCTGAAATTACAGAATTATGAAGATATTCTCCACCTAACATTGTGACAAAATACAGTATTTTTTTACCCTAATGTTAAAGTATGTATGCATTTTAGGAAAATTAAAGAATGTTTCTAAAATTTGTATTAGATAAAAAGAAAACATTGTTGTTTGAGAATCCTCATGCTTATAACATAGTCTCAATGAACTTTAATATTTCGAAACTAGATTAGAATGAAGATTTTCTTATAATAATGTTTAGCTAATCTCAAAAATTTTTTTTGTTAAATAACAAGTACTTAATAACAACATAAAAATAGTTAAATTATGTGTGTCCATTAGCATTGGGATTCAATTGTACGTCAATGTGTTTGACCATCCTGAATTCCCTAAGACCTACGAAAATCATTTATTTTATCCATGTACCTAACTGAAAGCAAACTTCAGTCAAGAGAAGTCCTCAGTTTACAAATTTTAAATCAAAGCTTTCCCATCAGAACAAGTATTTTACTCGTTGAGATATTCATACTTTTTTTAACATTTGCTACTAAATTACTTTTCCAAACTTTCTTTCGACGGTTATAAAGTTATTAAAGCATTTGTTTGATCTTAGCTTTAATGTAATAGTTTTTTGGGTTTCTGTTAGTATTTTTTAATCATGAAAATGTTATTTCTACTTTCCCAAAAATCGTTTAGGCAAAAGCAGTTTTAGCAAAATGTAAAGAAACATTTAAGTTTTCAAAAATAAAGGGTTTCAGCTGTTTTAATCTAGTTAGTTTTTTTAAATGCCTTAGGAATCACATACGAAAATTCTGGCTTTGATAAATACAGTTGCTTTGATGAAAATGAGTTTCATTAATTTGTTTGGGTTTTGGTTGGGTTTGCGTTAGGTTAGGTTTAAGTCCATGACAGAGAACTCAAAGACATAAGCCTAATATCGATCATCCCTACATGAAACAATTATCAAATTTATCATTATCATTATATTCATTATATATTATTACACTGACAACGTATCATCATCATCAACATCATTATTATTATTATTATTATTATTCTTTCTTCGAATTTGGCCGACTATGGACCACGTGAAATAACTCATCATTATTTTTCTACCTTCTTTCTTCTCTTCCAGTATTCTTTCATTCTTTCTCCATGTTTTTTCCTTCTTTCGTCCGTCCATTTTGCTCCCGTCTTCTTCTTTGCCTTTTCTTGAAAACCCTTGAATCCCCTGATCTTTTTTCTGAATTCTTCTCTTCTCTATTATTATTATTATTATTATTATTATTACTCGTTTGAGATTTACTAATACATTCTATTAATGTGCTGACATTAAAAAGGATCCTTAATGAAAATAATTAATAATAGAAAAGCTTATTTTAATTATTAGAAATCTCATCATTCGTCTTTTGAATGTATAGATGTAATTACAAAAATATAATTTATAGACTTAATTATAAATTGTCTCCTGGGCTAAGTTTTATATGAAATAAATAAGTTATTACGCAAATATAAATAACGAAAGACATTATTCTGCAATTTTCATTTGAAAAAATTACTTCAAAATTATTACAAAATTAAGTTTTGTTGTTTGCTTTATTTGATTTCAAAAGAAACTGCTTTAAAATAAAGACTAATTCCTTTGTAGTGGTAAGTGCAGGATACTGTTTAGAAATCTTCAAAAACGAAACTTCAACATTAACTGTCACAAAATGTTAAAAATAAAATCATACTTTTGAACAAAATCTGCAATAATTTTGTTATCAAACAACAATTTTCTGTAATATAATTATTAAAATCAACAGTAAGCATTATAAACTAATTAATAGCATAAATTAAAAAATGATGAACTAATAGAACAAAAAATATTTTGCAACTATACCTTAATTGGTTAATTGGTTGTCGAAAATTGGAAAATGAACCATTCTGGATTGCAGCCACATGTGACTGAATTCACATGCTGCACATGAATAACTTTTAAGTTAATATTTTTACATATTATTTTAAATATGATATGATACAAGATTTTTTATATTACACTTATTAACTTATATTTAGATGTTATTTTCTCAAACAAGAAAATTCAATGTACAATAAATAAATGAGAATTATATCTTTATCAGGTTATTTTTAAAGATAAAATTTATTAAAATCTGAAAAATTACCATAACTATCATAACCGATGTATTCATAGAAAATATTATTACCTTTTTAAAAAAAATTAGAGTTTATTCTTTTTGTTATTTGAAATTAAAAACATTTATTGCAAATTATCAGCCTATGTTTGTTTGGACCCTTTTAGGATCCTAACATTAAGATTTCATTTTTAATCGTTAACTATCTTAATTAAATATATTTATTATTCTCATTCATTTTTCAGAAATACATGTGTGAAAAGTGCAAAGATTCCATGCCAGTGAGTATAATTGAGTTACTATTTTTTTTTTCAATTTTAAATGTTGATAGTTGATTCAAAATCAGAAAACCATGGATTTATTCTTCTCTTTTAATCCTAGAAGAAATTTATAGAATACTTACGCGAAATATTTAGCGGTGGGAGTTTCATAGAAATTCGTGTTTCTTGAGCCTAGAATATAGTTAGGCTGTTTTTCTAGTGGTTGTGTCTGCGTATCATTGTGTTTGTTATTGGAGTCTGCAGGGAAGTTAAATCGTAATGTAGAACCATTTGGTCACGATAAATTAAACAACAAGTTCGAAAGAACTCAAAGTACTTTCCTTCAAATAGTATTTCTTAAAATTTTTTTATAAAAATCAATAAAATCTGCATTGTTTACTTAATTGTTAAAATCGAAATCCATGCGCACTAGTTAAAACAATATAATAACTTACTAGTTGTTGCAGAGAATGAGATATTAAAATGAGATAGAAATTTCTAAATTTTTGATTCCGTTGCTTTTCTATTGGAATTTTTACCGCCTTCTGATACCGATTTCTCGACAATGACCGATTTAGAAAAGATTTTTATGTACAAAGTAAGATCCGAGAAGTTTTGAGAAGATCCGTTTAGGGAGGAGGGACAAACACAGGCACACCAGAACTGACTGATTTCATGATTCTTACTTTCTTATTGAAAATATATTAAAAATTAATTCACCGATTGACACCAAACTTCCCAGTTATTTCAATTTTTCAGAGCTAAAATTTTAATGTTTTGAAAACCATTTAACTGATAACTACTTAATGGATCAAATCTTCTCGTCTTTTCTACTCAATTTAAACCGAATATTAAATTTTATGTAACAGATTATATGGAGATTTTCTAACTTGGAAATGTATTTCTCAGTATTAACATGACGCTGCGCTGATGATACTGCATGAAAACTAACTGGAATAATACTTAAATTACATAATATTGAAAAAGTTCACATAATTACACTGCTCTTTATTTTTAAGAATTTTGGAAAAAAGTAGATTCTAATGAATTTTAATATCTGTCTTTGTTTTAATTAGGAAAAGGCTGCGAAAAAATGTGACAAATTCGAAAAAGGCGAAGAAGTACCTCAAGAAGAAGTGGATGAGATTGTACCAGACTGTGGTGATGACTGTTAAACGGATATTAATAACAGATAAAAACGAAAAATTCATCTGATTTTGAAAAATATTCATTTCTCTAAAATAAAATAATACTTATTATGTTTTTGGCATTTAGTTTTATGTTTTCATTATTATAGGTTTTCCTTATTGTTAGAACAAAAGAATTAAAACATGTTTCTTGCTTAAAATACTCAAAAAGCTTTTTTCTTGAAATTTAAACACTCTTCGAATTTAAACACTATTTAAACGAAATAAAGAAGAGCCAGAGAAAACAGAAAATAACTCATTAATTTTAGCCTACTAGATTAAAATTTAAATTTCAATGTTAATTTCAATGTTTTCTTTTTTTACGGCGAGCTATATCAAATAATGAGTTTATTCAAAAAAGAATAAAGTATCACATTTTGCCATAACCACATGGAATCGATTGTTCTTGCATATATCTCATACTTACCAGGGGGAGACAGGGGGATGGCTTAGTTACTAAGAAAATGTGGAAATTAAGTAAAAATTAATTGAAGCATTGATTGTTTGAACAATGACACGCAGCGCGTGAAATTAGCACGAGAAAGCGTGACGATGTTCCAAAAGAGAATTAAAGATTCTTTCTTCAAAGATGGTTGGTGTTTTTTGAACTTATGAACTTGAATTCCAAAGAATGAACATTATTTTAAAGAACTGTTTGAGAACTATTTAAAGAACTACTTGCGAACTATTTAAAGAACTATTTGCGAACTGTTAAGTGAACTGTTAGTGAACAGTTTAAAAATAAAACAATTCAAATTTAATAAGAAGAATTGTCAAGTGATATTGAAAGTTTGAAGTGGATTCGTATTTCAGTATTGAAGATTATCCGAAGAAGAATAAGTATTTGTTTATCCGATATTTTTGTTTAAGTTTATTATATATTGTGTTTGTTTATAGAGTACATATCTGCTACTAAATAGAACACTTTATTTTTACTGAACCTTGTCCTATTCCCATGACTGGTTCCTTTGCCCTGCTCCATATACCTTTATTTGTTCACTCAATACTTGATAGGTATAAAGTAGGCTTTCAGCATTACAAATATTATGTGTAGATCCACTGTCTATTAACGACTGTCTATATTAAATTATATATAAAAATAACAATAATAGGGCTATGGACACCCGACAACGTCTTCAACTGCGCCGCAGACACAATGTATTTGATTATAAACTTCAGGCAAGGATTTTCAAATGCGCAACAATTTATTGATTGTAAGAACGAATCTTAACTTGAGAACCCAATATACAAAAACTATTACTCAATAGTGTTAAAATTCTCAAGACAAATGTTTGAGATAACAGATTTATTTACGTTATTAAGCACTTCCAATTAGCGATAAATCCTTTTACAATATTACAGATTTATTTAGCTAAAATAGAAGAACAACAGAGCTGGTGGTATATCAATTTCAAATGAATGATAAGCAATTGATGTGTTATAATATTTCACTTGAAAGTTCAGAGGATTCAGAGTTCATACTAGGTTCAACCACACTTTGTAGAAACAATTAAATAAACCTATTCTCTTTCCTATATAAAGTTCCTCAATTATATTACAGTACAAATATTTTAAGTAATGCCCACTATTTACTTAAATGTCTATTCACTTGGATAACAGCTTGCTATTAAATTAATCTTGAATATAACTATCAAAATATATTACAGCAACGAAGTCTACATAAAAAGTTCTTTCGTGGAATCGTTTTAATCACGTATAGAAAGTCTTATTTTCACTGATAGTTATTTATCTTTAACCTAAGATTGGTAGTTTATTGTCTATGTATTTAACTAGCCTTCGATGACTCTCGATGGTGATTAATTCTTCATGATGAATGACACGCGCAATAAAATAATGTAAGTATAAATTTACTTACTTTGAGCTTGGGTGAATCTGGTCACGTCGTCTGGATAACCTATCCATTGCTTTATCTTGTGTACGTTCGTAGCTGCGATGTCTTTTGAACGATCTGGTAAAATAATTCCAAGATGACGTACTCCACTATGATTCCGTTGGATCGTCCCTTAAGCCTACGATGCCGCCTAAAACTTCGCACAAAACGACAAATTCCTGAATAGAATAAATTATGCTCATCGTAAATTCATACTATTACAAAAAAAGTATTAGTAATAAATGATATCTTGATTTTTCTTTCGATCCATACTTATCTTATACAGAATCTTCTGGAAAAAATCTATCGGTAATTTTCATTACGCCACATCTCTTTCTTTTCTCCTTTTCACTACGAAAAACAGCAACAAAACTTCTTCCTCTTTATTCGTTTCGATTGTTGCTCGTTACACTCCAGATTTACATTTTACGATTGTCCATGGTTCACGACAATATCTTCACGAGATATGCTCACGAAAAAGTTATTCCATCTCTTTATTATTGATACTTCAATGAATAACAATTATTCAATCTTATCAATAATGATTCTTTTATATTGCAGGTTTTTCTTATTTATTACTACTAATTCTTTCGATTAGAAAAACAAGAAATAGTGTACAAGATTTTAACTAACAAAGTTCAAAATGGCTAACCAACTATATTGCAAATTTAATGGAAAGAATTTTCCAGTATGGGAATAGGACAAGGTTCAGTAAAAATAAAGTGTTTTATTTTGAAAAATAAAGAAATTAATGTGCAACTAGACAATGTATTGCATGTACCTGAAATGAACACTAATATAATATGAGGTGCAAGAATTGCGAATTCCGTCACACCCAGATAATAAGAAAATTAAATATATTGTTAAAGACAAACAAGGAAGGGATATTATAATTGGAATCATGAAGAACAATCGTTATGAGGCACAATGCAGAGTAATAAAGAAAAAAAACAAATGCTAAGCTGAATTTATGTGAAACAGATATCTATCAATTATGGCATGATAGATTGGGACATATTTCTAAAGATAAAATGAAATATATATCGACAAATAATTCAATGAAAGATATGGACACTATAAATAAAGTTAGTGACATAACATGTGAAGCGTGTAAACTGGGAAAGTTGACTAATATTCCTCAAAGAAATTTAAAAGGAATAACAATAAAAGAAAAACTAGAACTGGTACACTCAGATATTTGTGGAACTATAAATATAAAGAATGATCGTAATATAAACTACATTTTAACGTTTATTGACGATTTTACAAGAAGATCGTATGTTTACTTTATGAAATCGAAAAGTGAAATGAGTAAATATATGAAGTTATTTATCGAGTTTGTAGAGAAACAATCTGATAAGAAAGCCAAGAGAATTAAAACTGACAACGGCCGAGAGTATATTAATGAGGATGTCAAACAATTCTTATAAGGGAAAGGAATCAGACATTGTAACTCATCACCATATCAACCACAGATGAACGGTGTGGCAGAAAGATTCAACAGAAAACTCTTTGAAACAAGAAGAACAAGGCTCGTAGATTCAAAGTTACCGTTGAAATATTGGATGTATGCAATAGATACTGGAAATTATTTATTGAACAGAATTCCGCACAAAACACTAAATAACGAAATTCCTATAATTAAATGGTTTGGAAATTCTAAACAAATAAATGGAAAATATTTACGCAAGTTTGGAAGTACCGTATATATAAAGAACCCAGCTTATAAAGATAAAGGTTAACTGGATAATCGTAGTGAAAAGGGAATACTTATAGGATTTTCAAGCAAAGTTAGAAGATATAAAGTGATCAATTTAAATGATAATAAGATAGAGGAAACTAGTAATATCTTTATAGATGAAAGTAAACCCGGATATAAACTTCTAGAGAACAAAAATACGAAGGTAGAAGATTATGAGCACCTAATGAAATTCTTCACATCAAATAATGATGAAGATACTGGAGAAAGTGTAACAGAAGATGAAGCTGAACCGAGTTCGAACAATGATTCAAAATAAGAATCAAGAGAAAAGGTAGAATCTAGTTGTGAATTTGAAGAATTGAATTCAGAAACGGAAGAAAACAACGAAGAAGAGGTATATTTGAATTTAAGAAGAAGAAATATTCCTAGATATCACACGTTAAAAGGTATTAAAGAAGTACTTGAAGATGAACCCAGGTCATACTCAGAAGCTTTACAAAGTAAAAAAAAAATCTGTGGAAAAATGCTATAAAAGAAGAGATATCAAGCTTAGAAAAGCATGAAACCTGGAAATCAGTTAAATTAACCAATCACTGATTAACCAAATAAGGCGCTGTATGGATTGAAGCAAGCACGTCGACAATGGTACAAAACCGTTAAAGAAAATATAATTAATACAACATGATTTCATTAATACAAAATCTGATATATGTTTGCATTACAAGATAATAAATAATAAGACATGCGTCTTATTAATTTATATTGATGTTATATTGATCATGTGTGAAGATTTAAACATTAATATATGTAAGTTATTACATTTTATTTTAGAGATGTTGGAGATTTATTATAAAATGAGTCAAGATACTTTTAAATGATCTTTTTGGAATTAAAGATTTTAGGAGAAATTAAAGACTTTATAGGCAGAACTGTTAGTGAACTGTTTGTGAGCCGATAATTTAATAAGAAGTATTGTCAAGTGATCTTGAAAGTTTGAAGTGGATTCGTATTTCAATATTGAAGAGCTTACGAAGAAGAATAAATATTTGTTTACTCGATATTTTTTTTTAAGTTTATTATATATGGTGTTTGTTTATAAAGTATATATCTGCTACTAAATAAGTTAATAAATTATATATAAAAATAACAAAAAAAGATTTATAATAGTTGGAAACAGACTGTTAATTATCACAAGTTTATTCCTAGTATTGTAAAGTTTCATAATATAAATAAGCCTTAACACATGAACAAGTGAATGAATGAAATACGAAGGTAGAAGATTATGAGCAATGAATAATCGGTGAATGATGTACAGTCGAAATATTGTATTTGTAATGTATTGCAGTAGAAGAATAATGCAGAATTTCAATCAAATTATAAGCAAAATATACAGTTCATGTCTGAATTCATAGCAAAGACAGGGAAATAAATAATAAATTAAAATACAATTATTTATTTCCTTTATCAAATGACTTACTATTTTTGGTCTGTTAATATCGATTTGAAATTGTTGTTATAAATGGCGATATTCCGAATAACTTCTTAGCTATGCTTGCTTCCACTGAAAGATTATAATACTTAAGAGAAAGTGAAACAATTTTCACGTTATCAGTATGTAAGGGGTCGTCCATTAATCACGTGAGGTTTTTTAGGAACTTTTTAACCCCCCCCTCCCTCCTGGTGATACGTGATGAGGTTTTAGACTACCCCCCCCCTTCCCCATATCCAAAATCATGTGTATTTTTTTTGGTAAAAAAAACCCTCTAAACGTGTCAAAAATAAATAAACGTGATATCTCGCTACACCCCCCTCCCCCCTTGTGATACTTCGTGATTTTTTCCGACCCCCCCCCTTTCGAGCCTCACGTGATTAATGGACGATCCCTAATCAATCATTATATAATTAAGTGCTTGTTGAATTAGTCAAGACTTTCTAATCCGTGGAAGAAAGGCATCGTAAATCCTGTTTTTTCATCTTATATTATTCGTCATTCAACTGCTAATATAACGGCGTCGATAGACATAGTTCAAGCTTCACAGCACTAAGAGCAGTGTCGTATTGCGTCGTTTTTGAATTTTCTTCAGTTTCCTAATTCTCTTCACTACAAGACTATTTTTAGTGGCTGAAAGAACAGTAGAATCCATTTCGAAAGTTGGCATAAGATAGTCTACATGTCTTTACAAGCTCACAATCGAGTCCAATACTATTTCTACAGGTATTCATAAAGCTTTTCCTTCTCTTCTATCCATTGGACAATATCCAGGTCGTCTTATTTTATTATTGAAGCCACATTAAATAGTTAAATCATTTACAAGTATCCAGAAATCATTCATGAACGATTCCAGTACTGTCCATGATTACTAACTGCAAGGAACCTTCAAGAAATACATTTAAATAAACAGATAGAAGAGTTATAGAAGGGAAGTCTTCAATCAAACAAGAAAACATAAATAAAGAATTTGAATAACTATAAATTGTAAGAAAAATAAAGAAATAAAGAAAAGTAAATGTGGAGGGAGATAAAAAAGAGTTGATATTAACGTAGATGGAAGAATAGAGAATCGTTTTTCTTAATAACTTTCGAAACACACAACTATGATGATAAGCATTTATAAGAACTAAGAGCTTAGATGTGATTCTCTATTGTTGAGATGAAAATGTGCAAACTGTTAAAATAAAAAAAAAATGGCCAGCGAAAAATAAATGAATGACTTTACAGTAAGAATTAACAATAAGTAAAAGTATAATAATACAGCAAACTGATGTATTAATAAAACATAAATGAAAATCATAAACAAATAGTCAATTTAAATACAGAAAAGATGTGAATAAAATTTCCATCAACGTTACCTTTGACAAAAAAAGGAAAAACTATCATTGATGCATGATAAAATTATTATGATGAAAATATTTTATTACCTTCAATCATAATCGGGTTTTTTTTTTCAGTGCTGACATAAAAAGAAATTAAATATAGAAAGTATGCGTTTTATATTTAACTAGCAAAAAGACCCGTTCTTCGCTCGGGTTACAAAAAGCAAATGTCCTAACGTGGATGATAAAGAAATTGCAATTGCGAGATCACTTGGAACATTTCTGGTTGGTACAAAAACAAAACCAAAACAACAACTCCAAAGATCTGATCTTATTACAAATCTATATCTACCCGAAAACTCGAAGAAGTATCTCTGAACCATGTTTGCCCATCCACTCAAAGCCCTCCCAGCTTACAAGTTTGGAAGAATTTCTAAATTAAGGTGAAGATTTTTTAATTTGATTTTTCTTTAAAGATAACTATTTTTGTTTAATATTATTATTATTATTATTATTATTATTATTAGAAAGGACCATAACACACAAGTCTTTATAAACAAAATTATATTTCCTTTACATGACATGTTTCGATGTATACATAATAAACTGAAAGCATAAATTAACCATAACTACATCATGGCTAAATAAAAATACAAAGAATATTCTTAATAATAACATCAAAGGTTGAATAGTATCACCTTAAATCGTACAATAATGCGTTTCGGATTGACACCTCTGTGTTGTAGCATCTATGCGAATTGATTATTAAAGATTCGTGAAATTTTCTGAGATAACAATTCTTTTCCGTAGCATAAATTACTGGATTATTAGTCATTATTTCATGCCCTGTTTGTTGGTTATGAATCGTCGTTAAATATTTCTTTTTATGAACTTTCACAGCCCTCTCGTGCTCCCTCATACCCGTGGAGACCTTTCTTTTTGTCTCTCCCACGTATATACACTTATTCCCCCCCCCCCTTTACATGTGATACTATATACAACTCAGGTTTTATCCGGTTTCTACAATTTAAGGTTTGTACATGATAATAAAAGCGTTATTGTACGATTTAAGATGATACTATTCAAACTTTGATGATATTATTAAGAATGTTCTTTGTATTTTTATTTAACCATGATATAGTTATGGTTAATTTATGCTTTCAGTTTATTATGTAAATATCTGACGACGAGAAATTCTCGAAACATATCATGTAAAGGAAATATAATTTTGTTTATAAAGACTTGTGGGTTTTGGTCCTTTCTAATATACAGTCTACATACGATGAATTACTATTATAACTATTTTTGCATTTTGAAGAAGTTTATAATTTATTCAGCGATTGAAAACATTTTTGGACAAAAAGACAATCATATGTCTGCAAAATATAGACAACAATTTGGACATTAGTTACAGTAATTGGACAAAAGGTCAGAGATTCGGACATTATTAAAAGAATGATTCACGTGTTTGTTTGTTAATTTGGAGTTTCTAAAATTTTTTGGTTTGTGCATTTTGGTTTGGGAAGGAAGGAAATGTTCTCTCGTCCCAGAATGTGAAAGGCTTGAAGGAGGAGGCTGAAGAAGAAGGCTGATTAAGCCTTCGAAATATCTCGGGTTATGTATGGAGTTTTCAGTATTAAAGTGGTTGTTTTTAAATATTAGTACGAAGAATTTATTTGTTTTTTAGTATAAAGATAGTAATTTTTTTTCAATTGAGTTAGATAAAATGCAAACTGTCAGAGAATAAGGGTTATTAAATTGAATTTGAGTTTCCCATTTTCCCTTTTCATATGTAACCATGTAGTAAATTTATTATCTTTATTTACAAGTTTCTGTTTTATATTTTTTATGACTTTTATTCTGTAATTTATCTTGAATTTCTCTAACTACACGAAGATTAAGTCGCTGACTCGCTATGTCGGAATTTAGAAGCTCTAGTTTATGAAATTACAGATTAAAAAAATAGTTTTTATTCTAAATTACCTCGGCAATGGCATTTTATTGACTTCATTAAGTATTAAAAATAATGAAAAAAATTAATGAAATGTAAATCAAAATATTCTTGAAGAAAAAATATTTGATATAAGAAAAGTTTACAATTATCGCATTATTAATTAATATAAATAAATAAGATTTTACGTGTACTGTGCATAGTTAATAAGTCAATTTCAAAGCCCGTACACCTGAATATTTTGCTAATTTATTTAATACAAAATTATTACACACATGACCAAGGTTTCAGTTAGTTGTGGACCGTAACTATTTTCAAGTAATTAATACAAATAAAAAGTCGGTTTTTATAATGATTATACAAAAACTATAAACCAATGAAACAGCAATGTGATCCTTGCATCGCTGTAGCAAGGTGCTGACTTCTCATTAGCATACAGTCATGGAAGCTCGGGGAACCTTGCGGAAGAAATTCGAACTAAAGATGTAAACAGTTCCACGTGGTGATCAGTGATCCTTAACATTACACCTTTCGGATCGTGGCAAGAGTATAATCTCCTATAGAACTCTGATATTAGAAAGATAAAAAATAAAGAGAATAAAATAAAAGTATATACAATAAAAATCTTGCCAAAAATTATTGGTGGTTTGTATTTATCTCAAAAAGCTTTTTTGAGATTTTTTTCCCCTTATGTTGTAATTTTTTAAAACCATAGTCAGGTATGGTTGGCACTGAAAGGTGATCATTGAATGCTTCGGTCATTGTTGTAATATAGTATGATTCCATGCATTTTCTTTTGAAATGCTGCTCACATTTATCGAAAATGATGGGATGATCAATCTCGACGTGGTGTCTGGATGCTATGGAGTGCTGATAGGTAAGGTACTCAATGTTCATATTAATGATTGCCCTTCGGTGCTCCGCTAGCCGGTCTAGGACAGTTCTGCGGGATTCTCCTACGTAAATGCAGCTGTTATTGTTGCATTGTAATCCATAAATCACTCCCTTGGTGTTTTCCGTTTTTTTGTTGAACTATGTCGCTGGGTGTTTAAAATTTGTTGAATTATACTACAAGCAGGACTAGTAAGACGCAAACCTACTTGTTTGAATATTTTATTCAATTTTGGGAATAAAGTAGCGTAGAAATCAACGCTACTTGTCTTTTTTAAGGGAAATATTAATGTCATTGTGATAATGCTTTTTGATCGATCCCTTGAAGTGCTTATCTATAAACCACGTAGGATAATCGTTATGGTTGAGTAAAAGTCTTATTTTTATTCAATTCATTTTCGAAACACTATATGGCATTGCAAATTTTGAATGCTGTATTAATGAACATACATATTAAGTAGACTTTGAAGGACAAAGGAACGTACGAATTAAAGTTCATGGTAATATCGGATGAAGTTGGTTTTCTGTACACTGTTGTAATAAAAGAATCTGTTGATCTTTGGATATAAACATCTAGGAAGGGAATTCCTCCTTCTTGTTCAAGTTCAATATCGAAATCAATATCGAAATTATTATTTACAATTTTACTTTTGTAGAAACAGGATGCATACGTGGATTGCTCAAATTAGTTTAGAGAAAGTCAAGAAGGAAAAGAAGGAGACAAAAAGCGAAAAAGAATGATGGACTTGTAAGTGTACTCCTCAATCAAAATATTTAATTCAAAGTGGATTATACCCATTTTTCAATAATTTCTACTAAAATTTACTGTCATCTCGTATTAATGGTAAATATTCTATGAAAAAATTTAAATCATGAAAAAGCTTTCTGATATATTACAACTACTGGTATTCATTTATTTAGTTTTAATATCTGTATTCATTTTCTATTGGTTATTCAATAAATAAGCAACTTTCATCTTTTTTTTTTTTTTCAAGTTAAATCAGACCAAAAATCAAATCTCGAAAAGATCTAAAATGATCAAAAAATCAGATCTCAGTCAACTGAATACAGCTAAAATTATTTTCATATATTGACCACCTAAAAGTGTGTCCTAATATTTCTTCGCCTTAATCTTAAAGTGAAGAAATGATACAGGAATTAAAAAAATGATGAGAGTTTGGAAACGGTGAGAGTTTGGGACGGCCGCTTCGTCCTTTTTTGTGGACTCATCAGCCAAACCCACTCACCAGATTAAACCCTCCGATAGTGAAGAAATGACAAGGGCAACCACTCCCGCACCCAACAGCAGTCTCCCTCCGATAGAAAACACAATTAAAAAAATTAAAACAAAAAGCAAAGCTTCAAATCCAAGCCTCCGAATTCGTGGCTCGAAGGAATTTGAAGAAAAAGAACCAAGGCTCAACCCAACATGATTAATAAACATAAGGTTCAACGTGGCACCAGTTGTCATCTGGTGAGTGGGATTTGGCCCACGAGTCCACACAACGGACGAAACAGCCGTCCCAAACTCTCACCGATGAAAGCTGAGATATTTTTTCATTTCTGTATCATTTCTTCACTTGTTTATATTAATTTGGTGACACGTTAAACCTTAAGTTTATTGACCAGACTGGGTTCAGCCTTGGTTCTTTTCTATCTTCAAATTCCGTTGAGTCTGAAGGATTCTCAGGCCAGGATTTGAAGCTTTGCTTTTTGTTTTGACTTTTTTTAAATTGTGCTTTCTTTTGGAGACCGCTGCTGGATGCGAGAATGGTTTCCCTTATCACTTCTTCACTATCTGAGCGTTTCATCTAGTGAGTGGGTTTGGTTGATGAGTCTACAAAAAGGACGAAACGGCCGTCCCAAACTGTCACCGAAGAAAGCTTAGATATTTTTTTAATTTCTGTGTCATTTCTTCACTTGTTTCTATTAATTTGGTGGCACGTTGAACCTTATTTTAATCTTAAATGGTAAGTGTGCAATTACGGCATTATGAAGCTTTCTAAAATGTATTTGAGATAAACAGAATCGTTGTTATCTGAGATTCCTTAGTGTTTATAAAATAGTTCTATAATATAGACGGAAAGATCTTTAATTTTGTGGAACTAGATAAGAATGAAGCTTTCATGTTTCATGTTCATGAAGCTTAACTGTTTGGACTTTCTATTTTTAATGATGTGTCAATGTAGATACGAAATTTAAAATTTTCAATTTGATAAAATTTAAAACCTGAAACACACCAAGTTAAAACTAAAGATATTTATAATTAAAAAAATTCGAAAAAAAGTAAAGCTGTAACTAGTTTCTGATCGCTTACGGGAGCTTCCGTCAGATCACTGATCAATATGTTTTTTTTTTATTTATTTTTTTTCAAATTACCTCGTATTTAGTTGTGTATTGTTTAAACTTAGTGTATTTCATGTCTTAATTTTTATCAAATATGTGTCAACGTTTGACCATCTTGAATTCCCTAATATTTACCAGTATCCTTTATTTTACCCGAACATCTATCTAAAAACAAACTTAGGGCAGAAAAATCCTGGATTTTCAAACTTTAAAATCACAAGCAAAATGCTTTCTCATTAGACCAAGTGTTTTACTTGTTGAATTATTCCTAAAAAATTTTTCATTTTTCCTAAAAATTAATTTGACAAACCATCTTTACGACGATTGTAAAATTATTAGAGAATTTGTTTTGAATCTATCAGATTCAAGGTTATTGTAATGAATTTTTTGGTATTGTTGTGTTAGTATTTATATCATGAAATTCTTATTCCTATTTTCACAACATACATTAAGGCAACAACAGTTTGAGAAAAATGTAGGAAACATTTAAGTTTTTAAGATAAAAATAGTTTATTAAAATTGAAAAATTTTAATAAATTATTTTTACTTAAAACTTAAATGTTTCTTATATTTTCAGACATTTTCGCTAAATTTAAATGAACGGAAGATCTCATCTTTGTTAATTTATTGTCAGGATAATTTTGTCAAAAAGTCGACTCTTTAAGCTTTCTGAAATAAACAAAATAATATATTCTTATTAAATTGACTTCTTAAATTGGATTATTATTAAATACCTAAAGAAGATGTGACACAAACTTTGAAATCTCCATGGACGAGTTACGCCTCTAACGATGGAGTAGAGAATTTAGGTCCATTAGTTAAAGCTTCCGTCTATGAATTAAGCACTCTTCAAAAATTCCCATCATTGTAGGGAAGAATGTTGTATCTTGGGCCAATTTTTTGAATCATTGTAATAAATTCCATCATTGTAATAAACTCACTTTTGCGAGGTTTTTTAAATTAAAAAAAATTCTTTGATATCTTTTTTTTTTACATATTTGCTTTGGAAATAATCCATTAACTCAGCTCAACAACCATTTTCCAAATAATAGTAATAATAAAAAAAACAACTTTACGCTGCATAGTGGATGAAGATACAATATGCTCGTGTACATCGGGACAAACATCTATACCTTGAATCACACCTAAAAAAGAACGATGGCACGAATCCTTAGGCCTTTTCTTTGTCTATATTAAACTCTATGTTTTTCGATCAGTATTTTCATAGCAAAACAGGCATCGCAGCAAGAACGTCCTTTTCTAAAACCTTGTTCTTCATTACCAATGTTACTATCGTTAAATTTTTGTAGTTAATTTTTAATTATATTAGCATATACTTTGTAACCTGAGTTAAGTAAGTTTATACATCTGTAAGTTTCAGTCATTGATATCGTCTTTTTTTTAATGGATTTTGGATAATAGTTGCTTTTTGCCAGCTTTCAGGAGGAGATTCTCCATTCCAAATTAAGTTTAAAAAATTAAGTAAACGGAGTTTAAGAGGCTGGCATGCAATATTTGAATAGTTTAGCATTAATCGAATCTTCTCCAGGAGTTTTATTGTTTTTGAGGTTCTTAAGAACTAGGTCGAGTTCATCCATATTAATATAATCGATATTGTGATTTTCAAACCTTGTAGAACCTTTTAATACCTTTTAAAACCTTTTCTTCCCGGTTTTAGTACAGAAGCATTGTTGTCCTTGGTATCAACTACTGAAACACACACAAAAAAAAATATATTGTAAGGTCTTGTATCAGGAACCACTGGCCCAAAGTACAAGAAGAAGTTGGGGCCCGAGTTATACTAAAATCTACACTTCAACAAATATGGCTGCTTTCACGGTATCATACAACTAAATTACAAAGTTTTATCACCATTATACTTATCAAACATCCGGGATTCCAACGAATATACAGTAAATAATTCTTGTGTGCGAGTTGAAGATAAACTCACACTCAATCGGAGACGAAAAATTTTACTTTTTAGTTGTAAAAATAAAAACTTTTTTGCTCCAACATATGCAATTCTTACGTAAACACGTCAAATCGCAGACTGATGATCAAGTAGGTTACTAAGAAGGACATACTTCTACGAGAGATCATTAAGTTCCAGCAAGTCCCAGTTATTCAAATTGGTCCAAGATACACTATAGTCTTGATACAAAACTCTCCCCTATCAAGTTTTTCGATAATCAAGTTTTTCGATAGTTATGTCCCAAAAGTTGTCCATAACTATTATTATTGTTAGTATTATTTGTTTTATGCTTATTTAGTAAATTGTTTTATCTGTTATTATATTTATAGCAAGCATGGAAATAAGAAGTAATTGATATTAACAAGATATTAAGAAAAAAATAATTAATAATTGAAAAGTATATTTAATTGTAACAAATCAGCACAATGACTTAAACTTAAAACTAATTAAAGATTTAACATGCCAGAAATTAATATAAAAGCATAAAAAAATGATACAGAAATAAGAAATATCTGAGCTTTCATCAGTGAGAGTTTGGGACGGACCATTTCGTTCTTTTTGTGGACTCTTCAGAGTCCAAACCCACTCACCAGATGAAATGCTCAGATAGTGTAAAAGTGATAAGGGAAACCACTCCCGTACCCGGCTGTGGTCCCTTCCAAAGAAAACACATTTAAAAAAGAAAACAAAACAGACAGAACTTCAAATCCTGGCCTCCGGAACCGTAAAGTGCAAAGGAATTTGAATATAAAAACCTGGTTTAATTTAATCAAAAGATTTAGCTTGCCAGAAATGAATACAAAAGCATAAAGAAATAATACAGAAAATGAAATATATCAGAGCTTCCATCGGTGAGTGGATCTGGCTGACACGACCAAAAAAAGAACGAAATGGCCGTACCAGTCTCTCACCGATGAAAGCTCAGATATTTTTCATTTTCTGTGTAATTTTTTTATGGTTTTAAATCCGAACTTAAAACTGTTGGCTGCTTTTCTCAGAGCCATATATACTGCCCTGGCTAACCTGGAAGAGAGATGTGATACTATGCTTTATCTATGGTTAAGGAAAAAATCGCCAAAGAAAAAATAAACCTCGCCTTTTAAGGCCCAGAAAGGCAAAACAGAATTGCTCATAAATTCCCAGGCCGTTTCGTCCTTTTATTTAAGGATCATAATGGTTGATTCGATAAATCTACAGTCATGCATCCGTGACAAACAGTTATCGGAAAAGCTATCGCTTTAAAAGGAATTGCACCTTCATCTAAACTATTTATCATAAAATCATTGATTCTTTTCGTCAGATAAAATCAGAAAGGATGAAAAAAGCTTTGACGTTTATGTAAACCTCATCTATACATTTTCATTTTAAATATTCATCCAGCTCACTTTCTTAAGTTTCACTACGTTCACTTTTTCAGCAATATTTTATATACAGAGAGCTATTGATTTAAGTTACATTTGAATAAAATTTAACTTTATACAATAACGGTGACCTGAATTACAAGGAAGTGTTATTTTAAGCAAAATATTAAATAACTCCATTTTTCAAGACAGATTTTGAGATAATGTAAGAAACCACAAAAGAAAAGAAATCTATAAAATTTTTCACTGCATCGAATCAACAACCATTGCAGCAAAACAGTATCAAAAGAGATTGAAACGATAAGACAAACACAGAATCTATGATAATAAGAAATCGAAAATATATTAAATAATTACAGGAAAAACTTAGTTTAATTTATTATTTTATGCAATGTCTTATTAAATCATATTGAATGAATTTATATCAGTTCCTTCAAATGTAACATGCATACATCAATTGCATTTTTTAATAAACACAATTATA
This sequence comes from Thereuonema tuberculata, assembly GCA_023159025.1. Classification (NCBI taxonomy): domain Eukaryota; kingdom Metazoa; phylum Arthropoda; class Chilopoda; order Scutigeromorpha; family Scutigeridae; genus Thereuonema; species Thereuonema tuberculata. The sequence continues at coordinate 59,035,334 of JAFIDM010002131.1, forward strand.
TCTAATCCTAGATAAGTTATAGTTAGTTACTTTATTAATTATTTTTAATGTTAGACTCATCACCCGACCATAATCTTAGCTCCGGGTCAAAGAAACGTTGAGAGAACTACCTCCAGCATCCTCATGCAATATGGTGGGTCCTCGTGGAATATACTACCGATAACCATAACTACATTGAAAAATTAAGAATGTATTTAAAAACGTATTACGAAACGACAGGTAATAAAACTTCGCAGCACTGTAGCAATTGAATATAACCTCTGGTGTCTATTCATTTTTTTTTAAATGCTGAATATTCACAAAGTCTTCAAATAGTTTCAATATGTTTGAGTTTTCCCTAATAACGTAGAACCGCTGGATGATCCTTTTTGAAACTTGATACAGATGCTTTAAGAATAAGACACGATTCAATTTTTACATTTGAAGGCTTTTCTGCGCTGGTCCTTGTTAACAATTTATCGCACGAAGGAGTAAAATTTATTATATCGGAAAACATTAGAAACGAATGAATGCTATCAAAAAAATGGATATTATACTATAATCTATATTTTATTCAATTTAAAAATAAATGGATACTTTAAATTAAAGTCAAATATAACTACGTTAAAAAAAAAAAGAAAAAATATAGAAAATAGAAAGAAAATCAAGGGGCAAGATTTAAGTAGACATTAAATTCTTTCAGTGAATTCTTGTCTGTAATATTAAAGCCTGAATTTTTATCTGACACTCGGAATCATATCGTGACATACGGAACTCTCTAAAGCCTTTACATGTATATTTGTAATGGAAAGATAAAGATGAGGAAGTAAATCTATTTACCCATGCTATTTTCTCTAAAGCTGTTGATGTGGTTGTTGCCCAGTGAGGCGTCCGTATCATCGTAAATGTTTTCAATTATCAAAAATAAAATGGGAAAAAAATTTATAGCTTACGATGTATGTAAAGCTTTCAGTTTACAGTTTAAAAAGTTTAAAAAGTTAAAAAAAAGTATTTAAAATTTAAGCTAAATTGGATATTTCTAATGTATGGAGAACCAAGGTTCCACAACTTCTGAATATACACAAAAAATTTACTGTATGTTCACACTTTCTCTAAAAAAAGTTGTTATCCATGCGTCAGAATGTACAAAGTCAGGTTGACAATGAAGAGGTTTTAAAAAATTTCGTGTTTTTTTAAAGTGAAGAGAAAACAGGAAACTACGTGTGCGTTCATATTTTTGTGCAATTCGGCATGTTATTATTCTTAGTTATTTGGCCCGATTTAAATGTAACTGAACAAGCTTTATTCATGAATTCAATGTCAGTGTTTTTGAATATAAATGAAATTTAATATAAATGAAATTTAATATAAATGAAATTTAAACTTTAAAAACTTAAAATAATAGCTGTACATAGTGGTCTTTGTAATTTTAATTACGAAGGTAAATTTCGTCTTTGAATTTTATTTGAGGATTTATTAAATAGTTTCTTGTCTTATTTTTAAATTATGAATTTATATTCAGAAATATAAAAGAAAATGTGAAAAAATCACGAATAAGATTTTATCTTTCCGTTTTAACGATGACGTATTATGGTAAAGGATCGAAACTTTTACTGTATTTTGTATAACTGAAGTGTGTAGATACTATGTAATTAGAACTGTTAAATTAAATACGTGTGGGCAGTCTAGCGGATATCAGGTTCGAGGGGCCGAGTTCAATTTCCGATGGAAATTTGCTTTCTACACCAGACGAGAACTAGAGTTTCCCGAGTCCTTTTTAATTTACTGACCGAGTTCCTTTCCTTGAATTATAGAAAGAATCATGGTGGCCTATACAATATCCGGCAGGGACCTTCCCCGCCTGTAATTGTTTAACTTAACGGGAGATATATATAATCATCTGTGTGCAGATTAACAAATACTGATCGATAATATTGACGACGCATATGAGGAAGTTCAATTAAGTTAAATAAATACATCAAGAAATTTTAATGTAATTATTTGAACAGACAAAGTAATAGTTATGTTTTTAAAAGATAGTAAAACAGCAACAGCTAAATAATAGATGAATCAGCAACATAACAATCAGATACTTTCAATTCGTTGATTGAAAATATCTTATCATATAAATTCAAAGATATCAAAACATTATCTGCAGTAATGGAACCTTAAGACAAGATGTTCCTTAAGAATTTAAAACTTGGTTTCCTTAAAAATCTTCCTTTTTTTTTTTGTAAAGTATTGAAATAAATAAAATGGAAAATTCTCTATAAGTGTGTTCCCTTTCCATTATAATTTTTGATCAGCAAGGTGGATCTTCTTGAAACTTGGCCTTCATATTTAAAGACAAATGTCGATTAAACTTTTTTATTTGAAATTTTTACCTCTGCTGTTCCTTAAGCATTTGAAGTTTACAAAAATTCCCTCCAAAAAATATTTGAACCGAAATGTAGGATTTGCTATCAATATTTTAAACAATGGATATTAATCTGCCTTTTAATTCTCTTAATATCTGTACGAGCATTAATATAATTAAATTTTAATTGTTTTTTAACAATTTAAGTAAATAGTGTGATTAACGCTTTCAGAAATCGCAAATTTCTACTGTTTATTTTTAGGAAATAGTAGAATTAAAAATTTAAGAAGACTTTTTTTATTTCTGTATGTTATTTGATAGATTGTTTTTTAAAAAAGACCAAACGCATTTAGGAAATTAGTTTATAAGTTCTTTCAGGAACTTCTTACTAAATTACAGTACTTGTTAAATATAAACAGTGGGTATTTTTTTTTCATTTCTGAAAAAGAATAATAAAATCAAACCTACCTAATTTAGTTGTCGGAATCCAATTATTTTAACCATATTACAGATCGGATTATCCTTATTACAGAAAATTAATATCTTTCGTTAAGACTTCGATACTTTCTTTTTATAATATAAAAGATGGATTATCTCTTGTTCTTAAATATTAAGTTTCAATAAGCGTCATTCAGGAATTTATAATTTACTGTCGGGAAGGTGGGGAAACAGAAATACAGACTGACTGCGTTTCTGCTCATCAGCAACACTTGATCAACTTTATAAAACAATAGCATTATGTTGAAGCATAGATCCAAGAAAAATCAGATAAGTAAGTGAGTACTATGTAAAGTTGCTGACTGTCCTCCTATGGAAAGAAAGAGGAATTCAAAAAGGAGCGTGGATTTCTTTGTTTAAATTGTTCCTTGCAGAATGCTAACACTGTGATCTTGGAACTCAGAGTGGGTTGTGGAAGGTCGATGATGCTGTTGTAAGACTATTATTGCTTTTGTTTTGTACTTTTTTAAATTTCTGAAAGTCTATCATTGCTGAAACTGCTGTAGAACTAATCCTGAAATAAACGATTTCCTTTGAGTATCTTTTTGTTCTATTGTTATGCCATTTTTTTTTTGAAAGTTGTAAAGGTAATTCCTGTGGATATTGTTGAAGTCCTTTACTGTAAAATTCCGTGACGAAGATACTGGATATGGAAGATCGTATTATTATCCTGTCTTTGTTCGAAATATATATATATATATATATATATATATATATATATATATATATGTACTATGCAAATAAACAAATATAATAAAAAAACTGAAAAATCATATAAATAAACAGATGAGGATTAAAGATATTAAATTATAAGTTAAAGGCAATAAAAAGATGAAGATGTCATATCTGTCATAAACCTCAACTTTGTAGAAAAATACAGTATTAGACAAATATGTATTCAGAGGACTATGTAGCTGTAACCAATAAGTCGATTAACACCAAAATTTGTATATAGACTATTCAAAGGATGCAGAAAAGGATTAAACAAAAACAAAAAAAAAAAACAAAAAACAAAAAAACAGTTATAAAAAAGAGAGGTGCTTTATAATACATAAAAGTAAAATACATAAAACAAAAAGCATGGAAAATAAGTAAGACGAACCTAAAGTAATATGTATTTTTTGCATTTATTAACATTACGAATAAACTTAGTGAAATCAGTGGCGCGTTCGACGCTGCAATAAACGAAAACGAAATCTCAAAATTTGTGTAAGCGCTCGCATTGCAGCAAAGTTTTGGATGTAAAAATGATTACAGCTAGCCATTTGTATCAGCTACTATGGCTTTCATGTTACCGATACATGTTTTAATTGTGAAGCTTTTTTTACGAAAACCAAAGTAATGCTGTGGCTGCTGTTCGTGAATGTCGCTGTTGTAAAAACTTACTCCTCGGATCAATGACTGCGCAAACTATTAGAAACACGATTCATCGATTCGAGAAAACTGGATCTTTAGAAGTTCAGCCTGGCTGAGGGTACTAGCCTATCACTGAAGAAGTTATTGAAAATATTGCGGAGCCTGTTGTCGAACAGTCAATGACTCATGTTTCTGGCGCTTGTAGTGCACGTGCAATGTCACAGCAGTTTGCATGGCACAGCGTGGAAGGTACTGCGACAGATAATGCATTTTTTTAATGCAAGATCAGCCACAACCGCCAGCTGATTACTGCCGACAAGGTCAGTCCACTCCTTTGTATTGACCACTCTTGACAGAATGGAAGTTGATGTTTGTGGCAGTGGAATATGCTGCGGAGCGACAAGGAGCATTTTTTATCTTAATGAAACAGTTGATACTTAGAATTGTTGCATTTGAGCCATGGAAAATCCACTTATTCCCCTACACTCTCCTAAAGTGACCATCTTGTGTGGATTCACTTCCATATTTATCATTCTCTTCCACATTTACCATTTTTCTTCGAAGAAGTTGTTCCTATTGGCACCGTGAGGGTCCTGAAATCTGATATATGCTCCACAATTTTGTCGTACCCTAACTTCAACAGCGAGAATGCCTTGCGTCTGCAACTTTTATGTAAGATGATTCGCCCTAACATATTGGACTCACTGTACAGTATTATTTGCGCCAAGATCTCACGGATTGCCGGGTGATTTGTCGATCATATCCTATTGCCTGACCATCAAGTTCTCGGGATCTGAATCCATGTAATTTCTGGGTGTGGGACCATTTAAAGAATATGGTTTACCGTAGAAATGTTGCAAATTTCCCAGACTTAATGGACCGTATTACGCTAATTGTGCGATAATGGGGCATCGGAATGAATAAATGCTTTTGTTTTTGTTTTTCTTGATTATTGTTTATTTTGTAGCTTATTTGTTGTTTCTTCGTGTATTTTTACTGTAAAGCGACCCCTAGGGGAACTTTTTGAACTGTATAAAAAAAAAGGGAACCGGTATTGATGTTTTTGTGCTGGATGTCACACTCTGCAGTGGCAGCGGTTAGAGATATTAGAATGAAACCTTCACCACTGTGTTCATCATCCAAAAGTAGATGACCACCTCCAAAAAACTCAGACGTTTTTATAAATACTAATTATTTATGTCTCTGTCTGTTTAGAGGTGCAGCAGGCAAAAGCGCAACTAGACTGATATCTTGAAAATTTGGTATAACGGTCCAACATAAAATAGGTAATTGCTCCGTGAACCCCCAAGGATTGGTTTGCTAATAATGGGTTGCTACAATCCAATAAACCTGGGATTGTTTTAATTTCCTTATTATTATAAATGTGATTGTTGTGAATGCAAACGGCGCAATTGTTGCGTTTACTGTGATTGTTGAAAGAAATGCTGAAGCATATCGCCGACTGATCGCTTCCGATAAAATTATAAAATTCTGCATATTATGGGGCCGCTTTGCTTTTGATACAGTCTAAAAGCATTAATTACCGTGTTTTGTTTTTTTTGCCTAATGTTTTTTCTCATCCTTTGGAAAATTTGTACACAAGTGTTGGGTTAATCCGTTTATTGGTTACACTACAGATTGCTCTAAAAAGGCCAAGTTTAATTACAATCACCTTGTATATGTCTTCCCAATGTAATTCGCAAATTGGGGACTGAGCATGCAGCAGTGGGTGGTCAATTTTGAAGACTGGATGAGGAGATGGAAAACAAAATAGTCAATTCCCTATTTTATGTTGGACCGTTATACCAAATTTTCAAGATATCAGTCTAGTTGCGCTTTTGTCTGCTGCACCTCTAAACAGACAGAGACATAAATAATTAGTGCCGGTATTTATAAAAACGTAACAGCCGGTGTTATGTAAAAAAAGTGAATTATGATTAAGAGTTTATTAAGAGTTTAAACCCAAATAGACCCTCGGATGAAGTTTTAATTTTGGGTTCTATACAAAAATTACCTCGAGAACAAGAAAACTTAAAAACAAGAAACTTAAATCATATAGTATGCGCATCCTGAATCAATAGAATAAATACTTCGTATTGGGTATATTCTAAATACAATTAATTACCATTCCAATTTGGGCCTCGGAAAAGGTACCATATAATTGGAGATTTATGTGCTAAAACAGTCTAGCTAAAATAGAGTTAAACTATCGAATTTCCGTTCGGGTTTGCGACTTGGTAGATCCTGCTCAAAGAACTTATTTTCGAAAATTAGGTTCTTGCATTATTATAATTTTGTGTACATATTTAGTAGAAAATGCAAGTATTTTTACTTGAAAAAGTTAAATATTTATTTAAATGTTATTTAAAAAAAAAAAGACTTTAATTTTTATGTTTATTATAAAACATTCTGGCAACTTTTATGAGCTTCTGTGTGAACTTTCACACAGTAATATTCAGTCATCAAGTAATCACCAGTCATTTTATTTGAAAAAAACAAACTGATAGCCACGCATACGCCAGTTCTCTGATCCTTCTTTATCAAATATATGCGTTATGTGATTCAAGTTTCTTGTTTTGCTAATTTTGTCTACATCCAAACCAAAACTAAAACTTAAACCATGGGTTTAAACTCTTAATAAACTTGAATCAAAATCTCCTTTTTAATGTCACACCAGCTATGACGTTTTTATAAATACTAATTTATGGATTTTGAGAAAATAAGTTTTAATCTAACCACTGTTATTATTATTATTATCTCGAAAAAGTTTCAAACCATGGGTTTCCCCAGCTAAGACAATATGGCGGGTCAAAGACCAAAGCACATATTGCCAAGTGTTTAAAAAAAAAAAAAAAGTTTGGAAGAATAGTTAGGGATGGGTCCTTGTGTCCATAAATTTCCTAACTATGCGTGTTGTGTTGAGTACCACAGCCTTTTGGAGCCGTGCAAAAGTGTTTTTATGAAGTCCTAGTGTGCAGAGGATGTGGTGCAATGTGTGAGGTACCACACCAGTGGCGGACAAGACGATGGGTACAACACGTACTCGGTCCTGCCTCCACTGCTCCTGGAGCTCGTGTGCTAGGTCTGCATATTTACTTATCTTATCTGCGTGAGTTTTCTGCATGTTCTTGCTGATAGGCACTGCAATATCAATGAGATAGGACTGTTTGTTGACCTTATCAACAAGTGTGATGTCTGGTCTGTTGTGATGTATGGTTTTGTCTGTGTGAATGGGGCGATCCCAGTACAGCTTATGTGAGGTTGACTTTAATACACTTTGTGGTATGTACTTGTAGTACGAGACCATGTTCTTAATAAGTGAGTGCTTGTGTGCTAGCTGTTGATGAACGATCGACGCTACCTGATTGTGTCGGTGGAGTAGTCTGTTTGGGACAGAAGGGGACAGCCTGATATTATGTGGTCGTTCGTCTCATGTGTAATGTGGCATTTCCTGCATCTGTCATCGTGTGTGTTTGCGTCGTGTAGAATGTGCTTCTTGTAGTTGCGTGTAGGGATGACTTGGTCCTGTATCGCGATCATGAACCCTTCGGTCTCCCCAAACAGCTCACCACTCGTCAACCATCTGTTCGACGCTTTATTATTATTATTATTATTATTATTATTTTCAATGTCTGTCACTTTTTGGAATGTATTATAGTATAGCATAACTACGTTTCAATATTAGTATGTAGCTATAGTCAATCTAGAGTAAACGCATGCAAATATTAACTTATTTACAGTAGTACATTTCATAAACTGTACGGTCTTTGTTTTTCATTTTATAACTGATTTAAAATTTAGTAAGGCACTTATATAAGGAAAGTCCTGTGGGTTAGTGACTATAGTCGCCGACTGCTGCTGCGATATCCCGGGTTCAAGTCCCGTATTCTTTTTTTAATAAATTAATATTAAAAATCATTTTTAGCTATTTCTCATTAAATTTTGGTTTCTAATGTTTTAATCTAACCACTGTATAGATATTATTATTAGAAATAAAAACTAAAAATCAGCACTGTGAATGTCCTATACTTAAGATTGGAGGCTATCCTAGTACCACATTTTTGAAAAAAAACCTCGAAAACCAGTAGAAATAAAAAACAAAAAATGCACATGATGAGGACCCTCCACGACAACGATGAAATTATTGACTTATCAATCATAATTGTAGATACTGTAGTGTTGGTCCCGCCGAGTAAAGGGTAACAAGAATAACAGGAACATGATGTGTAAAGAGTCAATTTCAGATTTTCGTTTTGGCTAGTCCAATTTTAATTAATTTTGATACAATTGTAGATTATGATGTTTTGAACTAGTTTGCAAATTTCACTCAAAATATATCCCAGATATCAGCTGCCAAAATTTCAAAATTTGACTTTTTTGGGAATCTCGGCACCCAATTGTGATACCAAAAAAAATGCATAAGACGAGGGCACTCCGCTATAACAAGACGAATCTAATGACGCATCAATCATCAACCACAATTCTAGGTGCTACAGATTTGGCTGTAGCTCCGGTCGACCATAAAGGGTAAAAAGAACAGGATGTGAACAGTGGCAGATTTTTGTTTTGGTTTCTCCGATTTTAGTTATTTTTGATATACTTGTAGATTATGATGTTTTGAACTAGTTTACAAAATTTCACTCAAAAATATGCAAGAGAGTTCCAGATATTAGCTGCCAAAATTTCACTATTAAACATAGCAAAAAGACACTTGAATCATAATAAAGAGACAGAATGATAACGAAAATTTATGAGATGATTAGTAAATAACGGAGGCCTTTTACTCAGCTCTCCAATTAAACTCATAATGAAATATTTCTAGAATCCCCCAAGAACAAAACAATTATCCAATTCCTATTTTTAGAAAATGAAATAAATTTTGATTACATCCGTGACCTGATTAAACTTAACGAGTCTTAAACTAAACAAACTATGATTACAATTAACGTGTCGTTTTGGTAAATCCAGGCAAAACAGAATTGCGGAAGGTAGTTTCTAGTTTTATAAATCAGAATTTTTTTTAGGTTATTTTTGTACTTGTTATTAATTTGAAGAGACCCTCAAATAATTTATACAGGGTGCGCACATATACAGGGTGGACCCAATAGGCATTTCGGTTTGTATTGCATTATTATTTTGGGACCGGTTTTATTGTGCATCACCCTGTATATACAGTATATTGATTTGCAAAATTAGTTTGTTAGGATAACTATTACAAGTTATTTTAAAAGGATATACTGTAAACAGAATCTGTCATCAGGAAAAGAAGACCCAGCTGATAAAATTATAGATCGAGATTTTCATCAGGAAAGATACCAGTCCTATTTGACAGAGAGTTGAGTTCATCTTGCAATAAGTCTGGAAAAAAAAAGATGGAAAACTATAGATATGAAAATGAGTCATAGGAACAGTCTATTACATGTGTTTCAGGTTTTCTGAAATCGATAACTGACTATTTCTTTTCATAATTAATAGTGCATCCGATTTGTTCACTTATTTTCTATATAATTACTGCCAGTATTCTTGAAAATAAAAGGATTAAAGTATAATAATCTTAATTTTTTTTTCAATCTACAATTTAAAGAGAAAGAAGCATTCATATAACAACAAATTTAATGTGCGGAAATCATAAGTATATCGCAATAAAAAACGTAGCCGCACATAAATAAGGATTCACTGACTTCTGAGCTGTTTTTAGTATTTTGGATACGGGAAATTCAGTAGAGCTGTTTCTGATTTCCTAACCATCATCAGATGGAATCGCCCAATATCTCACAGCTCAGTGATCCCAAGAAACATATAAAGGCCTGTCATTTAACCTCCTGCTAGCAAATGCTTAGCTTATAAGGATTAAATTATAGAAAAAGAATAAATATATTGTTGGCTTTTGTTTTCTTTATATGTTTCTTGAGATCATTGAGTAAGGCACTGGGAGAATCCAGCTGCTGGTGGTTAGGGGAAACGAGAAACAGTTGTACTGGACTCCCGTTATCCAAATCCTAAAAATAGCTCAGTGAATCCTTACTTATGTGCGTGTATGCTATTTATTGTGATGTCAGAAAGAAGTATTATGTATTTATCAATACAAGAATTTTTTCTGTATTATAAAGTATGTGTGCGTTTGAATATGCGTATTATTTCTTCCAACAATTGAATTTTCAAACAATTTGCACTAGTTTTGCTTGGCAACCTGAGTATTGTTGCATGTGGAAGCAGTCCACAGCAATGGAATTTCGAAAGAGCGTTGCCAGGCAACAGGCTTATTGTTGTTTGGTCAACCTTGTCTGCAATAATGGAATTTCGCACACACGTTGCCACGCAACAAATTTCCTACTGTTACAAATGGATTTCAATATTGTATAGATTTCAATAGATGAACTTTTTAGAATTGAAATTTTAATATATTTGTTAGTTTTAGTTTTTAACAATGATGGATGAGATCAAATTGTTTACCAAGTGACATCCTGGAACAATTCACGTTCGTCGGCGATCATCAGCCAGGAGCAGTCACTAGTAAACAACGAGGTCTCCATACTGAGGCTAATAGGAATAAACGTCGGAAGCGCAGTGATGCCTCAAAAGAAAAAATGAACAATAAAAACCTCACTAATGAAAAATTAGTGAGAAAATTGATTTATCAGCAGTGCGCCGGTCTCAATGAATTTTTTAGAGCATAAATGTAATTCGTTTTCGTGGATAAATAAAATGTTTTTGTTTTTTGTTGTTGTTTTTTTTTAGTTCTATGGGATTAATAATAATAATAGTTGTCTTAGATCCTCACAGCATATTTTCAAATAGCGTTTAATAAAATTATTTGCATGTACTGGGTTTAGCAGAGCAAGATTAGGCAACATGAGGTAAGAAATAAAGAAGCGGTAAACTGGAATAGAATTAACATGTTTATAGAATTCAATAACTACAATACTTGATACAGTTGTGTTAAATAGTTTAAAGTTCATTTAAATGGATCTCCCATTAACTAAAGTTCATTTTAATGCATAGAAGTTCATTCAAAAGTTCTCTCATCAATAACGATTAAAATCACAAGTGTTTGAATAAATGGTTTTTCACCAAATGTGAATTGTACTGAAACTCAACATACTGCATTAATACTCAATGCACTGAACTCTCTAGTGTTCAATTTGTCCTTACACGTGCATGGTTACAATTGTATACCTTATTCATCATGTATGTGTTTACTGGATCATGTTGCAATAAATCACTAAGTTAAATTAACTTCTTCTGATTCATGTTAACTCAACACTTTAATAGTAAAATCCTTTACTAGTCATCATAAATAGTCTTGTATGAAAAACATAAACACTTTAACTTAATGGTTCTTTACTTTCATTGAAATTGTCTTTCACTAATCTTAAGTTGAATACCTTTCGATTTCAATGAATCCCAGCGTCACTTATTTTACATGTAATGAATAACGTTATCATTTACGCAATGTACGAACAATATTTCCATTTGTGTTTTGTGTTTAATACTAAAGTTCTTTAACTTTCATTTAAGCTTGTTCATAAAATTCTTCATCTTAAGTATTCGATTCTTCTGCGAGTTGGCTGCCTTCCAAATTCCGGGATGGATGAGATAAAATGAAAAGTTACTTACATTAACTGTGAGCGTTGATACGTTAGTTTATTCATCAGCTAACGTTAACTGCGATGATACTACCTTACTGGATTTGCCTTCAATCGTTAGGTCATCGGTTACTGTGGTCGCTCTCCAAGTTAAATCCTCTTTCAGGGATTCCATCCGTTAGGTTTAGCCAGTTACTATTACTGAGAATTATCTTTAAACCATTAAATAATTCTAACAGTTTTTTTTTTAATTCTAAAGGCTGTCAGCCTCTTAATCGAATATGAGATAATCTATTAACACAAGCTTAATCTATTGTAATATCGGATTTGGACTCATCCGATTATCCATTACACAAATTAGCATCAGCGCTAATATCAGCTTGTTTTCGTAACGCCATTTCTTTAGCAATCATTTTTTTTTTTAACAACTGAACACACGCATTAGTTCCGTATCCAAGACTGCCATTGTTTCAGCTCTCGACATCACATAACAATGAACATATTTTAACTTTCAGTTTCAAATAAAAATATTTCAAAGCCTTGAAGATAATTTTAATTTAATTTTACCACAAAGGAAAAATAAATTTCTCACAAGTTCCATATGAGGCTTCCAATGCATTGCGATGGGCAACCGTCTAGCATTAAAATAAACATATAAAAAGGAACTGGTAAAAGCTTCAAACTGAATTTATAATCGCCGTCCCTTTTTCCTTCGTCTGTAAATAAGTTTGTTTCTTTAGTCCATAATAAAATAATAAAAAAAAATCATTCGCTCCGAATCTTTCTTAAAATTATTGAAACTAAATTTAAAAATATATATTAAAATAAAATTATTTAATATATTAAAATTAAAATACAACTTCAACAGTTTTGTGAAAAGAACGGAAAAACTTGATGGAAATCTTGTAGGTATCTTTCTATATCTAATAGTTATCTGTAAAGTCAGTAAAAACAATGAATAAAGCTCTATTAATTAATAATCAATAGTTAAAAAGAAGATTAGAAGATGTTCCTTAAATACAAACATTAAATACAAAGAAAGGTAGTATTTGCAAACTAAAATCTATTTTTTTTAACTAAAATGAACAAACTAAGAACAATCACTATTGCACAATTTTTTATTTGTCTTAATATTAAATTTATCAAGTTATTCAATAGAAATTGTAACAAATTGGAATAGAAGAGAAGTTATATTTGTGAAAGTTTTGCAAGCAACAATATAATATTAAATTTAAATTAATAATATAAAATTTATCTAAATTAGAGAACCAAAATTGCCCAGATTTAAAATAAAAAAAAATAGTAACTTCATTTTTATCTCTATTTTGGAAAACTGGAAAATAAGATTATTTTCGCTACATCCTCAAAGTTTTGGATGTTCAAAAACCAAGAGATGTTAATCCAAAGTCTTCAGTCTGAACAGAGGTCCGGAATATTCTATTGTTTTCTTTACGGTCCTTAATATATTTGTGCTAACTTTCCAATACTGACAAGATAAAAGTAAAAACGATGTAAAAAAAAAAATATATCGGATCAGTAGATAAGAAAAAGTTACGGACCAAAAGTTAGGTGAACAACAAATATTTTTAGAATGATTTTTGTTTCGTCATCTTGGTGGTTTTGGTCCACAGCTCCTTCTTACCTACTGATGCCATTTTAACCAAAATCAATTGAGATCTTTCTTTGTACCTGTATCTCCATGTAAAATTGCAGCATTCTAGGATATTACTTTTTTCAGATAGATGGAAGGATATGCTTATTATCGAGTTGCATCTTTAATTTTTTGAGTTCTAGCCTTTTTTTTTGTCTGGAGTATATTAAGGGTGCTACGATACACTTAACTTACTCCACATAAAATTTCACAGATGTTATTTTTTTTTAAGTATCTACTCTTTTCTCAGATACATAACATATACAAAAGTCACTTTTTCAGTTCTTAAATTGTAGAGCTGTTAAAAATTGAAGAAAAATAAAGTGTTTGTGATATAAATAGCATCATAAGCAAACAATTTCTCTTTCAGAAACCAATTACAATGCAATCATCTGCTTGTTATTTAAGTCCACCTGGCAATAAAACTGCCGAATAGAACTTTTTGTAAACATGAAAATAGGAAATTTTTCATTGTAATTTTAGTTCTCACGCCATAGGTGTAAGGTTAAGGTTAGCATCGCAAAATGAGTTCAAAACATCCGGTTAAAATTCACTAAATAACACAATTTTTTATTTGTCTTAATATTAAATTTATCAATTTATTCAATAGAAATTGTAGCAAAATGGAATAGAAGAGAAGTTATACTTGTGAAAGTTTTGCAAGCAACAATGTAATATTAAATTTAAATTAATAATATAAAATTTATCTAAATTAGAGAACTAAAAGTGCCAAGATTTAAAATAAAAAAAAATAGTAACTTCTTTTTTATCTCTATTTTGGGAAACTGGAAAATAAGATTATGTTCGCTACATCCTCAAAGTTTTGGATGTTCAAAAACCAAGAAATGTTAATCCAAAGTCTTTAGTCTGAACCGAGATCCGGATTGAGATAGTGGCAAGTTTATGTCAGCAGCCCTCAAACTTTTGATCCTCCATAATAAACCCACAAAAATAAAAAAAAAAAAGGAAAAAAATATATTTAACACCAAACAAAAACAGGCAAAATTTATATATTAAAATTTCTATATGTTAAATTGATAAGACTGTCAGGGATGTAGTCTTCTTTTTTTGAGTAGATCACCGTAATAATAAATTTTAATTACCTCCATTTATTGTGAAAGCAACCCAATAGAAGAAAGCATACATCAAAGCCATTGCTAATCAATTGAGATACTTGTCTGAAAACCGCTTTTGTCTAAAATTATTGCTGAATCTCAAGATGTTCAATATTGTTTGTAGACGAGTCGTATCACCTTCTTCAATTCCAAACCAAATAAAAATTAGGCATAAAATAAAATCAGTGCAAAGTATTTAGATAATAATCAACTTATTAACTATTGCATTAGAATTAATAATTCGATTTTATTAATCACGTAAACTTTAAACCATACATTATTTTGTGGTAATGACCAATGTCTTTACATGCTTACGCACATCATTACGACAGTAAAAAAGTAAAGAAAAAATTAGCAAAATGCAGATAAATGAATTTATTTACATTTCATTAGAATTAATAAAATATAACTGTAAGAGTTGCACCTACGTTATTTCGTTTTCGTTTCTAATGAAATGTTAAGGCGTAGCTCTGATCCGTTAACTCCCACTCAAATGATACCAATAATAAATCTCCATATCTGTTTATTTTTAAAAGTTGTTTGCATTTGCAAAATTCTCACTTAGTAGAATATTCCCATAGGAGCATCCAGTGATATCCGTTACTGACTATTGATATCCGATTCACGCAAATCTTTGAAATTTAATTTATGACTTTGGTTTAAAACACGTACATCCTATTATTCAGAAAAGTAGGTAAACAATGATGGTATATATAAGTCACTTATAACAATGAGAAGTAGATCAGTAGAGCAATTCGACTGAGGTAAGTTCACACCTAACTGTACTGCTTTGTTGGATGGTTAAGTGACCAAATTTCTAGTATTTAATGTTCAGAATTAGAATTCTAAGTTTAACAGATTTGTTTAATTCTAGAATTTATATTAATTCCAAAATGTGTAAATCGAATTAAACGATGCTTGCTATTAGTGGAAAGATTCCTCAAGTTCCCAAGTTCTATTTGACAATCTTTCTTATGGAAACTATTTACATCTGAGATGCTGATGTTGGGATTAATAATTTTCAACATATCTTTTTCATTACAATTCTGTGACTTGTAAACTAGACAGTTCGGCATTCGATAAAAAATGAAAGAATTACTAATAAATATCCAGAAATCAATCTTGAGGTTGAAAGCCTAAGACAAGTTCACCATTTCGCTTCAAAAAGTTAAAATCGCGAATGGTATATAAAGAAAAACAAATATTAATAAATGTTTAAAATATTATAGTCTATTTATATTACATATATTAGATATTTTATTACATAATATTAAATTTTGTTATATTTTTATTATATTTATTTATATTATTACATTTATATTAAATTAAAACAGATTGTATATTTTAATATACTAGAAAACTTACATTTTGCTTTTAAAGGTTATAAGTACATTATGCATTTTAAATATTTAATATATACAAACCAAAAGAATTAAAAAACCAAAATTTTAAGTTTTTATAATAAAAAAATTATTAGCCGTGCTGGCGTGGTCGTGCGGTTTAGCCGGCGGGCTGCCGTTGTGGCCGATGCGGCAGCACCCGGGTTCGAATCCCGGTGGTGGCATGGCTGTTTCTTTCTTCTTCTGTGTTTCGTCCGTTTCCCACCTGGGACTTACTCTCTCAGGGTTATCCTGGACGGGATATAATTCTCGTCCCCCCCTTCTTGAATTTCACTAGCCTCGCCCTGACGTTGTCAGGTTGAGCTAGTCACGTGGTCCCTAGTTGGCCAAAATCGATAAAAGGAAGGAAAAAAATTATTAATTGTAAGTTTTCTTATATTTTAAAATTATTGCAATAAAAATGTACGGTATCCCTAACATAAGATGATGAAAAGGACAGTATGCCTACCTGTCTATTCGCTGTCAGGAAAAATGAAGTTACACAAAGATGAAGCTGGACGCACCGCCAAGAGGTCAGAGGCGGAAATATCATCTTTCAAAGCCGGACTTTGAAATTTTGGGCTTCAATTCAATTGCGACTTTCATTAATTAGAGCAATTTTCTTTCGGCCATTACAATTTGGCTCGTATTACACAATGCAGACTCCTTAAAAACTAACTAAAATTTAAGAAGACACATCTTAACTGATTTCATTTCTTCATTGCTCAAATTTTAGATGAAAATAATTGAAAAAAATCAAAAGTTTTATCTGTAATAACTTAATATAACTTTACAATTTGTTTGCAAAAATTTTAATGTAGGCTTGTTCTAGGAAAATAATTTCACTAAAAACTTAATTAAAAACTACTGAATAAACTTCATAGTAAATAATTATTCCTTTAATATTGCATTGAAAATATCTAAACGATAATTGAAGAAAATTATATGCTATTGTTTTTTAGTTTTTTTCTACTTATTAATCGCTTACTTGCAATAATTTGATTTTTAAGGAATCCTCTAAACTTTCATTAAAAGATCAGAAAATTAAAAATGAAATTGAAAATTTAGAAAACATTAATTAACATTAACAAGATAATAAGAAATGTGTTTATATCTAATTTGAAGTCGATTCATTTAACAAGTCCTTTTCAAGACATTACTAATTTCTTAACACAATCTCTTATTTTCTTAAACCTGGAAGTTTTCTGAAACCTGGATAGTGAAATTGCAAGATCACAATGAATATTACAGACTTAAACGTTGTTGTAAATTTTGTTGTAGAAGAATTTTATACATTGTCATGGTTTTTTTTATTATTGGAGCTCAGTAATAATAAAATCTTCATATTTTAATATGTGGTTTATTTCACCATGCTTACTAATTTTTTTCTTTCTTTCAACTGAATTTCATAGACAACTTCCATTGATAACATTCCATGGATTTTAGTCTCTGAAGTTCCTCCAAAGTCGTTAAAACATGAAGATCCTCAACGTTTCCTTCCTGTTCTTATTACTTTTGGCCGTTTTCTTCGTGGATGCATGTGAAGAACATGTAAGTTCATCAATTTCATTAATCATAAAAATTTAAGTAAAATATGATATTATAGTGACCCATTTGGGAGCTATTGTGATAGCGACCAAAATGACAGCTATTGCGTCATTTGGCAGCTATTGACAGCTATTGCGACCGAATCCCGGTCGTGGCATGGTTGTTTCTTTCGTCTTCTTCTGTGTGTTGTGTCCGCTGGGGACCCGAAATCTGCTCTGTAGGTAGTGGTCCCCATTTGTCTTCTATATGTTACAGGCTATAGCTATTGCGTTTGTCCTGTCCGTCCGTGTCTGTCCACCCCTAACAACTTTCGAACGGAAGGTCGGATCGACAAACGTATTTCACCATCGTGTTCAGAGGCCCAAACACCATATGAATGGGGTCTTTTCAGGGACCCCTCCCTCATGTTTAAGATATTTGGCATTGTTGTCGTGTCACACCCCTAAAAACTCCCGAATGGAAGGTCGGATCAAAAAACGGAGTTCACCATTCTGTTCAGAGGCCTTAACAACGTAGGAATGAGTATTTTCAGGGAGCAATGCCCCCTCCCCCTCCCATGTTCGAGATATTTGGCATTGTTTTCATTGGATTTCCGCTATTACCTTAAATGTTAGAAATGCAACCATCTCATTTCAGTTGTCAGCTATAGCTTGAAGGTTAATGTTTCGGACTCATATTTTGAAGATTGCCACTTCAAATCCGTACATCTAATTGATTTTTTTCCCCTCTTATGGCCGAGTGCATCAAACCTCAATCAACTTTGATGGCTGCAGTGTGGGTGTAGCTAAAATTAGTGGGGGGGGGGTGCTGCTCCAGAAAAATTTTTCCTTTGTTTTAAAATTGTGTGAAAGGAAACAAACATGTATAAAAAGAAATTTATCAAGTTTCTGAATAAATTATCTTTTTATACTTGTTTGTTTCTTTTCACACAATTTTAAAACAAAGGCTAACATTTTTCTGGAGAAGCAACCCCCACTAATTTTAGCTACGTCCACACTGCAGCCATCAAAGTTAATTGAGGTTTGGTGCACTCGCCCATTAATCTTTTTTTTTTTTTTCTCAATTTTTCTTTTTTCTTATTTTCCTACTTTTTTTAATTTTTTTCCTAACTTATTTTTATTTTTACTTACATTTATTGTACTTAATAACAATAAAAAAAAAAGGTCGCCCTTACTTTTATGCTTTAGCACAAAAATTATATTCACATATTACCACCGGCGCTAACACGATGCACAGCAGACACTTCTCGTCCAACGTGTTGAGCGCTTTTGATCATCGCATTTACTATCCTCTACTAGTATCACAAGCAAATACGGTATTTTTTATTCACTTCCTTAGGATGTTCATTTTTTATTTTCCACTTGTGAACAAATAACATCTATTTGGTTGTTTTTTTTTTTTTTTTTTTTTTTGATGAACGTACGCGAGATGGTTTTGGTAGCTGAACCGATTGTCGAAGAATTTTCATAGCCGCATAACGAAGATTCTGACTTGGAATTCTCGATAAAATATCAAATATGCTTTTCTAAGCAGAAATTCTAAGAAATATCAAAGATTTTATGGAATGTCACCTTGTATTTAATTTAATTTAATTTAAGTATCTATCCTATTAAAGGCCGTATCGGCGTGGTCGTGCGGCCGGTGTGCTGGTAACCAGGTTCAAATCCCGGTCGAGAGGATGGATATTTCAAATTTCTTTCCTGTGTTTGTCAGCCTCTTTTTCACTTTCTCTTCGGGTCTGACGTCATTCTATAATGGCGTCCTGAGGAAGGCAACGGAAAACCACCTCAGTCTCTTTCCCTAGAAATTCTCGGGAGTTTGCTAGGGGTTCGCCATATTGGGAACACTAGCCCTCCCAGGAACATGGATGTTTCGATTCCGAAACTCGCACTTCGTGCGTACCGTACCAAAAAAAAATCCTATTAAAGAGAAAAAATACAATAATTTATTATTCTTTCAACTTTATCATTTTGAATCATTCATATTTTGAATAAGAAATAAAGTGATCCGAGTGGTGTTAATTATTTATCAATCATCCTCAGCTTTTTCCCACTTTCCATGCTGGCTGGAAATATTGCTCTAGTCTAAGATTAGTTTGGCAGAGTTTTTACGGCCGGATGTTCTTGCTGACGCCAACCACACATTACCCAATGTGACCGAAATAATAGCCAAAGGAAAAAAACAGATGAAAAAGCAGATGTTTCTTTCAAATACAGGAAAGAAAGCAGACATCCAACCAAGTTTTCGATGAGAGGCCGCCTCCTAGATCACAAGAGAGGCCGCCTCCTCCATGCTGCTACTAATTGTTTGACAATGAAATGGCATTTATTCAATATCCTAAATTAAATATACTAATTATCCAAATTCAAATTTAAGATAACTTAATTTACAATATGTTTTTTTCATTAATGTTTTTAGAAGAATAACGTCTCCTGCGATGATTTTATTGCTTTTTCAGAATTTTAATTAGAAAATTTCATCAAATCCTTACTTAAATCAAGCTTCTGTTTCTTTACACAGAAATTACAACAGCTGAAAAAGAGGATTTGTAGAAGTTCAAAAACTGTAAGTTATTAATATTTATTTTTAATAGACCTTATTTTATTAAGACTTTATTAAGACTTTATTTTATTAAGTTATTGGAAAGCGAATATGATACCATTATGTATAAAATACATATAAATCAAAATAAATATACTCTGGAAAAAAAGTACTATTTTAAAGTCTTTTTTTATTTATTTACATTACAATTAAATGTGATATATTTTTTTCTTTAATTTTAATAGCGCCCTCTTCCTTTATAAGTAATTGTACATAGTTAAATATAGAGATGTTATACTTCTTTACTAATAGGTTTGTTCAATGCCATTAATGCCTTACATTTATAAACTGTTCAAATTAAAGCCTCGCTGCATTTTGAACTAATAACATTCTGTCGCAGCGCTTATAAACGTTTACTGCAAATTTAAAGATTCAAAACCAATCAATCTTTCACCATCCAACCAGAAAAAGGTTATTTATTAATATTGTCGAAGCCTCACCTGTCTGTATATTGTTATATCGTCAAATTATCTGTTTCACAGGATCACGCAAACACTGACCTTCACGATTAACCTTAAAGTATAAAGGTTGAGGAGACTCGTGCGAGCCAGTGGAGGCAGCCATGATGTCAAATAATTGGACAACTTAATAACCAGTAACATGATTGATTTTTACTAGTTTGAAAATTTCCACAAAAAATGATTTTGAAAACTTCATTACATATCAGTATAAAATGAAAGTAATTTCACATCAACTTTTTGCTTACAGAATGGCATTTACATAAAGGTGGAACTACGTTTCAGGCTGACGGATTCTGTGTAAATTGGTATCAATAGCGTCACTCCCGATCTTTTTCTGAAACTGAGTTTAGTTGTTTGTCCTCGTGTCTGTAGTCGTTTCTATCACAGATTGCCTCATGACGTTTACCGTGACCGGTGCTATAATCAGCAAAATACTCTACAACCTGCTTTTGTTAAATCAAATGAGCATTTACCATTAGCTCACGATATCAGAATCAATCCAACCAACCAACCATAATATCATGTTTAGAGCGTGAAAGTTAATCCAGTGAAAGTTAACGTGCTTAGTGGATGAAGAACTTTACATTCTGAAGAACTTAATAAAGCTAGAGTTTTCATGGATTAAAAAGAGTCTTAATCTAAAGTCACTTGTTTTGGTCTCAGAAAAACCGTAGTTGTGGTTTTTGTATGCATTGTGTAAGTAGACTTAAATAATAAAAGGAAAATGGAATTAACTAATTAAATAAAGTTTTATTTATTTATTTATTAATTTTGAGATATCTGCGGGCACTGCAGTTACTAAGATTAAACATATCACTTCTATTAATATATATAACATAATCCGGACAATGGTTCCCCATGAGTTCCATATGGGGAAAAAATATAGGAAATTAATATATTTCTGAAAAAAAAAGAAAAAAAAATTCCACATTAATTTAACTTCGTCCGCTATTTCATCTGTTTAACGGCTTTTATTTGTAACAATGTAATAAAAAAAACTACTACAGCCTAAAATACAAAAAAAAAGTGATAATTCATCAATGAAATAAATTTTCATTTTGACATCATTGTTACATCGGAACAGGTAACCACCTGTTCCGATGTAACAATGATGTCAAAATTGTTCTCTGTGGTTCTCTGTGATTCCGAGGAATAATATCCGAGAAAATTTGATTGACAAAATGATCTTGAATCGAATAAATAAAAAATAAAATTTACATGTTCTCTGATATTTTTTTTTTCCAGCCAAGTTTATGTAAACAGTGCCTTGAATCGTTCAGCGCTTCGTCAACAGAAAATGCTGAAGAGATTACAAACGATGAGGAAATGGTAAAGGTGTATAGAGATTTAAAGGTGAGAAAAACACTTAAACAATTTTTACTTTGTTCTAAGCATAAAATGCTGAAATTTAAATAAATTCAATAAAAAAATTACTGTAATTAAAATAATAATTAAAAATATTTAATTGAATAAAACATAATTATTCTTCTCAAATAAATTATTTATCTAAGTTTAAGTAAATAATTTATTTGAGAAGAAGAATTATGTTTTATTGAATACAATGAAGAGGAATGAATTAAGGAGAAGATATGGAAGTAAAATTATTTAATTTGGTTTAACCAAGAGATGATTAAGATGATTAAGAGATGAAGTCTTCAAGTAGTTTAATTCTCAGATTCCAATACTATTATGAACTTTTATAATAAAGTCATCAATTGATGGGAGATATATTTAGAAAAATCTATTATTGTTAGAAGCTATCTCCTTACTGCAAATTTAAATGAATGCGTTTAGACAAATTAGTTGTACTTCTTACTAATTTGATAAAACTAGTATTTATCTCCTACCCTTTTTTTCCTGCCTTTTTAAAAAGCCTATCAAAAAAAAAGTGTGAAAAAAAACCCAACTAACTAGATAAGAAAAAGGAGTAACTAGTTCGGAAAAAGATTGTATTTGAAGTAATTACAATCATAAGTGACTTCAGTAAATTTACGACAATAATTTGATTATAATTTAAATAATTATTTACTCAATTGGAATGTCTAATTGTGAAGAATTTGAAAAATACAAATGACAGACAGTTGCAGCTCATCCTTCTCGCCTGCATTGCTGAAAAGATTTTATTAGAAGTGAAGTTCGATCTTTAACGAAACGTATTAATATTTTTACATTACTCTGATGAAATTATGGGGTCTGAAGTGTGATAGAATCTTATATCCGAAAATGCAGTAAACAAGAATAGTATAGGGAAGCCCCCCCAACCCGTATGAAAAATATCAAAAAAAAAGCCAAAAGAAAAAGAACAAAAATATTCAGTCCAGTATTCAACAGTAAAAATCCAGAACGTTTTTAAAAACAGGATAATAAAATTCATTTTCAAATACTTTTAACGAAATACAAATCCTTACAACATCAATTACTATTTTTAATTGTGAATTTTTCAAACTGAGAAAGATTGACTGCTTAAAGCTAAAAAAAAAAATAGTAATTGATATAAAAGATGAATGTTTAAAAAGCTTTTCTTAATTTTAAGTTTGTTACTATTTTCCGTGAACTCGACAATGTTTTAATAAATTTAAAACTTAGGAACTATAATTAATTGCATTTTATTATTTTTTTTTCAAAGAATTATACATGCGAAAACTGCTATGAGAAAATATCGGTAAGAAATTTTCATTTTACTTCTATTATATTTTGTTAGTAAGAATTTGAAAGTAAAAATATTGAAATTCTAAAATTTAATAATTTTAAGATTAAGTTTTAAGATTATTAAAATTCTCTGATGAATTTGGCCTTCTTAAAGTTTTAAAAAAATCAAAGAAAACTTCGTCTGAAAACATATTTAGCAAGTCGATTTCTTAAGTGCAGTATAATAATTATTGTTTCAATAACAAAAATAAATTCTTTTGTTTTTGATTGTATCATCGCGGGAATCCACTGTAGAATAATAATTGATTTTATATAAATAAAATATTTTGTATTATTTAAAACTTAAAGATAGCTACAAAGTAGGATGTAAAACAGAAACATAAAAAAATCGTAGCCCTTAACTATTTAGGAATTGTTAATTACACTAGCAGGAATTCCACTACACTACACTACTTTGAACTTCTAACACTTAACAATAAGATATTACAGTAGAGACGAAATTTTAAGATAAATATAATATATACATAAATAAGGTGACTGTTTTTAAACTTGGGCTATTCACAACAATCTGTAGTTGTAACCAACAAGCGGATTGACACCAAAATTTATAAACAGACTATTAACAGGATGCTGAAAAGAATTACGCAAAAAAAGGAAAAAAAATAGTTCAAAATAGTTTTCATGGTGGGGGGAAAAGCTTACAGCAAAATACACGAAAACAAAAAACAACAGCAAATAAACAACAAAATGAACAATAACCAACAATCAAAAAACATTTGTTCATTGCAAACGTGGCATGCCTTATGCACAGACTGTTTAGTGATGTAAGGAATATTGCTCGATATGTTTCTCATCGTGAAGTTGCAAAATTTGCAAGCGGTGAACAGTGTTTTCAATGGCTAACCACAACTGATTCCCGTAATGCTTCTCAAGCGTAATACGGTCATTTAAGTCTGGCAAATATGCAACATTTCCACGATAAACCATATTCTTCAAATGGCCGCACAACCAGAAATCACTGGATTGAGATCTGAAGAATATGATGGCCAGGCAATAGGAAATGATCGACTAATCTTCTGGCTATCGGTGAAATGTTGGCGCAAAAAATGCTATAAGGTGATTCCAATATAAGGGACCATCTTGCATAAAAATTGTAGATGCAAGCCATTGTCGCTGTTGCAGTTAGAATATGATATAATTCTGATCATATCATGATATCTCAGGGCAGTTAAAGGACGTATCGCAGGCCATTAGGAGCAACTTCTTCGAAGAAGAATGGTCCGATGATAAATGTGGAAGTGAATACACATCAGACGGTTACTTTAGACGAAGAGTACAGGAGAAGTTCTTGGGAAAGATGTGGGTTTTCCATGGCCCAAATGCGTCAATTCTGGGTGTTAACTGCTCCATTAAGATGTGCCTCATCGCTCCACAGGATATTCCACGGCCACGACACATCAACTTCCATTTTGGCAAGAGCAATCAATGCAAAGATAAATCGATTGTTCTTATTCGAAGCGAGCAGCAGCGATTAAGGTTCCGGTTGATATCTGTAGAAGTAACGTCCTCACTGTACCATTCAATATCTAACTGCACGTGCAATACTTGCGCAGGAAACATGAATCATTGGCTTTTTGACAACAGCAGTCGCAACATCTTTAGCGACTTCTTCAGTGATAGGCTTGGGTTTTCTGCCAGGTCGAACTTCTAAAGATCCAGTTTTCTCGATTTGACGAATCATGTTCCTCATAGTTTGTGTAGACATTGGTCCGAGGCGTAAGCTCTTATGACGGCAAAATTACGAACAGCAGCCACAGCATTAATATGGTTGTCATGGAAAAACAATTACAACACGTTCAAGTAAATGATTGCCATCGCAGCACATAATGGGATTCACTAGTTGTAATCATTTTTCTACCTAAAACTCTACTGCAATGCGGGTACTTATGCGAATGAGATTGCGTTTGCGTTTTCGTTGATTGCAATGCCAAACGTGTCATTGTTTTCACTAAGTTTATTCGTAATGTTGATAAAAAGCATAATTAAGTTTCTAATGTCATTTTAGATTGGTCTTAGTTATTTACCTCGCTTTTTTTTGTCTATTTGCTGTGAATGCCCCCAAGAGAAACTTTTTTGAACTGTTTTTTTTTTTTTTTGTTTTTTTTTTTGGCATAATCTTTTTCCGCATCCTTTGAATATTTGTATACATATTTTGCAGTCAATCCACTTATTGATTACAGTTCTGAATAGGACATCTTTAATTACGATCACCTTGTATCCAACATTCACATCTCTTAAGTTACATATCTTATTTCACGAATTTCCAAATTCAAAAATTTAAAACATTTTTGATACATAACAACTACATTTTCGGGAAAACAAACAAAAAAACACTACGGTAATTAAAAATTAAAATTAAGAATTTCTTAAAAATGTTAAAAAAAAGAGTTTTCGATATTTCCAAATGATTTAAACAAAATACAAAATTCTTAAAACTTCGAATTCTAAACTAAAATTATTTCGATCAACACTTCAAACCAGTTCCTTTCAAATCTTAAACATAAACTTCTCTCAAAGAAAGAATATTAAAAAGTAAAAAAGTGAAGGAATGTCAAGTAAAAGAACTAAATTAAAAATTAAAAATTATTTAACATGTGCCAATTAAAATTATTTCAATTCAATAAAACTTGCAAACACACAATCGATTAAAATAATCAATAAAAATATAAAACATGAATGTATGTATATATATATATATATATATATCATTTCGAGCCATTTTCAGAAGAGATGCTCGTCGTCAACCTAATATGTATTTATATACATATATAAAGTCCGGCCACTTTATTAGGTACACCCCTGCTGTGCGCACAAATGCTGTATCTCACAACAACTCTTCAAGCCAGTGGCGGCAGTTTCATGGTGGGGGGGGATGTTTTCCTGACACACGTTGGGTCCATTGATACCTCTGGAGGCACGTCAGGATGCTAGAGCGTACCTAAACATCGTTGCTGACCAAGTGCAACCCTACATGTTAACAATTTATCCTCACGCATATGGCTACTTCCAGCAGGATAATGCGCCGGTGCACAAAGCCCGCATCACTGTGGAATGGTTTGAGGAACATCACGATGACTTTTCCTGGCTGCAGTGGCCCGGTCAGTCCCCGGATCTCAGCCCGATTGAATATTTATGTGATGAACTGGAACGGATTTTTCGCTCCCGGCCTACACCTCCATCAAATCTTCAGGAATTGCGTGACACACTCATGTCTGCATGGTACACAATACCTCAACAACGTTTTCAGCATCTTGTGCAATCCAAGCCTCGACGAATTCAGGCTGTTTTGAGGGCTAAAGGAGGCCCAACACGCTACTAGGTAGCTGTACCTAATAAAGTGGCCGGACAGTGTATGTATATCCCACGTTATCACATTTTGATTAGATCAGCTTAGGTGATGTCATCTGTTGATTATCTACTACTAGACACTCCTTCATCGATTTTGAATAAGTTTCTTCTTATTTTCATGTTTCTTTGTTTTTTTCAATATTCTGCTGAGATCTACAATTATCCAAATGTTTTATTATTCAGGAATCTGGTATTTGGTAATGATACGAATCCTAGAGTAAAAATAAAATACGATTCCAATATTTCTCTTTTTACTATATTTTTAATTCTTCAACCAAAATAAGAAATTTATGAAAATTTACGCAATGGCCCGTATAATAGAAGTTATTATTAATAAAAGATGATGTTGTACTACCTGTCTTTATAGCACTTCAACGAATCGTAAATCTTTGTTTTAAGATATCTTACCTGTATTACCCTACATAATAGCATAGGTATTCCATACATCCAACCAAGTAAACACATCCCTTCTTTTTAATGTCAGAAATTTTAGAAGCGGTACAAGGCTTTGGAAATTGAAGTTTATTATCTAAAGAATACCCTAATCTAATATCTGAAAATTTAAAATCTTCAGTAGTTGCTTTTGTCCTTCAGGGTTGTTTGGATAAAAGGCATAAATATTATTTTTTTATCTAATTTTTGTTTTGGGTTATAAATATGTGCAGTCTTTATTTAAAGATATTTTTTATCAATTAGACTGAAAAACCGTTCTCCACGAAATTGTTTTCAATAAGATAAAGATGTTCAAAAAAATAGCTGTTCAGATATACAAACTTCGAAAGCTTGCTTAATCTTCTTTGAAATTAAAAAAATAAAAATCGTCCACTTCAGTTTATTAAAACCCAAATTACTGAAGATTTTCAAGAATAATGATATTTGATTAGGGTAATCTTTAGAAACTAAACTAAACTCCCAAAGCTTTACACCGCTTCTAAAATTTCTGAAATAAATAAAACAGGCATTGTAAAGATTATCCCAAACTTACATTAATTTAGAAATCATTAAATGCTAAATGTTATTTTTTTAAGAAGAAAATGTGCGGATTAATACCTTTTTCCTGTAAGCGACAGTAAATTAGTGCATTCAGTAAAAAGACGATCAATCCCAAAGCGTAACCAAAATCTCGAATTATGATATTAATTACAAAGGAAAACTAAATCATAGATATTGGTATTACTCCCTCATACTTCGAAGTTTCATTTTCCGTTAATCTAGAAAAGTCATTAGTTATATGAAATTCACAAATTAAGTTGATGAAACCTATCTCAAACCCAACTCAGTTATTATCTATGTATCGGTACTACTATTATAAAGTTGAAGAGTTTGTGTTTGAACGCACTAATCTCAGGAACTACCAGTCCGATTTGAATTTTTTTTTTTTTTTGCGTTAGATAGCCCGTTTTTTGAAGAAGGTTATAGACTATTTATATATATCACCCCCACCCCCCTGGGATGAAAAGGAGTGAAATCCACACAAATATTGTTAGGCAACAATTGGAGCTCGGTGGCGACGATTGCAACTATACAACTATTGTTGTGCAATAATTAGACCTCAAATATTGTTGTGGAACAATTGGAACTAAAATATTGTTGTGCATAATAGCGAACGGCGTTTTCGGGTTAGACAGAGATTTGTAATGATCAGATGATTTTTCACGAACTAGGAAAGATTTGAAGTGATATGGTTATGACGTTACAAAATTCGACTAACTTGGAACTAGAGGTATAAACGAGAGGGAGAAGGTGAGAAATTGGTACGCTGGGTCGGGGGCAGGTTGTACGTTTCATAATTTCCAGATGGTATTTATAGTTAATGAGATGCACTTAGTTATGTATGCATAATGTGTATGAAATGTGTATGAAAATGTGCATAATGTGTATATGTATAATCATAATTTAATGCGGGTGAAACCGTCTACGATACCTACCATTGTATAAATTTTCATAAATTTCATCCAAAATGAGAAATTTATGAAAATTACACAATGGCACATATCGTAGACCTGCTCATTAATAAAAAGTGATGTTGTATTTGAAGCAAAAAATAAAGTAAAAAAGAGAAATTGTAGACTCGAATTATATTTCTACTCTAAATTCATATAATAGCTAATTGAATAATAAAATATGTATTTAGATAAATTTGACATGCAAGAAAATTGAAAAAAGAAAAATGGTAATGAAAAGAAAGTTATTGAAAATCGATCAAGGAGTGAGTATTGAAAATCGATCAAGGAGTACTAGTAGATAATCAACAGATGACATCATCTAAGCTGATCCCATAAAGAAGTAAAACTTGAATAAAACATTTTAATATGCTGTGAATACATCAATAAAATCAAAACAAGAAAAGAAAACAGCACATGAATAAATAAATTGCCTTTCTGAATCAATTATCGAAAGGAATTGGGAACGGCCGTTTCGTCCTTCTAGGGACTCATCAGCCTAATCCGCCTTCCCGATAAAAGACTCAGAAAGGAACGAGCTTATCTGAAGACCACCGTCACATGGCAGTAGCCCCGAAAGCAAAAGAAGCAAGAAAATAAATTGTTGTGTTATTTTACCAATAGGAAAGCGTTAGCCTATAACTAATAGGCAAAAAGGCTTTCAGTAATCGAACTAAAAATTCAAAAAAGGTGAATTAACCCAAATAAAACATTTTAACGTGCTGTGACTATATCAATAAAATCAAAACAAGAAAAGAAAACATGACTTGAATAAATAAATTGCCTTTCTGA
>JAFIDM010002131.1:59080642-59109617 GCA_023159025.1 Thereuonema tuberculata
TATTTCACGTGGTCCATAGTCGGCCAAATTCGAAGAAAGAAGAAGAAAACAAACAAACAACAACAAGTCTCAGAATCGAAAGATGTAGTACTATATTTCCGTATAATTCTTAAAGTCGCTTCCCATTTTTACTGAATTATTAATCTAGTATGAAAAACCTCTAAATACAACTTGAAAACGTCAATTAAAAATCAAAAACCTCTCGATTTACACAACCTATCTGAATTCCAATATTCGACGATAATTAAGTACATAACACACATTTCCTCAAAAAGACCAAAAAATAGCCAGAATTGTAAATCCAACAAAATTATAAATAAAAACAAAAAACTCATGACCACATCTAAAAGTCTAATTGACTTTAGTGCGTTGTATATAATACTGGTATAAAATCTTTTAGCTCAAAGTGATCACGCTCTCTATGGTATTTGAAAAAGACCAAAAATTGTTAATTTTGGTCATAAAAAGCAAAAATGGCAACTCTGCACTCGATGTCTTTCGGCTCACATTAGTCAAAATTTTAAGTTACTTCTCCAGTTTTATTTTTTATAATATAAGTATTACATAGAATTGTATTGTTTGTACTAAAGTTTAAGTCACTAATGTTGCATCTTTGTCTAAAATTAGAGCTGTTAATTATCTTTATTTCAAAATATCTTGTTTCGTCATCTCTGTTCATGCTCCACACTTCATATCTGTGCTAATCCTATGAAAATGTCATCGTTTCTACTTTCCTCTGGGGTTTTTTTATCCTATGATATCGATCTTACCTGTTCTTATCCAATATACTATGGTTTTAGTGATCGAAACTTGTTTCAAGTGTAGTAGATATCAACTTTTCCTTTACTTTTAATCTCCAACCAAGAACTCCTGAGACAGTTAATAAAGGAGAATGGGCAAACTCTACGGGGATTTGCCCCACCCTGTATAGTGATAAGATATATATCTACAGAAAGATCTCCTTACATAGACATACCGGTATGTTATTATTACGACTTGTCTCAATTACTAGTCCGTTCGGAGTTATATAGGTATAGATATGACGTTTGAGTCATTGATTTTGGTGAGTTTGAGTGGCAGGGAAGCCAATCACCTACAGCCAAGAACCCTATAGGTGATAGGCTATATCACCTGCCACTCACACTCATCAAAATCAATGACTCAACCATCATATCTATACCTACATAACTCCGAACGGACTAATAATTGAGACAAGTCGTAATGATAAAAAATGTTCTATTGATGGAGATCTTTCCTTACGTACATATCTTATCGATATACAGAGGTGGGGCAGATCTGCCCATTCTCATTTATCTACGCTAAAGACAGATGATTGAATTATGTATGTTCCGACTAAGAAAATTGTACTTCTCACGTGACTATAAAACTGATTACTGGTGTTTCGTCAAGACATTCCGTTTTTCCAGTTAATTTTAGCGAAGAAGAGACTTCTAAACTACAAATAACATCGTCAACGAAAAGCAAGAAAATCAGTCAGTGAGCGAGATTGAGTTCAGATGATGTGGCGACAAGAAAGGCGGCCGATGTACAAGGCGCCGACTAGCAGGTTGGTTATCCAATTTATTTTCTTTTACTACAAGTTAGAGAAAAGTGAAGTAGAAATGAAAACGTATGTGATTGACAACTGTGGATTTCAATCATGTGTGATCTGTCAGCATTCAATTCACTTGTATTCTCTCCTTGTAGGAGAGATGGAGATACTGCTTGATCGGTACATTACATTTCAATCTTTATTTATTTAGTGTGTGCTTTACAAAGCAGTATGATTATCTCTAAATATAAAATGAAGCAGAAACATTAGTGTTTATTGAATTTATCTCTGAATTTTGAATCCTGACAATGGATGACGAACAAAGAGACGAGCACATCCAATAATCAACACTAATTACTTAGTTTACACTCTTTTTTTTTTAATTTGTCCGATACATAGAACCGAGAAGCGCTAAGTGGAACAGTTGACTTCGTTATATAATGTTACTGGGATAGGCTAAAATAACCCTCTCCTTTTTTTAGCGACATCCTTGTAAGAGAATACGCCCTACTTATTGGAGTACTACCCTAGTATTGGAGTTTAAAATGGTTTTGTGTTTTCAGAATATGTCGATATATTTTAATGAAATTTAAGGCAATTTCATTAAAGACTTATGGCCGAGTGCATCAAGCTTCAATTAACTTTGATGGCTGCATTGTGGATGTAGCTAAAATCAGTGGGGGGTGATGTACAAGAAAAAGTTTAGCCTTTGTTTTAAAATTGTGTGAAAGGAAACCTGTATAAAAATAAATTTATCAAGTTTCTGAATAAATTTTCTTTTTGTACATGTTTGTTTCCATTCACACAATTTTAAAACAAAGGCTAAACTTTTTCTTGTACATCCAAAGGAAACCAGTATAAAAATAAATTTATCAAGTTTCTGAATAAATTTTCTTTTTGTACATGTTTGTTTCCATTCACACAATTTTAAAACAAAGGCTAAACTTTTTCTTGGCAATCAGCCCCCACTGATTTTAGCTACGTCCACAATGCAGCCATCAAAGTTAATTGAAGCTTAGTACACTCGGCCATAAATGTTGATATCTCTTTCTTATTTACTTCGTAAATGTTACGAAATGATTGATGGTCCTATTTCTTATTCCGACCTCTAAATTGGTTCTGGCGTAGATAAAGTCACTATTTCTAAAATTTTGTTTTTAAAATTGTAATATTTGGCCGCAACTATCATAGTCACATTCGATCTGTTTGTAGATAGATTGTTCTCAAATCCATTTAATCTTAATTCACTAAATACATTATCTGGATTATATGATTTCAGTTAGACTTAAAATTAGGGTTGCTACTGCAAGAATAATATTTTTATCATATAATATCCTAGCTAGACGGCAAATTTAAAGATACTTCAAAAGCCTTTAAGATACGATCTCCTTTGACAGGTCACATGAGATTTCTTAAGTACATTAGTTCGTTTTGATTGCTTTGAATATTTTGTCAAGTTCCAATTACCTTTCGCGAAATGATGAGATATGTTGAGATATTTCTTTAAAAAGTAAAGACATTCTGTTAAAGAATAAATGTATTTCAGTATAATTACAGCTTAATTAACATGTAGTTTGAACATCTGTTTAGTTGAAGCAGTAAAAATCAAGGTTCCTGCTGCTTTATTAAATTTGATTGGCTAAAGATTATCCTAATATACTTAAAATTCTCGGTAAAATCAAAACGCTGACGATTTTAAATGTACTTGAGAATCATCTGACATGATCACCATTCTGCTTTAACCCAAAAACTTTTCACTGAAGTACTTTTAATTGCCGTCTGACTAGCGATAAGTATTGAATAAATTTATCAGCAGGGTTCGACGTTTGTCCATATGAACTTATGTACTTTTAATAAAACTGAAAAAGCTTGTTTTAGTTTCTTTTATCTCAAAAATATCTATTAGCATTTATCTTAATCCTATATTTTAAATTGATATTATTCCCAGCAATCATGCTAGCTGATTGAATTTATTATATAATTCGGGATGTTATTAAGATGCTATGATCAACTTAGTATCAATGAAATTTGCTTACGTATTGTCCTTATTATATTGAAAAGCTATCACCACATTTGGGAACTTACTACAGTGAAACCTGTCAAGTTGACCACCTTTATAAGTTGGCCACCTGTCTAAGTTGACCTAATTGACCAGGAACGGAATGGCTTAATTACTTTAACTTTGAGTGAACCCTTTATAAGTTGACCACCTGTCTAACTTGTATGTTGACCAGGTAATCAGGTAGAATTTGTCACAAAGCATAGCTCAAAACCTTTGTAAGTTGACCACTTCCAGAATGTTTTCTTTGTCTTTCTAATATCTTTTATACTGTATTTTTTTTCTAATTTTCTAAAGAAAGAATTGTTAAGGAGCATTTTCCCTTCCACAGACCAAACTACTTTGAATTTCGCTGACAACAAGGGGAAGTACAAATGTACAGTATGTTTGAAATACAAAACTCTTAATACATACACTAAGTTTATTACACCTATGCAAAATGTATTACTGTAATAATAAATTGAGTTTCATAATTAAATTAACATGTTTCTGTTCAACTTACTACTGCAGAACATACAGTGGTAACTATGACATTATCCAATAATTAATACGTATGTATAATTAATGTTTAACCCTAATAAGCAATGTTATTCCTATTTTGTATCATTTTGAGTTCATATTTTGTTTAATTTTGTAGTGCTATACAATGTATATGTATAGTAGTAATACGTAGATGATAAAATATGAAAATCAAAAAGTAAGTGTTGTACCCTTGGTAAGTTGACCATCTGTCTAAGTTGACCACGAAAACTTGGAACCACTGGGTGGTCAACTTAGCAGGTTTCACTGTATATGATTTTGTTTTTATCTTAATGAGATTGTTTTCTGAAGATGTTGCTCCATTGTAAACAACAAATAGTAAACTTACAGTTGGACTCGATCTTCGTTAATCATTTCACCATTAATGTTAGCATTTACTCTTCAGCTTTTAATCATTCTTACCTTAACGGTAGGATAGCACTCGTGAGTCATTTCAAGTAGCATTCACCTGCACTTTAGTGTAGCAG
Source organism: Thereuonema tuberculata (assembly GCA_023159025.1). Classification (NCBI taxonomy): domain Eukaryota; kingdom Metazoa; phylum Arthropoda; class Chilopoda; order Scutigeromorpha; family Scutigeridae; genus Thereuonema; species Thereuonema tuberculata. Next base: position 59,085,261 of record JAFIDM010002131.1, read on the forward strand.
CTTTCTTTTTTAAAATGCTAGTCACCAAGAAAGTTACTGTAATTATAATACGCTGTTATGTCAATGAACGTTTAAAGTTTTTATTAAAAGCTTAATGTCGTACTTTCAGATAACCCTATGCAGAAATTGTATTGAAACATTTCTGCAACAGAAAGAAGAAGAGGAAGAAGCCATTTCCCAGAGTAGTGATGAAAAAGAAGACGTTACAAGCAATGTCAGAAATAAAAAAGAATCAGAGTTAAGAAAAAAGAAACTTTTGGTAAGAAATTTTAATATTAAAAATATACAAACGCAGATATTTTAATGTACGATAGATATTTTTATCTTGGTATAAAAGCACTGTATTATTGATTTGTTAAAGTAATTTTAAAGAAAAAATCCTTAACGGAAAATTTCAGATACATTTGATGAAATATGAAAATATTAATTTCAGATAATTAACAATTTTCTTTAATTCTTTGTAATATAATGGAACAAATTAATGTTTTCTTTAATGAATAAATTTGAATACTAGAAAATAAAGATGCAATTTATCAAATGACTCATTTAAGTCTTTTGATCTAAAATTGAAATCCTTAAATCTTCGTTCAGATTGATAGTTAGAATAATTTGTGAATAAAAGAAGTTTCTAGTTTAGTAATACACCCATAGGTAACCTATTATAATGGAAGTATGCTAATACGAACGACTTGGGAAATGCATTATCCTTTTTAAATTATCGCTTTTTATTTCATAAAAGAGAGACAAGTGTTATCTATTCCAATGAATTGATTTTCTTTAAAGTATTTCTTTTCATCCAAACAAAGTTAAAATTAAAATATTGGATAGTAATTTTTAGTAACACTTGTCTCATCAAAAAATTACGAAGGAAATTATGAAACTTATGAATTACGAAGAGTCATTGTATTGGGATGTTCTGATAAATAGGCTGGGTTTCCTGCTACCAGTAGAGAGACAAGTTGATGTCTACGGAATATTTGAATTATAAACGCAACCTGTATAAACTTCTAGTTTCTTCCAGAATGTTTTCACCTTTTGATCTTCCCAGCATTCTTGTAGTTAACACTGAAATAATGTTATATAATGCAAACTAGACACATAAATAAACTCAAAAACATTATTTATGTGTCTAGTTTGGATTAAAGAAGATAACGTATTTTGATGTACGTATTTTGAGTTATATAATGCCTTTAAAAAAGAAAAATGAGTGAGAACTTAGAATTTATTTTCTCAATTGTAAAATATTAGCTTTTAATTTTGTTTATAGGAATATAAATTTGACTATTATACTATTCTATCATAGTATAACATTCATATTCTCGCTATTCTCTGGTATCCAGTTCGAAATTTCTAATACCGGAATTTTCATTTCTAAATGCTTTTATTACAATTTTTCAATTATATTACTACAATTACTGAGGCTATATCAATATCAATAAATGAATTTTGGTTTATTTAAAAGATTTTATTTGATTTATATTTGGAAATATAAGGAAAATACCTTCAAAGCTTAAAATTCTAAACAGTTAATAACCTTTTAAGGCAGGGTGTATTAATGGGAGGAGTAAAATGACAACATCAGAAAAATTTTAACGTATTTCCATTAATCAAAGCTTAGGTTGTAGATATTTATGGTCAATTTCTCCAATGATGTTAAGATAATCCTGGATTAAGTCCAATTGAATCCAGTAGAGTTGTGACATCAACTAATACTTATATAATTTGGAGAAATCGGACATTAGAAACATTTGGAACTAAATCTTCAAATTTGCAATTCGAAACAATTATCATCCATTTACAAAAGATTGGTCCAATGTGAGCTGAGATTATCAAAATATTCTACGTTTTTATTTTCAACAAACATTATATCTTTAGAGTGCCCAGAAATTCTCAGGTCCAGAAGATCATAGGAGCTGATATATATGACAGGGAATAAAAATATATCAGCAAAAACTAAGTTTACCAGCTTCAGTTTATCAGAAAATAGCATATCTAGTGTATGTTGAAATCTAAACCAGATTCAAAGTTAATTAATTTCAGTTGAGTCATGCCTATTTAATGAAGAATTTTTCAGTGCAATTTATGCGAATGATTTGCTGCAAAATTCTTGAAAAAGAGAAACTGTGGATATCGAAAATTCTGCGGATATCGATACTAAAATTATTAGTAAAATACTAATAGTTTTAAAAAAATCACGAAGTATTAACATCTTAGTGCCATCTCACAATATAAAATTAGGTACGAACTGTATTTTAAGACATTCATGATGCATATAGGTATGCATATACATATGGAATGGATTTATTGCGAAATATGAAAAACGTGTGTAAACATTTCATTTTGGAAATATCTGTTTTCTGTGGCAAGACCAATGCCAATGTCAATGCAGATTTGTCACACCAAATGACCTATTCCCTCAGCTGCTGTGTCTAGTGTCTTTGCTTGCGGCATCATAGCCGTCGCTTCAATGCATTCCACCAATGGTTTTTGAATAGCCGCTCTGCCATGAATGTTCGCAGCACGCAGTTCCCGTTGAATAGTTTTGGTTGATACGGGGTCCTGGAGACGGGTGTTCATCTCGGAGGTTTTCTGGGACACAATTGCTGTCGGGTCACTATCCGCTTCAACATCCATCTATCCTTATCGGTGAGCTTTCACTTTCGCCCATTGTTCTGTTTCGCAAATGATGTCTTATCATGCTTTGTGTAGGCTTTTCTTGTGATAACAGTTGACACAGTGCTTCTTGCAACACCCACAAGATTGGCTATTTTTATCACTAAAGCCTCAGCCAGGCACTCTCCAATGATAGTACTGCTAGCACAATTGTCACCTGCAAGCCATACGACTGCTGCTGATCAACTGATACCTCCGCCTTCAGTGCCACTGGGTAGCAGATTGCATTATTTTAAACATATAATTGTGATGAAAACTTTAAGCCTATGCAAAAAGTTAAAGTCTATTCTAGATGGCATGACTGCAAATGAGTTACGGCCCGCTTTCATATTGGTGTTCATATTGGTGTTCATATTATTGTGTCCATCCCCCTGTACAATTAGATAAGTTCCGGAAAAATCTTCATTGTTTTTCTTTATTTTATTTTGTTTTAAACTTTCATATTGAGTATTTTTATGTTACATTTTTTTACGATGTTCATGCGTATTCTCCAAAGGGATTTTTGGTTGTTTGATGGTTGTAGTTTGATGGTTATTCACTATAAGAGATTATTTTAAGAGATTATATCATTTATATTTTCAACCTTATTAAGAGATTTCAAGATAAAGTTATCCTGTAAAATTCTCTTAATGTCAGAACTACAGTGTGAGAACATCTTTGGCAGTTTTATATTTAAAAGCTGGTAACTAATTACCTATCTAGCGCTTTTAGATCAGATTCTAGCTGTTGCTCTTTGTTTGTTTGTTTGTTTTTTTCAAGGGATAGCTTGTAAATCTTACTCTTATAAGGCTGTGAAACAAAAATAATTTAAAAAAAGATTATAATATTTTCACCACAAAAGTAAAATGCTTTAAGAAATGTTTAGCGAAGTTTTCTGTAAATTTGAATCTGTGGAAGACTCTTTTTTTTAAAAAATCTCGGTTGAAATTCATAGAGAATTCACTGTTTGAATTCAGCATTTATTTCCTTCTTTGATTATTCATAACGCAAATTCACAAAGTCTAATACCTTCAAATTATAAAACGAAAAAAAAAATAATTAAAATAAAATAAATAAAAGAGAAAGTGAATGCAAAAAAGCCCAGTAATTTACATTATTTTGGTGTATCATTATTAATTACGTTATTTAAAGTAATTTTTTAAACAATAATTGACTTTTAATTTTATAATTAAGTACAAACTATTTTGTGGCTCATTTGTCAAAAGGTCTCAAATAATTCATTTGAATTATTATAGTACATGGAAATCAGCAATAATTTTACCATTGTGTTTTTGTTGTTTTTTTAAATAATGCTGAGTTGTTTTTTAAGAAAAAGAAAGCATGCAAAAAACTACAGATAGTGTCATATGATGTAATTATACTACTGTTGTTATAATTAATGCATTTCATTTGGATTTTTCGTATGGTGTATGTAAAATCCTTTTAAATTGTCCAAAAATGTTCTTCAGAATTTTACTTTAAAAGGCATCAAGTTATATTTATCTTTACATTTATATTTCTTCTATAAATATTTTTTTTTATGTATCATCCTCTTTAAAATTCAATGTGATTATGGTTTGGTAGAGAATGTTTTTATGAGAAAAATTTGATTCAAGCAAAAGAATGAAAAGTTGATATGACAAGATTTGATTTAAAACGTTGTTTTTAACGAATAGTTTTCTTGTATTGACTTGTTCACCTCCTTGATTACCGTGTTTTACTAATATAATAAAGAAAAGAACAATAATTTTATATTATAATATTAATTAAATGTAACAATTCACATTTCCTTCACTAAATTTTTAATTTTTTTTATAGATGTATATCAAGGAACTATGTGAGAAAAAAATCAACAAAGGTAAAAGCATTGCTGAAAATCAAAGTGATCAGATACAGAAAAGCAGAAAAGTATCACAAGAGAAAATTAACGAATTAAGGAAAGGCAGGGAGGAATCAGAAGAAAGTAAAAAAGACAGCAAGATAAAAGAAGAGAAATATGATGAATTTTGGGAAAGCAGCGAAGAATCAAAAGAGAACGATGAAGAAAACAGTGCAGCAGAAATTGGTTTGAAATTGAGATATGATGAATTTTGGAAAAGTAGTGAAGAAATAGAAATGAAAGGTGAAGATCAAAATATTAGAACAGAGAAGAAGCAGAACGAAAATAATAAAGTCAAGCAAGATTCGGTAAAAGAATTCAAAAAGAAAGAAGACAAAAATGAAGAAGAAACTGAAAATCCAAAAATCGGTTCAGATAAGATACAGCAAACGGAAAAGGAAAAAGAACATAAGAAAAATGAAAATAAAATTGACAACACCCATCAACATGAGAACGAAAGTGATCGCGATCAAAGCAACTTTAAAAAAAAGAAAGAAAAACAAGACGAGATTGAAAAAGAAAATCAAGAGGAAGATAACGATCCAGATGAGGTTAAACAGAAGAACCAGAAAGAAATAGAAGAAAATAACGATGATAAAAAAGAAAAGACTACACCAAACATACCAAAGACACAGAGCAAGAAAGACGACGAAGACGATAAAGGCAAAATAATGACAAGTTTTTTTTCTTCAGATGAGATATATGATGAATTTTGGAAAAGCAGTGAAGACTATGAAGACTATAGTGAAGGAAAAAACATCAGAGAAAATGAAATGCAACAAGAATTACATGAAGATGAAAAGGACAAAACTAAGACTGAAGAACATGAGAAGGAAATCATGAAAGACAAACAAGAAGATGAAAAGAAAAAAACTAAAACTGAAGAAAATTACAAAGAAACAATTACAGAAAAAGAAGTTCAAAAGGAGGATAATAAAACAGACGAATTGGAGAAAGGAAAAAAGAATAAAAAAGAAATGAACAAAACTGAAACTGATGAACATGGCAAAGAAAGAAAGAAGGAAGAAGAAAAGGATAAAATTAAGACTGACGAACATCCGAAAGAAACACAGATAGAAAAACCAGATGAAAAGGAGGAAATTAAAACGGATGAATATGAGAAAGAAACAAATAAGGAAAATGAAGATACAAATGATAAAACTAAAACTGATGAGCATGAGAGGAAAAGAAAGAAAAACGGAGATACTATGGAAATATCTATGGAAGCTAAGGATGATAAAAATGATGATGAAATCACAGATAAAAAGGACAAAGGTAAAAAAGAGGCAAAGAATGAAAAAGAAAGAGATAAATATGAGCATAGAAAAACTAAAAACAATAAGGAAGACGGTAAAAGCGGAATTGGAGATAACACATCGAAACCAAACGTAAAGAAAGTAAACAAGAAAGAAGAAGATAATAATGAAGATGAAGCTAAGAGAATAATAATAAACATAAATGAGTCAGAAGAATTTTGGAAAAGTAGCGAAGAGTCCCAAGATAAATTTAATGGAAGTAAAACAAATAGCAAAGTATTAGATGAGACAAGTTATGAATTTTGGATAAATAGTGAGGAAGCAGCATAGTTAAGAGATTCCCCACTGATATTTTAAACATCTATTTCCTTAAAAAATGAGTAATAATAAATTCTTAATATACTAATTATAATTAGCAATTCCAAAAATTGTAGATCTATTCTTTAATTTTCCAATTGTATTATAATTAATTTAAATTTATTGCATTGATAATAAGCAAACAATATTGCACAGCAATTCATTGAATATTAAAAAAAATTAAGAAAACTAATAAATTAAGTCGAATAACAACAATCTTGAATTAATAAAGTTGAATTTGATTCCTAACAAAGAATTAGAAAAAATAAATTACAAAATTGTATTAAAATCTCATCTTTATGTAATGGTAAGAATACATTAAAATCCTGAAGAATGCCTCCTGAAACATCGAAAGAAGCCTGTTTTACATCTACTTTAATACCAAGTGATTATAATTAAACTGACCCTACTCTCAGAACACTGGAGCAGATTGTAATGAATATATGAAAATGACACTTTGTAGAAAATAGTTCAACTTTTCGCCACCAGGTAAAACTACGGCGCTTTAAAGGCGAAAAACATAAGAAAAGTCTATTACCAAACGATCGTTATAGAAGTTGTTCAATATGTACACCAGCTAGGTCAGTTACATGCTGCATGCGTAATTGATCAACGATTGCATGCAGCATTTCCTCTGGAATGCCAGTTCATGCCGCTGTTGGCTTAACTTTAGATCAGGCACAGAGCGTAGGCGTTTCTGATAGATACGAGGTTTCAAACATCCTCACAGCCAGAAGTCACATGGATTTAAATCCGAAGATCGTGCAGGCCAAGCATCTTCCCGACCATCACATTCGGTCACAAGAAGCAATTATTTCACTTGTCCACCAGTAGGCGCTATTGCTCCATTTTGCATGAAAACAGTGGTCTCTAAATTATAATTTCGTTCTTTCAAGGCAGGAATCACATGCTAAGCAAGAAATCATGCTAAGCAAGAAAGCTCCTTCAGGTGTAATCTATACGAAAAAAAAAAGGAATCCACACCATACAGTCTATAAGATGAGTGCAATGTTTGTTCATGCACAACATTTGGATGCGACTAACCCTGTATGCGGCAGTTCTGTGCATTCACACCACCCTCCAATGCAAAATGAGCCTCGATCGCCCGGATATTCCCAGGCTAAATGTTATCCACAGCCATCCTTGCTAATAAACGAAGGGCGAAATCAGTGCGTTGTTGTGGATCTTGAAGTTTGAGTTGTTGTACAGTAAAACCCCGCTAATCCGGCATCCGATAATCCGGCACGTTCAATAATCCGGCATCGGTCTAAGGTTTTTTTTTTATACTGAATAAGCTTTCCGGGCGCGTTCGGCAGAGTTCGCGGGCAATCGGCTGAGGTCGGGCGTACTCGACAGTGATGACTAATCTAATAAAGTAACTATACTGTACTGTATGTACTATATTAAAATATAATACTATATAAAAATATATTTTGTTGTTTTGTTTTTAACATTTTCCATCACTACCGAAATCAGAGAAATCACAATAGAACACGGAAAAATGGCCTGATATCTATTAATAGCCCTTTTGACTCTCTATTTTAGCGGTATTTTCGCTATCCTCGCAATAACGGCTATTTTTAGACGGCGCTCAGTAATCCGGCATTTTCGTTAATCCGGTACTGCCGAAGTCCCGAACGTGCCGGATTAGCGAGTTTCTTCTGTATCTGGGATCTTGTACATACCTTGTGGAATGGCTTCCTTGCAATGACTGCGGACATGTTATACCTACTCAACAGCGACATATTTCCGCTGGTGGCGAAACGTTGAACTATTTTTTTTTCAGCGGAAATTCCGTTAGCATAGTCCTACCAAGTGTCACTGTCATATGATTATTACAATCCGCTCCAGGATGCTGTGAGTAGGGTCAGTTTAATTATAACCACCCAATATAATCTCACTTAAATGCTAAATCTTAATGTAAGTGAGAAAGGCCTCACCTTCAGATAGGATTTCACTTTTTAGAAACGAATTATCTTGAAGTAATTTAGATTACATGTTATCTAGTACTATCAGATGCGTCCTCTTTCTTTTCCAGCTGGCTACCAGCCTATAATCAGAAAACAAGTCATTAGATCAAGTAGAACATTGTTGATGAAGATTTAAATATTAACATTGTATTTTCACTTATTAGGCTTACTTTTAAAACAAAAAATTAAGAATTGAAGAGGAGAATTAATCAAAATCAAAATTTAAGAAACAAATACAAGGCAAAATAAACCAAAATTAATCTAGACAAGGCAAGAATAAGAAAGAGAAAACAAATACATTTATTTCATAGTTAAAATTAAAACTTTCTCTTTTATATTCATTTAACCTTTGGTTAATAATTACTTAGAATAGTAATTTACTTAGTCAATTCTAACAAACTACTAAATTTCAGCCCTTCTGTGAATCATCATTGGATAGCTCCATTTCAATAGTTGTTATATCTTCATTAAAGCGATTTGAATATTTTTTTAATTATTACAGAAAATTAAAATATTTATACTTGTTAAGATATTGTAAAACATTATCACTTTATAAATTTCTTCATCAATCATAATTTTTAAATTAATAAATTTAACATGCAGAAAACGTTTGTTAAAATGAAACCCAAGGCTGCACATGAATAAATAATAACGCCTTTCGAATTTATCATGGAAGAGAATCGGAAATGACCGTTTCGATTAGTCCCAATAAGAATGATATGGTCGTTCCTGATTCTCTCCAATTTTAAAGTAATTTATTTAGGTTATGATGGACCTACCTTTTAGTCCAATTAACAGGAACAAAGGTTTTTTTTGTGCACTAGTGCACTTATTTTTTTATTGTTGTTTGTTTGGGTCGTAGATCACTGTCCGGTGCGAGGGTGACTTCCACTTATTTTGACGCCTGTCTGGATTTATCATTGGGGAGAGTGGATCGGGCTGATGAGTTCCAATCAGGACGAAACGGCTGTTCCCGATTCCCTCCGATGATAAACTCAAAAGGCGTTATTATTTATTCGTATGCAACCTTGGTTTTCATTTTAATAATTTTTTTATGATGTAAATAATCATTAAATTTCGCAACTAGTTAATTTATTAACATAAGAAGTGCATAGCAATTGACAAGCAAGGGAATAGTAATAACTTGTACATATAACTTTTTTGTTATCTAACCGATTAGTTTTCAAATATACTTTACTGTATTTTGCCAATTTTTAAAGTCTTGTTATGCTATTGAAACCTACCCGCAAATGATATAACATCATTTGTACTAGATGTAACTTCATTAAAATGATTTGACATGTTTTTTTAATTATAACAGAAAATGAAAATATTTGGACTTGTTTTGATATTGTAAAACTTTAATATCATCACTTTATAAATTTATTCATGAATCATAAAATTTTAATGTAATTGATGAATTAATTTTAATATAAATATGATTAAATTTCACAATGGAATTGTAAATTTTTAAGCACATTGTTTGGAAAGAAAAGAATATATTTAAACAACAAGTAATGAAAATGTGTAAATAAAGCAATTCAATGAAGTTCTATATTTTATTTCCTAATATGATGTACTTTTAATTTCTGATTAAACATGATTTGTTTTAATTTCAAAACAAATTAAAAATCCTCCCTTAATATTTTGAAATCGTTCTTTTTCACAATTCTTTAATATAACAAAAACAACACACCTTTTAATTGAATACCTTACAGATATTAAGAATGGTCCCGGATTTATATAGTATTAAATAGTCTCCTCCAGAGACTAACCCTCTGTCAAATGGATACTGGGTTTCTTACTCAAGAGTTAAACCTCAACTAGTCCCATTGGTTGAGAATCGTGGGAGCCTAAACCTCTCCCGCACCCCAGGTCCTCCATGATTTGTATACAGTTTAACTTTGACTGTTAAAAATTATGAATATTAAAAACAAACAATATTATTAGATATATAAAAACAAAAATGATAAAAATAAAACCTTCAGAAACCAAAAACAAGAAAAACATTCATTGCTCAAAATTGCAGAGACAATAATCAAGATACTGAATCTCAAAAAAAAAAAAATTATTGAATTTTCTCTTGCTACCTTCCGGAAATCGGAAAGACAAACCGGAAATCGGAGCCCCATGAAATTTTCGTTGGATTTCCAATGATCTGGAGGGTTACAAAAAAATCCTACTTCCAGGCTAGGCCACTTCCGGTTTTAGATGTCATTGTCTTCTTCTTGGTTAGATGAAGCATCCTCTTTCATCTCAAATCCCTTTCTTATCTTTCGTATGTATTGTACGTGTTATATATATACAGAATACGTGAATCTTGCACATCAACCTACACTGGCGTCTTGAAAGTTGGTAGTGATTTAAAATAGCAGAACAATCAGCTACAAGCTTAATCTGTTGTGTAGCAAATGATGTCACTGAAGAGTGTAGGATAGCTTTTTTGAGCAAAAATTGCATTTTAAAGAGACATCAGTTATTGATAGTAAATTTTATTAATCTATGAGGCGTTTCTTACAAAAAAATACAAAGTACAAACATGTACCCAAGTATTTTGGACAAGAGGCTTGTAATTTGGACCACCTGGTCGTGTATTTTGGACTACAATTTAAGATAGTTTTATATTTGAATTATGATTAATATATGAAACACGACAAATAAACAAATACATTACAAGTTAGGCCATTACTGTGAACAAAGATCACAAAAGCAATAAATATCGTTTGTCAATTCCGGGCAGTTGCGACAACATGATAACTCCATACTTTTTGACGATTTCGGTTGCAGCTTAACTTTGGGTATCGCTGCTGTGTCTATCCAAGATCAACAGGTCCTTTTCTTCGACAACGGCTTAATTACATCCACAAAGTCTTCCATGCATTAGCAGATCACTTCTGCGTTCATTCACCCTTTATTTTGATAACAAATATTGCAGTCCATGGTGTCCCAAATGCAAGAGATATTTTCATCCTTTTCCTGGGTTAGATCAGCAGAGGCAGGACATAGAAACCGCATGTATTTATAGCAAAGACACAAAATAAAAATTCTTGAAGCTGTAATTTAAGTTCTTCTAATAGCTTCTCTAAGACATCAAAAAACTTGTAGACTTCGATCTTGTTAATCCAGAAACCTCAGCCTGAGACATTAACTTTGGATGCCTTCAGCTTCAGCCAGCAACTTTAGTTCAGGATGACGCTTCGTAAAATTCTTCCTACGGTTCCATGCCAGCCGATTTCTTGTCATGTTGAAAAGTATCTTGATATTGTTTTTCTCTACTATTTTGTATTCCAGTTTCATTACATCCTTTCTGGTCTTAAAAGTCTGACCAGAAAGGATACAATGGAACTTGCATATAAAATAGTAGAGAAAAACAATATCAAGATACTTTTATAATATCAAGAAAAAAGAAAGATTTTACACAGCATTTGAGGCACAGCCGTATGTACTAACGATAAAGTCAAATGTCGTAAATTTGAATTTTTCCACCCCAGTTAATATTATTTTAATTGTAACAAGCAGATAAACTAATAAAAACTTAATTCGATTTGATAAACAAGTGAATATAATTTTGTGCTAAAGCATAAATTTCAGGGCGATCCATAATAATAAAAACAGTAAAAATAATAATAAAAAAAGGACAATAACGTAAAGAAAAATAAAAAAAGTTAGGAAAAAAATAACAATAAAAAAAAAATTAGGAACTTAAGAAAAAAAAATACGCGGACATTGAGGAAAAAAGATTAACAGAAAAAAATAAAAGCATACCGTATATACTGATTCGAACCGACAACGTTCAGCATATCCGAAACCTTAACCGTCAAGCTACACCTGATAACTGAAATGAAATGGTGGCTTTTTTAACATTTCTGGTAATAAAGGAAATCCAATGAAAACAATGCCAAATATTTCAAACATGGGGGGGGGGGTATTGGCCTCTGAAAATACTCTATTCCTATTATATTTGGGCCTCTTAGCCCAATGGTGAAATCAGTTTGTCGATCCGACCTTCGTTCGGGAGTTAGGGGTGAACAGATACGGATGAACGGACGGACGGACAGGACAAACGCAATAGCTAGCGATTTTGATCGCTATCACAATAGCTCCCAAATGGGTCGCTTATGAACAGTACTTACCCAAAAAAATTTTTCTGCAGGAGCTGGATATGTTGGACAACGCCTACTTCAACTGATACTTCCTTTGGATAGCCTACTTCGAACGTTAGATGCCTGTGCTTTGCTATTAATATACCTTTTTAATGTTGTTTTTGGTAAGTTATATCTCCTGGCCGACTCATTGACATAAACTCCATCCTTTGTAGCTGCTAGTTCAGATTATCTTCTTTCCATTTTACATATATATCTTTCGATTTTCGAGCATCTCTAGTTGCCATCTGGAAAACCGTAGTAATTTATTAAGCATCGTGTAATTTAAACAACTGGACCAAATTACACAACAGCATAGAGAAGTAATGTTAAAATATCTGAAAATATCTATAATATAGTTATGAAACCTTTACCGTAAGGTTTCGTTGAAAAGCCAGTAAAATTAGTTTTCGATGTGAACTGCAGAAGTTAATAATTTTCTGCAACTGAACAAAAATAATAAGATAACACAAGCCGTGAGAACTCAACGACCTTTCAATACAGCAATTCCACGTCGAAAAAATTGAAACTGGCATTAACAAGTCTTTGCCATACAAGATATCTGACATATCTGATAAATGGGCCATCTTTCAACCTAGCACCGAAATAATTGCGGATCCAAATTAAACGCTGGTCCAAAATACACGAATCTCCCCTAATACATTTCTTACATAAACTTTATTAGTCATAGCAATCTTAACAATTTTGTATTATAAAATAAACTTTATTAGTAGCAGTACATAACAATCTTATGTAAGCTTAATTAGTATTTTAGTTCTTAGTTGTTGTTTTTTTTTATTTCAAATTTAGATAAGGTAATCCCAAATTTTTGCTCGTTTGCATTATGAAACTGATGGGGCATCACTTAAGACATCCCTTTGAAAAACCGTAGTTTGTAAACAATAGCAAAACTGATAAATTGATATCCATGAAATAAACTATCTGAAAATAAGGATAGTTATGTGGTAATTCCCAGTAATCAATAAGGAAATACCCCACAGGAACATTTTGTATTTCTATTCCTTCAAAAAGAGAGCAAAATAAACCAAAAACAACAAACAATGCGGTAATTGTAAAAATAGAATATTCATTAAATTTTAAGCAGAAAAATGTAGTAGTAATTTAAACTAATTTTTTGGGGGAATAGCATTAAATTAAAATAATTGTAAAAGAAATAAGAACTAAAGTTTACTCAAATTTTATTTGTAAAATAATAGACAAAACTAAACATTCTAAAAAAAATTACTTATTTAAAAGTAGTAGAGTTTAAAAAAAAATGAAACATAAAGTAATGGTATCAGAATTTGATATGTAAAGAAATTAGAACTTATATTTATTGTTCCAGTATTGCGAATGCAACTCTGAATAAATCCTAAAAATGATTATCTTAAAATTGTTTCAAATATCTTGTATCTTAAGTAAATCTGGGTGATAATTCGCTGTAAACAAAACAAAAATATTTCGCTTCCCACAACTTTCTTTGCAATTGAGTTTTCAGAAACAATCAGTGAGAGCTAAACAAGTCGAATAAATAGTGTTTTATTAAAATAAAAGAAATATACATAATTTTTTGGAGAATTTGGAGAAGTTTTATTACGCCAAGTGAAACTAAACTAAAGTAAATTCCAATGATTCCAAAGAAACAGGCTCGGCAGTTTTTGGTTTGCTAATTAAGAAATATTCATAAAAATAATTAATCACAATAAATAGAGTTCCTACCTCAAATTCAATGCAACCTCTAAAAATGAGCTTTTTATTTTGTTTTTGGATTCCCTCATCCTTCTGTAATAAGCTGTATAGGATATCCTTACAACTATTATTTTAAGAAAAAAAAATTCAATAATTAAGATTTGCGTTAAAAAAAAACAATAAAACGAACTAGCAATTTTTATTTTTTTATATTTTCATCCTTTAGATTATTCAACACACACAGATTCAATCTACTCGTATACTAAATCAATGAGGATTATTAAAGTATTGTATATCTTTTTTGGGCGTGAACAGCTTTTCGTTAACAATATCTGAAGATTTTGGATCATAAGTTCTTACTTAATTTACAAATGAAAAGTATAATGGAAAAATGAAAAAAAAAAATCAAGTTTTACGATATTAATTTTTACCTACGTTGATCCTAGGCGATTAGGTAGGGTAGATGAATGAATGTAAAGGTAGAAACAGAAATAAAGAGGGGAAGATATTGTATTCAGAAATCTCTTTGACGTTCGCTGTAACAATCAAAAACAACACTTGCCTATCTAGAACATCTGATTTTATATTTATATGTAGTTCTCCTTCTTAGTTAGCAAGCAGTATTCATTTCCAACATCACACTAAATTTAAATGTAAAAAAACTACATTTAATACTAAAAAGCAAATTTTCAAAAAGATTACGTCTTTTCTTTTTCAAGCCTAAAATAACAAGCTTGAAAAAGAAAAAAGAAAAGACGTAATCTTTTTGAAAATTTGCTTTTTAGTATTAAATGTAGTTTTTTTACATTTAATTTAGTGTGATGTTGGAAATATTTAATGGTAGAGGCTGTAGAAGGAGGGATCTACAAAAGAAATATGGGAACTTTATATATAAAGCAGTATTCATATTAGTACTTTTATCTGAAATATAATAATAATTTATCTTTATCTTTATCCTATTTCTTATTATTTTCATTTTCTTGACTAAATCATAGGATTTCCATGTTTGTTTTGTTTTTTTGTTTTTTTGTAATTCAGGTTTTTTTTAAGTCTAGTATAACAATGCAGATCCGGTAGCAAAGAAGTAAGGTGCTTGGCTGCAGGTTAGAGGAAGGTGATTCAACCTCGGCGAATGTCGGTGATTTTTTCCTTACTAAATTATCTTACAGACAGGTGTTAGGATTCACCCAACCGTTTGTAAAATGGGTTTCCCGAGGCAGGCAGGCGAGCTGACAACCCGAATTCAGCTCAGTCTGGGATCAAAAAAACGTTGGCCGCCTTACCTCTAGCTCCCCATGGCACATCACTGGCTCCAGTGGCTAACTAACTAAAGATGTCTGTGAATTTGCAAACCTGATTAACATTTGACAAGGTTATCGAACGATTGAAGGAACTTGGAAAAACTTACATGTTACTTAAAAATTGTACAGATTTAAGTATCCACTCCAATAATGTTTGCTCACTCATTGTTGCTTCGCCAGTTAATCCTGAAGTTCAGTTTGCCTCTGTTATGAGCCCGAAACAAAAAAACCGTATTAAGATAAATTATTGAGTAAGAGGTTTTGTACAATTTATTGAGTAAAATATAAAGTAAATAATTTATTTGTATTTGTTATATAAGACTAAAAACGTACGATGCAATGCCCGATAAAGATAGCCAGATTTAGCACTTTATACATAATCATTTTAGGAATTTAGAAATAGATTGTGCGTTAAATTATTTCCTAAAAAATGAATTTGTTTCCTTCTGAAGGTGTAGCATAATGACATGAAAACTCGTTAAATTCAAGGCTAATTTAATGATTTTTTTTAAAGCATTATATTGGAAGTTTAATGCAAATGGTTATTGCCACTGTGCGAATTTTTTCTCAAAGAATGCAAGAAAGTTTAATGTAGATTTCTTCAAGCATTCGCAATAGTTGGAATTTTCAATATTCATATTTTCCTGGAAAAAAACGTGCTTAGTATTACTGATCTGGTCTTCAAACGTTCATTTATAAGAGGATAATCTTTAAATTTGAATCACTATAATCCTTTACAACTACGGAAGCATATCTGAAATATTTCAATAAAAAAAACTAGAATTCCTCTAAAGCAAAAATAAAAAGAAAATGTTCCTTACTTTTGTAAGAGAAGAAAAATGGATATAGAGCCTATTCCCTTACATCTTCAAGCTACAGTAGAATCAGTAATTGAAATCTCAATTTACGATTATTCGCTGAAGTACTTATAATTTGTCGTGATAAATTATATATAAGAATCATATATATAGATTAAAAAAAGCATAAATGTCAATGAAAGAGAAAATATTTTTCCTGTCACTATCAAGATAACATCCACTTTGCTCTCCTTTAATAGTGAATATTGCATCTTGACAATCTACATGCTTGCAACTTCCGATTGCTGAATTCACCTATTCTATTGATCCTTTCATACCAGGAGAGTATGATGACGAAAGAATTACGCCATCTCGGTATAACAACATACAGATGCTTCCACCTTTTCTGTAAGTTACCTAGTAATCTATGGGACTACCTGATTAAGTAAGTTAAGTCTCAAAATGCTTATAGTGTATTATAATCAAAAGCAATTACAATTCAAGGAGTAAGTGGTTTATGAATATTTCAGAGCTTTAGAAACGGAATATCAGTATAAGCCGTATAGTGCTGAAAGCTTAGTCTTTTATCATGAAGTTCTCATAAGCATGTAATCAAACATTTGCATTAAAAATTCAGTTAATTATGGAAATACAAGACAAAAGTAGCGCAAAAGATTTTGCAGCCTTTTTCTACAAACAGGCCTAAATAATGGCTCAAATGCTTCACGATATTAATTAAATATTTAAATGCTTAAATTAATTTCTTCAAAAATCCTAAGGGATTATAAGTTGACAATAGGTAAAAGTTTAGAAAATATTCATAAATTAGATAGATTTATAAATAGAAAATTTGCCCAATAATAAACCTAAACTTTAGTAAAGCAATAACTTTTTCAAATAATATCCGATTAAAATTAAAAAGTAATTAAATTCCGTATATATTATAAATTAGAGAACATTTTGTAATTTTACATACTCCCAGAAAGATTTGCAATGTTGACACTGGATCCAGAAAACTTCATAATAAAATTATTATGAATTAAAAATTATCCACCAATGTTGGATGAACTGTTATTAATTTTTGTTTTAAATTACACTTATAAATTAAGTAATTTACCTTTCTGAAATTATTAAGAATTGGATGCTTTTCTCACTCCCTTCCGAAACTAAATAAGTGGGGAGTAAGGGATAGGTGTTTTGGTGAATATTCATTTCCGATCCAACAGGAAGCGCAAATAATATTTCTGTACATCAAGATGTACAAAGAAATATAATGATGGCAGTAAAACCTTACTTTAAGATAAAAGAATTTTAATAATAGTTCATCAAGGTTTTCTGTTCAGTAACTTACATCATAATGAATAAATAATGTTGATACGCCATCATATCCTGAATGCTATATTCCTTTGAAGAATATCTAGAACTCATTCGTAAACTAACAGTGATAAAATTCCAAGTCGAGTAAAATAAATAAGCACGCTAAAATTCGGATTCGGATTAAAAATACTCGTTGGTTTTAAAATAAATCCTACATTTTCCAAGGCTGGTTTTTTTTTTATTTGGGTGTTTTTGTTTTTTCTTTAATTTTGTTTTTCCCTTTTTTAGAAAATGCTTGCATTTTTAAAACCAATAATTTTTCTTAAATGACAGTTCTCTTAGGTTTCACCAGTGATATCCGTTGCTAGCTTTTGTTGAAGGCATCCACGCAATTGTCTAAATTTAAGTTTTATGAAAATGTTTAGACATTTGCATCCTATAATCCGAAAATAAAAAGACGAAACAATAACAAGATATAAAAATCAGTGACAGGAAACAAGTGGATCACTGGAGCACTTGACTGAGGTAAGCTGTACATCAACTATTCAGAACTATGGTTTATTCTAGAATCCTCCTTTTTCTTTCAAAATATTCTAAAGATCGTTGCTAAAGAAATAAAAATTTGCTTTGATTAAAAATTTATTTTTGTCAGTTTGAAGATTCAGAATTTGAAAAATTGCAAATGACAGTAACTTGTTATCTTATTTCCATAATAATTTCTTTTGTGATTTTAGCGAATTAGCTGCAGACTTTTCAGCAGTGTATGAATTATTTTGTAACTTGTCTTAAAAAGTCAGAACACGAGTCAAGCTTTAAAAGGAAAAGCTGAGCTTTTATAATACAGGAAACATTCAAAAATATAGGGAGCGATGATTTTCGTCTCACTCTGTAAAATACCTTTTAGCTTTCGTAAAATACCTTTAGCAAAGATAAAATACCTTTGGCTTTGAAATTATGTGAGGGAAATAATTTTTTTTTTCTTGTACAGGGTCAGTGGCTACTATTTTCTACTAAGAAATAGTTAAATTTCATTTTAAAAAACTATCTACATATCCTAAAAAACGTTTCTAAAAAATATGTAAACATTTTAAAACTATTAGTAACTCAAAGTATAGTTGCTTCAGATAAGAAATCAATCAAAACATTAAGTGTTAAAATCTTGTAAATAACAGAGTTTGATTTTAATTGTGTGAGGATTGACAGAACTTCAACATGAAAATTTTTCTTTAGCACTTCACCTTTAATCTTCCTCCTCGACACCTATCAAAACTTTTGGTAGATTCTTTGTCAACTAACAAAAAAACAAACAAACAAACAAATTTTGAAAAAGAATGCCTACTAACGCCAAACAACCCCCCCCCCCCCCGCCCCACACACACACACACAAAGTGCACCATATTTTTTTTTTGTCAAAAAATGAAGATTGCTGAAAGGTTGGTCTAATACGAAAGCGGTAGGTCTAACAGTGTCTCTTAAAGGAAGATTAAATTAATTAGATTAAAGGAAGCTGATTTTGTAATTTTGTAACATCATTATTAATTTTATTAGAGATTAAGTTTGTTGTAAGATTAATGCAATGTTATACCATGATTTGATATGTTAATACAGTATTTTATTTAGTTCAGGAAGATAAATAATTCTTGTATTAACTTGTAAGTTTTCTAAAAAACAAACCAAAACAAAAAAACCTACTAATTATATATAATAAAATTACTGTTCAACTATTCTTCATCGTTAACATTTCTTAGAATATTTGAATCGAAGATTTTGAACCAATCTATAACTTATACGAAGACGAAAATTGATTTGTTGTGTCCCTTCTAGCCTTACTCTTTGAATAATCCCAAATCAAACGCTTTTAGAGCTAAATTTACCCTGGTGGCAAAACTTTTCTTTTTAATAATCAAAGCCTCACACTGTAGAGAGCGTTTGATCGAAAGTCGCCAACTACATTTTTCGCTTGTGTATTGTAAATGATATTTATTTTACTTTTAATAAAAAGTGTTTAGAACCAGGCTCAATTGAATATGAAAGTTTTATAATTATTTTTACTTTTTTAATAAATGTTAAAAGAAAAGAATTAATTAGGATTTTGTAAATAAATCAATGTTTCAATAAATATTAATAAATAATGCCGACAAACTACAAAAAAAATTATCCGTAATTAAAAAACTAAAAGCTTTAGATATCAATATTAACAAATTAACCAATACTTAATCTTAATAATAGATCAAGAACACAATTGACACGCACATTTTACGCAAAGGATTCGCACCCCGAGCCGTTATCGTGAAGAGATTGGGACGGACTGTTTAATATCTTCATCTTAATAATAGATATAAACTCACAATAATATCTTCAACAACACTTATCAACATTATAAAGAATTAGGATATTTGCTTTGTAATTTATTTATTAGCAATATTAACATTTCTTTATTTCTTTACTTACAATCTTATTCCTTAACGTTAAAATAAAGTTCGTCGGGAACTGTAAGAATTATAGAAATATTTTAGAAATTCTGAAATTGAATAGCTGAAATATTTTCAATATCTTGAGTTTTTAATAATTGATTCTAATTTTAGTTTAAATTTGTTACAATAAATTTATTAATTTTAATTACTGTTTCACTATTTTTCCAATTTATGTTTAACATTATTAAAACTTTTTTTTCATCATTTCAATAAAAATGAATTTTATCATTGAAAATGAATTTTAACATTTAATTCAAATGAATTTTATTTAGTTTATTTCTCTATTCCTTAAAAATACTTTCTTTTTAACTTAATATTTTAAAAGTTATTTTTCAGATAATTCGATTAGCGGTTGCTGCCAATAAGGCATATTTGGCAGCAATTAAATAATGGCTGTTCTAAAAATCCACTAAACGTCAATTTAATTAATTTATTTATTTGTTTGAATAAAACTTTACACTGATGTTTTATAGAAATATTAATCATGTTAATTAAAAATTGGTTCTTCTAAATGATTCTTCTTCTACGTAAAAGATACGTAAAAGATGGTTCTAAATACCAAATAAATATCAATGTAGCCTAATTAATTTTTATGTATTTTGTTTGAATATTACTTTAATTAATGTTTTCTAGAAAATATGTTGGTGTATTTTTGCCTCCATACACAGGAGCAATGATTGTTAACAATGCGAATAATGGTGGTGTTAAAGTAGTGATGATTCATCTACAGTACACATAAGCATCTTTGCTCTTCGTTGATACGCTCGTATTTGCTAGCTAGGTGTAAAATCTTCAAATAAAAAATTATAGTAAAATTTGAGACCATTGTTCAAACTGATATCTCAAGACAAGCCTGTTTCACGCTTATTAGGCGATCATCAGTTGAGAGTAGTCAGAATGAACATTGCTGGTCTCATAACGGAGGTGGAATTAAAGTTCAGTGGTAAAGGGAATGGAACCTCCAGAATATAAACTAAAAACATTGGAGGTTTCATTTATGTTTTTAGTTTATATTCATGGAGGTTCCATTCCATTTCCCACTGAACTTCAAATCCACCTCCGTTAGGAGACCAGCAATGTTCATTCTGACTACTCTCACCTTATGATCGCCTAATAAGCGTGAAACAGGCTTGTCTTAAGATGTCAGTTTGAATATTGGTCTCAAACTTTAATGTGTTTACATATTTTTTAGGTGCTTTTCCTTTATTTTGATGCGCATAAGAATTTCTTTGAGGCTGGCAGAGCCCAGCACATGAATTTTCTTTTTCTTTATTTTTAATGTGTTTTTATGTTTTTAGTTTATAATCATGGAGGTTCCATTCCCTTTCTTACTGAAAAAAATTATAGTTTTCCTTTATTGTCATTTAGAAAATTCATGAAAAAAATGAAAAATGTTTTCTTTTCTTTTTTTTTTTTAACTAAACTTCTTGTTAACATTAAAGTTTTTCCAAATAAATTTTGTCATACAAATAATGATATTTCTATTTTTAGTGTAAGTAGGCTACAATTCATCTTTAACCCATTAAAATTAAAATTAACCCATTAGCCTTTCGATGGCCTTCTTACCGATTATAGCATGCCTTTTCTTTCTCTATCCAATATTAATATTTTTTATAAATGCTGTATTTTTTTATTAAAACTTATTAACAATCAGTCTAAATTTGATAAGAGTGGGTATTAAAGTGTATTCGGTTTTCATATCGTCATTTATAGTATGAATTAAGCAATTATTCCAAAGAAGAATGATTTTATTTTTTTATTGGACATGATACATCCCACAAATATTTACGGTCTCTAGGTCTGTTCGAGATACAGTGGTACCTTGGTTAACGACGGTCATCCATTCCAGGATTATCGTCGTTAACCAAAACCGTCGTTATCCAAGGCGCGATTTTAAATATCAAAAAATATGGAACATATCATTTATTCATTTATATTTACTACAAAAATTTATCATTAATAAAATGAAGAGTTCATGAAAACAGTTTTTAAATGTCAATCTTCACCAGAAGTACAAATTGTGTGATAAGAAAATTTAAAGGACTTAGGTATGAATATTTTGCAAAATTTAAATGCGATTTTCTCAAAAACTTTTGGCCGCCACCAATCGACGAGACGTCGTAAACCAAAGCCTCCATCATTACCCAAGACATTTTTTGCGTCGTTAACCAAGTAGGGTACGTCGTTAACTAAGGCCGTCGTTAACCAAGTTATCACTGCATAACCCTAGATATTTAAAAATTTGCTTTTTAAACTTAATTGTAGTAATATATTTCAAAATTGTTTTCTCATTAAGTTGAACTATCTCAGTTATAACAGTTCAGCGATTAGTTCTATCTGCATTGAAAATATATATATGTATATTTGATAAAAAAACAAAACAAAAAATACATGCAACTTGCATTGTATGTATGTCTCATTTTTAAAAAAAAAGAAATTAAAATAACAAAGTTGATTTCTGACAAGAAATCCCGGAAAGAAAAGTTTAGAAATTAATTGAACTTGTTAATATTAATTCAAAATTTTTTTTAATGATATCGCAAATATTAAAATAATTTAGTATTTCTTAATAGAATATAGAATTACGTTGAAACTTATATTTTTAACAAAATTGTATCAATTAAATTCATAGAATACAAATGTAGTTTGTGCGAATAGACAAATCTCAAAATTACTTCTTTCTTTAAAATAATTAAAACGAGATTTATTTGATAATGACACTTTAGCAAACTGGTAAAATCAGTTTTGCTGATATGCACCGAAATTCTTCCGTATTTGGACAGATTTAAAGTAGTAATTACTTTTTTTTGTTGCTTCCTGTCATGAAGCACGAATTGAAATCGTAAAGCCAGATACAGTTGTAAATTCACAAAAAAGTTTTGCAAATTTTTGGGAAATCTCCAGAAGAAGTTATATCATTAGAAAATATTAAATTT
Source organism: Thereuonema tuberculata (assembly GCA_023159025.1). NCBI lineage: Eukaryota > Metazoa > Arthropoda > Chilopoda > Scutigeromorpha > Scutigeridae > Thereuonema > Thereuonema tuberculata. The sequence goes on from JAFIDM010002131.1 coordinate 59,108,031, forward strand.
TTTTTCTTCAATATAACAATTTTTTTTTTATAAAACTAGATAAATTTTAATTTATCCGACAGTGAAAATATTCAGGTAGAAATTTTTATTTAGCAGACAACTTCAATTTCTCCTTTCATTTTCGACAATTTTTTGTATTTTATATAATATAATAGACATTATTATATAAATACTGTTATTTCTTTGTTTTGACAGCATTTTCGACGCCGTTGTTTTTAATACCTCTTTAGTAATTACCTGCATTTAATTTATTAAAAAAAAAGAGATGTTGGAAATAATGACTGAACAATAAAGCGGTTTTTTTCCACAAGAACATAAAATATGAAGAAATGTGTTTTTTGCATACAACAGTAGCGTAAAGTCGTCACGCTGAAAGATGAAACTCCCAGAATGCAAAGCAGATTATAGACTGTCCTTTCCTGGCCGTTCGCCAACATTGAAATAGAAGAGAAATTGTTAATCTAAAATGTTCACACTATCATTTTCTTGATTGATCTATTCTCAATCAATATTTACAATCTGGAAACTAATAGATCTGAGTTTAGATCCGCATTTGACTATTAATATTATATTAAAAGTTTGTTCACATTTTAGCGATTAAAAGTTCTGTAGCTAACATTCGCATGTTGAACGTGAATCTGAGGTCTTGTTATCCTGTCTCACAGTTAAACTAATTTAAATAAATCGACTTACTTTACTTCTTCTTTACATTAGTAGATCAGTATCTACAGAGATATCCAGTCTAACCTCCATGACAGAATATATATGGTAAATTGCCCAAATAAGGCCCACCTAACGTTTAAAGATTTTTTACATTTCTACTGCAAGAGTGAAATTTCTGAAAACTGTCTTGAAAGGTAGTTTAAGGTGTGCTGTTATGAAAAAGTGAATTTAGAATTAGTGGCATTTGAAATTCTTTCTGTAATAACACAGTTTTGAAAATGTAACTGAAGGGCCTTATTAGGAGCCCCTGTTCCAAATAAGGTCCGCTACTAGTCACAGGCAAACGCCCATAGGGACAAGAGTTTGGCAGTGAAAACAGCCAATTTCCAACATTTAGTCCTGACTAAATATTAAACTACAAATTAATAATTAATTAGTAATTTTATTTATAAAATTGTGAATTTAAAACTAGCTTTGATGATTTTTGTTATATTTTTTCTCATTATATGTAATTACTTTATGTTATAGAATGGAGGGCCTTATTTGGAACCCCCTGTTAACCCATGCTTTCATGCATTGTTTTACTAAAAAGTATTTAAATGCACGTCAACTGGAAAATATCAAATACAGTATCTTACTTTACTCATTACACACTTTAAAATGACATAAAGCATGTTTATGTACATTAGGTTGCCAAAAAATGCAGACGATTTATCAAATTAAGTTGAAATAGTAACGAGAAAAGCTTTGGACGACTTTTAGTGTTCAACTGAAACAAACATGGGGAAATTATCCACTTCAACGGACCTAATTTTTGGTGTAGCCGCCAGAAGCCAGGACCTGTCTGAAACATAACTAATCTTGGTAAATTGTCAACGTTCTATTAATAAAACGAAGGATGGGCCTTATTTGAAACCGGGCCTT
>JAFIDM010002131.1:59109717-59122382 GCA_023159025.1 Thereuonema tuberculata
ATATATATATATATATATATATATATACACTCTGTATAAAGTTCAATCTCACCAACATGGCGGATTCATTCCTCCATCTTGTATCCTCATGCCTAAAGATTATTGCCTATAAATATCGAACACACATTAATATAAGTCGAAACGTTGTGTTTCTTTTATCCTTGTATTTTTTAAAAACTTTTTTAAAATATTTGTGCGTTTGGCTAAATTTTAATCATTTTACATTAATATTTATGATACAAATTAAAATTTACAACAGCGAATATTCAACATATTTTAATCTGCCTCCTGGTAGAATAAATTACCACTCATCTTATATGGAAATGATATCTTCATTCTCCATTGACTGACATAGCTTCTACCATATTTACTAATGTCGAACTGTGTGTAACAGTGCCTCACACTGCAGTTTACTTCCTATGACTAAAGCATTATTTTATCATTATTGTGCAGCGTTAAACTTATAATAAATTAAACTTATTCTTGTATGTCATCTCGGACATTGCATTATTATAAAACAATGTTACTATTTTACATTCAAATTTGTTATTGGCTAATAGATTTATACTTTACTCTTATAAATCTACAAACGACGGTTTCTTCAGCTGAAAGCAACAGATCTCCATGCTGCCTCCATGCTGCAATATTTTTTTCTTTAAAGATTGATAATCAGAAACATGTCCTTTATATAACAGGCTTTTGAGACTCCACAACCAAAGTCTTAAGGGATTATTCAGCTGAGCAGGTGATTCTACCACAGGAATTGTACGATTAATCACTGTTAATCTGTGAATTGTTGTCGTGATCTATTGCCAATCCAATTTGATGTGGTCTTCAATCCTGCTGCATAAATATGGTAGAGTAAGGCACCTCCACTGTGGAACAACAATCGACCTGCATCTCTCGATATCTAGCAATGATTTAATTTCCTGCTCCTGTCAAGCGAATTTCTTCAAAAACGTTCCGATCGATGAAAAAGGATGCAGTGAAACACATGATACCGAGAGTTTCAGGGAGTAAAATGGGCTGATGAACTTATTGGTAGTCCAAATGTGGCAACTGTGTATTAAATTGCAGTTCAGATAAAAATGTGCCTCTTACACTACAAAATCTTACAAAGCTCCATTCGAGCTAAGAATGTCACGACAAGTGCAGTAGGATGTCCGCATCACCTTGAAGCAAAGCTTGATTTTGGGAGATCTTAGGGTAAAACTTGAGCAGTTTTTACACAGTTGAATATGGCCAATCCAGTGGTCTTGATATTGCTGCAGCTTTCAGAGTTATTCATTCAGTTTTCCACGACGGCAGCTGCAACTTCTGCAACTTGTTGAGAAATAATCGGTTTGTGGCTTCTCCTGGCCTCGTTGCTGATGATCTGCTATTTTCAAATCGTAAATTATTTTTTTTAAGATTTGTTATTTTGATTGGAACTTCGGGAATTCTCGACGAGGGGCATTAATGTTACCTGGTTGTTGACTGTAAAACTTAGCTAGCAACATTTGTTAAGTGAGTGATTAAGCAAAATTATGCAAAATATCGTTCACAGAATGCAGTTCCTAAAATATCTGATTTAACATCTGAAGGAACATATTGAAAGACATCTGTAACTCATACAAACGCAAAAATTGATTTATCTACTGGCCATTACACTTTCAGTAATCCCAAATCAACCGCTACTAAAATGGCAACATTTTGTACTAATAGTGTTATTGTTGTATATGTATCAATATGTAAATCGAAACCCATGTTCCAGAGAACACTTACTTCAAGTTTGACTGAATTTCTTCTACTACATTTTATGCTAAAGGGCTCTGAATACCTTTTCCTTAGTTTTGGCCACAGAAAATTTGATGAATTTCATTTGAAAACATTTTCAGCCCAGGGGTAAATATAAGCAAATTTTATAGCGTTAGAAAAAATAATAGAAGAGCGATGGACTTCTTAAAAGAATATTTAAGAATAATCTATATTACTAAAATCTTTTATTTCTCTGTCTGTCTGTCTGTCTTTCTGTCTGTCTGTGTGTCTGTGTGTCTGTCCGGCGCAATTTTCTGAGCGAATGGAAAATAGAAAGAATTTTTACAATGAAACATCCGCGACAGGAATCGAACCTGCAACCTTCTGATCCGAAGTCAGATGCCTTATCCATTAGGCCATAGGGACTACAACTCTCTTTATATGGTTTTTTGACTTATATCTCCTTTCCTTTCCCCCATCAATAAGGTATGTATTCAATCATTTTTTTGAATCTCAAGATTGTTTATTTATTTCACATCAGTCAGTTTATTTGTAATTCGAAACTGACAATTAGAGCGATAATTGCCGAAACGTTGCAATATTTTAAATATTCTTACTTAACCAAATCCTATGTGATATTGAAAAATATGTGGGTGTACACGCCAGATGTTGGAGTAAAGAAAACAGAGTCAAGAAAGAGAGAAGAACTCTTTTTTTGAGGAGGAATACCGAAAAAATCACTATTTGCAACTCAAAAACCATCAATAAATGTAACTCAAACGTCACTGAAAAGTGACAATTGTAATTAAAATGAGAGTCAAAAAAGAATGAAGCGATACTTCTATTAGATAGAATACTGAAAAATCACTATCTGTAACTCAGAAACCATCAATATTTGGAACACAAAAGCCACTGAAAAGTGCCACATAGAATAAAAAAAGAGACTCAAAAATGAAAGAAGCAGTATTTCTATTAGATAGAATGCTGAACACTATTGTAACTCAGAAACCACTGAAAAGTATCATTTGGAATAAAAAAAAAAAAAAGAGTCAAGAAATAAGAAGCAGTATTTCATTAGGTAGAATACTGAAAAATCACTATTTGTAACTCAAAAACCATCACTATTTCTAACTCGAAAACGACTGAAAAGTATCAATAGGAATAAAAAAAAAGATAGTCAAGAAAGAAAGATGCACTATTTCTATTAGGTAGAATACTGCTCAGAAGTTAGACGTCTTAGCCATTAGACCACTAGGCCTACATTCTAATCTCTGTAAAAAATAAAAATATATCATTGATATATGATTTACAAGGTGGTTCTAAAAGCAGTCGTAGATTGAGAGAATATAGACATCAAAAATTAAATTAAAAAAAAGCTTTTAAAAAATTTTAGTTTTAGTTTGCTTGATGTAATTTGTGTGTGTGTGTGGGTGTGTGTGTGTTTTTTAATAACTAAAAAATTGTTTTCCGTTACATAAGGGAGGCTTCCGGAGCGAAGCGACGGGTAGCCGACTAGTAGTTTAAAAAAATCGTCTCAATATCCCTAGAAAACGAAAAAGAGAAAGTAGAGAAGAAATTGGATATTTGACGAAAAGACAAAGGAAACGTTACGCAGAGGCAGTTTGTTGATCTCTTTCAACAATGACAATATAAATTGTGGGAAGAAATAACATTATTAAAAAAAAGACAAATTCCTTTAAGATTTTAGTTTTAATTCAATCAATGCAATATTAAAATAGATGTAATTTACCTCATTTTTTTTCTGGATTATTCTAAAATTGAAAAGATTAGTTTAAAGAAAACGTTTATAGTAAGAAGAAACACACTGAAATCCACAATAGTTATTTTTGAAGTTTTAATTGTGTTAATGATTATTGATAGATTTGACAGTTAATATTTTTTTTCATTTGATACAATATTTTGCAGTGAAATCATATACATGGATTGCATTCCGATCTAAATAAAAGATGAAGATCCTCTCCTTATCTATACTGTTGATTTTTCTTTTGTATCTCATCTCAACAGATGCTAAATGTGGAACAAAGGTAACGCCATTTCTTTTCTAAAAATATTTATCAATACTTTTTAATTTAATTCTGTTTCTTAAGTTAAATGGCATCAACAATTACTTCTCTGCGTTTCATGCTTTCACCTTCATTTTCTATCAGCCATATTTTTTTTAATTACTATATTAAGTAAAACTATTAGGTAAACTTTATCTATATTAAGTTTCTGGTTTTTTTTGTTTGTTTATATATATATATATATATATATATATATAAATATGATTCCACCATATTTAAAGAATTTTTGCTTTGGTAGTCCATTTAGATTATTTTGACATTTTCCGATTAATTTTCTGAAGATTATTCACTCTTAGACAAAAAAAAGCGAAGGACCTCTGCAAATAAAAAAGGAAAAAAAAAGAAACAATCTTCCTTTTCTCTATTTCGAACTGTTTCTTCTGTTGTAGATTCCCTCTAATTTTAATATAGACACACAGCAGAACTTAATTGATCTTAATAAATGATATTATCATGTTCTACAACGACGTCTTCAATAGATAATCCGCACAATCAAAAAATTATCACAATTATTTCATTTTTTATTTTCTTGTTTGCTTCACAGAAGAGAATTAAGAGATTGGAAAAGTCTATTTGTAAGCAGTCAAATAATGTAAGTGATACTATTTTTAGATATCCGTATTTTTTTAATTTAAGAAACTTAATTTAGTAAATATTAGAGACGGAACTTTAAAAATATACGAGGTGGAACTTTTTTATTTACTTAATAACTAATTTTTATTGCAATAATTTTTTAAATTATTTTCAAAAAAATGTTTCGAAAATAAGTTAAAAAAATTTACTCTTGAAACTGTTCCGAAGCACCTTTGATAATTAAATGCTTTACACCACAATGTTAATAATGTTTTAATATTTTTTCTTGGGGGGGGGGAAGTATTACGTTTGGCAAAATTTTGGAGAGATTCTTGTCTTTACAAAAATCTTAATGTCAAAAAATTATCTATTGATTTCAATAAAAATTTTACGATGCATTTCTTTATTTTTGATGAAAACTCGACTGATCCTTAAAGTTTCAACTTTAATGATTATCATCACTCACTTCTTTAAACCCCCTCCATTTTAGTTATTTTTATAGTAAATCAGGAATGTTACCTAGTGGTAACAAATACTAAGACCGATCTTTTCGAGATATTATGGGTTATCACTTGTCACGGATAGCTCAATAGGGAGCATTAGTTAAGTGATGTCACTGTCAATTATTGGAGAGCCTGGAGAGCTTCTTTAATTACTGAGGATATCAGAAGCTTTTCCAAATATTTAAAGCTATCCCAGCTAAGAAAAACTTATTGTGGATACTTTACAAGACATTGTTTCTTTTATTTTTCTTGATTTCTTGATTTAAGCTAGCAAAAAATAAACAAAATAACTTTTCTGCAACAATTTTTCTGCATTATATTGTTAATAATGTTATATCTTACAGAAAAAAAATCAGTGATGGAAAATTCAAACTTCGGAAAGCAAATTTATAACAGTTGTATCTTGATCCGACATCGGAAAGTGATACGATGAAAGAAACACTGAACTCGGATAGCCCTTTCGTAAATTATTCAGCTGTTTTGCTTTTTCTTATTATTATTGTAAATTTCCTTCGAATCTTTAAAATAAAAGTAAAATGAATAGGGTTTTTTTATCCTACTTCATTAAGGAAAAAAGACGTCTTGTCTCTGGTAGACTCTCTTCTTGGAATTGGCACTGATATTAACCCTTTATAAGAACCCTTTGTACTTGAAAAACTTTTATTTTAACAAATGGAATATAGCTGCGAGATAAATTGTGAAGCACTGTATTTGTTTTTGCATGTCTGCAAGTTCCTCAAACAGCAGATAGCAATTTGAAATTCGGTACGCCGGTTGATTTTTGAAACAATAAGTTTTGATCTAAAACATTTGATTTTAAAGTAAAAAGAACGACGACTTGTCGATAAAAGCAGTAATGATGATTTTTCAGAACAAATTTCCAAATCTTGAATGAACTTCATGTTTTTTAGTTAAACTTCATGTTTTTTTAGTGCATATTTGATAATGAAAATATTTTAACAACTTCTTTCCTTTTTCTTTAGTCATCTCAATGCGAACAATGTATTGAGCGTTTTGAGCAACAGAAGAAGAGAAACAAACAGACTCCTTTCACTGCTTCGCCTGACATTAATCAGGAAGAAGGAAACGGAAGCAGTAAAACAGGAAATAAAAAATCTTATCGAGAAAGGAAAAGAGAATTAATGGTAAGAAATCAGAAAAAAATAACAAAGCAAACCGACCCTGATCTTGTTTCAATTTTCCTCTCACAGATTTCATTGCAATTACGTTAATCTTATCATAATCCTTTTACCACTCACAAGTTATTTTTACAAGAACTTTTTTAATGTCTTTTGTATTATTAAGTTTCTAAAAGATTGATATCAAATACTTCAAATTTCATTGTTCAAATTTCATTATTAATGTATAAATTCATTTCAGTTTTTTTTATTTTGAAACCAAAATCCACGCATATTCTTTTTTTTTCACTTCTCATCTGTACTCTTATACAAAATCCAAATAGTATTTTTTGAGGAAAAGATTTTTGGTTGAACAGGAACCATTTGTCAAACATTTCGTTAATTAAATGATTATTAATAAAATTGTTCTTTAATTACAATTTTGAATTTGTAACAGCGAGTAATGGCTGTCCGATACAGAAGTGGTAAACGCTTGACTGCGGACTTAAGAATCCCATCTCAATCTCCGGCGTATGTCGGCGATTTTTCCATACTAACGCTCCTCCATCTAAACCATAGGTTCCCAAACTTATTTGTCCTACCTCTCCCTTCTACAGAAAAAAATTACTCAGCCCCCGTCTGAAAATCTACCTTCTTTAAGCGGACATACAGAAAGATGCAATGACAAATTTATGTATCTACATTTCTATCTATGTCCTACAACCTAGTAAAGAAATTTTTTTTGTAAATAAGATGCCTTGATGCTTGAAATTATAAAATCTATATTACTAAAATCTTTAATTTCTCTGTCTGTCTGTCTGGAACAATTGTTAATTTCCTGTGAAAAAATTACTACAATGAAACGTTCGCGACGGGAATCGAATCTGCAACCTTTTGATCCAAAGTCAAACGTCTTATCCATTAAGCCACGGGGACTACATTTTAAGCCACGGGGAGTCTTAACTCCTGCAACCTCTCGGGGAACACATTTAATCATTTATGTACTTAAACTTCATATACAAAAAAACCTAATCCTCGAATGGTTTTTGATATATACTGGAAACATTTTATAACGCAATAGAAAATACAATGACGGCCGATCAGTGATAAGATTTATGATCATTGTAATTAAATGATTTAATATAAAATTTAAGATTTTTTATCTCTTCGTAAAATTTAATATGCGACGAAATTATAACTTTAAAGCATAACAAAATAAATACCAAACATACAATTTTGATTAAAAATTGTTTTAAAAAAAATCATTCTATAAATACATTACAGTCAGGAGAGGAGAGATTGCGAAACCTTGAAGAAATTGACAAGGAAACCACGACGGCTTCGAAAGCTCTTCTCTCATGACTGTAAAGTATTTTTTTTTATGATTTTTTAAAACAATTTTTAACCAAACTTGGGGGTTTGGCATTTATTTTGTTATGTTTTAATACAATTAAATAAAAGATATCGGATAGATAGAAATTTTTGTTTTATATTTATAATATAATACTAAAATATAACCAAATTAGTAATCTTATCCTTTATTTTTTAAAAAGAAAATACAAGATGATTCAAATTAAAATATCTATATGCAGAGCACTCTGGAAGAGACCAGTGGGCGCAACAACGTCAGACTTGGACTGTATAATTCCTGATCAAGTGGAAAAGGTTTCTGCAATAAAATAAAAAGTTCAAAAAATGACCGACAGAGGGAAACATGGCGCTGCCTGAGGCTGCCAATAAACAACCATAACCAATAGGCAATACCAGATATTATCGAACGATTTTTATTCATTCATTACATATATTATGTAAAACTGGTTAATAGCACCGAGAGCTGATTGCGGTTGAAGGGAGCATCAAGAATAGTCAAACCAATACTCAATGTGTTTGTCGTTGAGCAGGACCAAAAGCTAACACCGAGTGATAGCGTATTCATACAGCATATGATCTATAGAGATGTTTCCCATGTGCAGTACCATGCGTCCTTTAAATCAGTCAGGTGAAAAACGTTGCCCCGGTAAACGTTTCAGATAATCCCAAAGCCAAAAATCCCAAGGTTTAAGGTCTAGTGAACGGGAATGCTCGACTGATGATTTTATCTCGGTGAAATGTTGCGACAACTATTGAACATGACGTCCTCTGTGAGGAGATGCTCCATCTTGCTGGAGGTGAGGAATGATGAAACTGCGCAGCATGTCTCAATAACGAGTTGCGGTTACCCAACAGGTCAATTGGATGGATTTCCTCGAAGAAAAACGTCCGATTCTCACGTGTGGCCGTAAACTCTATCCATAATATTACCTTCGATGAATGTAAGGGAATCCGTTGGAACTTGCGAGATTATATGTAGCCCAGATGTGGCGTTTTACGTGTTCGCTGTTCCACAAACATGAAAATGATCTTCTTCACTTCAAATTAAAATATCTATACGCAGAGCACTCTGGAAGAGACCAGTGGGCGCAACAACGTCAGACTTGGACTATATAATTTCAGATCAAGTGGAAAAGTTTCTTCACTTCACAGGATATTCCATAGCCAACAGAATGTTCCTCGTCCACCCTGCATGCATGTCAGGAATATCAAAGTAAAGGTCGCTATAGCCGAGTTGCTACTCTTGGAGGTGGCTGAGCTTACAGGGATGGTTGTGCAGTGCTTTGCGCAAGTATCTCCATACTGCTGTGTACGATACGTTACAGTGCTATGTTAGAAGCACTACACGTACCCGCAACATTCTCACGTGATTGCTCAACGACTTCACATAACCTAGGTTTCCTTTGCGCTCGGACTGTGAAGCTATCCGTCTCCTCAAATTGATGAATCATGCGTCACAATATACGTGGTGTCTGTGGATCAGGGTGTCAATGATTTGCGGCGTCTGATTTCGCGAAGCGCTGTAGCAACGTTTTCACCATTCTGGTACAATAGCTTTAAAAGTAAGGAGCGTTCCGGCAACGTGAGAACCATCGCGCTCGTCGAAGAATGTCTCTGACCAGCCTCACACTTCATTTTATGACTATTCGACCCCTTACGACGTGCGCGCTGTGTAAATTTCAATAACGGGTGCCGTTCTCAGCGCCGTCTTTCTCCCGTCGCTCATTTTTGTAGCTATTTTCTCCCGTCGTGATCTGGAATGTATACAGACCAAATACGATGTTGTTTCGCTCATTGGTTCTCTCTCCAGTGTGCACTGCATAGGGATACTTTAATTTGAATCATCTTATATATTAATTCATATTGAATACATTAATTTTAACATAGATATGTTTTTCTTTGTTGTAACCACAATTTTATTCATTCTTTTTTAATTAATTAAAGGAATATATGTGCCAAAACTGCCAAGAAATCAATTCGGTAAGAAAATTTTCCTTTTCTTCTTATTTTGAGCCAGAAATCGAAAACCTAAAAAAAAAAAATTGTCAAAAATTACAATAGAAGAAAAAAAAAATAACATTAATAAAGTGCGACCACTCTCAGCTGATGACTCGAAATTTCCAGAACCTTGTGACGTCAGCAGTAGTCTCTCTCAGTGGTTTAGAAGCATATTACGTTGTAGCTGTAAAATGAAAAATTAGAGTTTTAATGCTTAAAGGAAATGCTGTTCAGTAATTGTTATGGCGTAAAACATGTAGGAGATAATGAAGATATAAACGTAGACCAATTCTGCACAATATAACAACATTTAATACAATATCATTACATGTTTTAAGAACCAGTTACGGTTCTGTTTATCAAATGTACAAATCTAGAACAAAAAAGACATATTAAAAGACTCGGGTTCTGATAGCTTCACGTGAGGACCAATCAACTTCAAGACTCTTCCATTCTTCGGTGGATATGCTTGCCGTTGGGCCTGCTTTGAAAGTGCCATCATAGGCGGCCGAATTGCATCAAACGCCACACAGTGGGCCCGATTCAGTAATCATGGTGCAAAAAAATCACAAAATCGAACTATTTTTTTGTTATTTCAAACCTTTCTTAAGTTGTTTTATAGGATGTAATAGGATGTAATATACACAGGTTGTTTTTAAATTTTAATGCCACTGTATTACCATTGTAATTGAACAAACATGGCAGGTTTGATGGTTTCCACTCTGACAGTATTCTTCTCTGTACATCTGACTTTATTTCTATGGCGTGATCTAGTGCAGCTGAAATCAATTTGTATATATTTAAACTACATGAAATGCCCTACATAAGAACTAAGATTTTACGTGTATTGTATAACTTCAGTAACAAAAATAGAGTCATACACCTGCTGAAATTAATTAGCATATCGCAAATGGTTTATAAAAAATAACCATTTGCTTTGTATTAATATGCTAATTAATTTCAGCAGGTGTACGGCTCTATTTTTGTTACTAATGCTCTACGTAATTATGCCTAAACATATGTCATACCTCAATATTTAAAGAAATGAGGTACTTTTAAAGTTAAATCTATTTTTAGTAATATTTCAAAAACCAAGGAAGGTTTAAAACAAAAACGCTACAAAACTCCAAGCATTTATTTATGCCAGATAGTGGACTATGGATAGCTGTAACCTTAGTCATCAACTTTACTTGCCACAATCTGCCACCAGAGGGTACAGAGCAGAAAGAGTGAGAAAATCCAGTGCGTTACCTAACCGCCATTGGAAGGGTTGGAGATCACTGCACCTTCCCCCTCTCCAACTTTTCTCCAGTCAACCCCTTCAAAACAGTCAGTCTGAGATTGCCATATGTCTCCTTAATATTTACTGGAGTGGTAGTGTTCAGTTTTAGAGAGAACGAGATACTTCAGACCAAATTTCGTTTTGATGAGTTAAGTTTATGTTTTATTGATTTATTATTTTATAATAAATATATATGATTTATTATTACATATTATATATTATTATTTTATTTACATATACCAATGAGAAAGTGGTACATTGTGGAGTACTATTTTCGATCATACGAAATAGGCCAATGGACCTAGCCTGCTACACGTTGCTACGGAATTTCGGGAGCGTTTTAACCGTCCAGCACCTACGAACAAGGTTATGCTATCCGTCGTCGATAAATTCCTTCGAACCGGAAGTGTACTCACAAAGCGGAAAGGTTGCACTGGCAGTCGCGTAACAGTAACAACGAATGAAATCACTCTTAGGGATTGGAAATTGATTGGAAATTGTTGAGACATACATACGATTATAATTAGTTTCATAAGTTTAAAAATTGTAAAAATTTTTGAATTGTGTTATAACGAATTCTGAGGAATACAGAGAAGATTATTTCTTTTCTTCCAATATATAACCTAATGAAGTTTCACATTTAAAAACAAAGTAGTATTGATATTACAGGAGAAAGTTTGGAGGACTTGTGCGTTTAAAGAACGTAGACTATATAAAAGAAATACAGTGAAACCTCCGAATAGCGAACACTTGTGGGCAGGCATACTTTGTCCGCTATTGGGAGGTGTCCGCTATTAGGGAGGGCCATCACATAAAATTTTGAAATTTTAGAGAAAATACAGTTTTATTAAAAAGAATAATAGTATAAGTACATAATAAGCAAACAAAAAAATTATAAACGTATATAGATCAGTTAATGGTATTAAAAAAAAAATCAGACAACAATGTTTGATTTTTTTTTTTCCATCACAAGTTTGTTTCTCAATATGAAGTTTTACATCTGTAATTAATTTTAATCCCTCGGAATCGTCTTTATTTACAAAAACATTTTGGTTAAACCGGAGAATAGGGTACAAGCCTTCGACGATCTTTTTTTGATGGCCGCTTCTGCCTCTTGCTAAAAGGGACCACCACGGTGAATTAGGCTTATACAAAGCATTAAACCGGAAAACTAAACAAAGAACAAACCTTTTACGATAATTCCAAGCATTAAAACAACTCAGGATTCCACTTAGGCCACTGCAACTAGCGGTCACCAAGCGGTTAACCATCCGTCACCGATGCATCCTTCCGAACACAGCGATTGGCTTGTAGCCTATTCTCCGGTTTAACAAAAAATTTTGCAACTGTTCAGCGTATCTAATTGCACTGTAAAGTCCCTAATTTCACACGACTCGTTGTTCGTTTCGGTTCAATTCCCCTTATCTTCATTAACTTCCATTTCCTCTCTGTGTAGGGAAATATAATCCTTCAAATCACCATTTGTTTCCGTGTAGAGTTCGTCATCAATCGTCATGATATCGTCTGGGTTTGCAGTGCTTCAATTTCTTTAATTAATTCGATAATTGCAGTATTTAATACAGACTGATCAGCCTGATTAGTTCTGAGGTGTTCTCAGAAATGTAACCCAAGATCGTTCATTTTCTTTAGAATGTTGTCCGTTATTGGGAGTGTCCGATAATCGGAGATCAATATGTGGAAACGTCTATATTAAGGGACTGAGGATTGCAAAATTTTCCTCTATTGAGGGGTGTCCGCTTTTCGGGAGTGTCCGTTAGTGGGTGTTTCACTGTAGAAGTTTATCATTCCATTTATTAAAACCATTTATAAAAAGATCTTTTTTTTATTTTTTTATTTTCTTATAGCATAGATTGAAACGATGTCTCAACAATTCATACGACACAGATTTGGATTCTCAATCAGAGGAATCTTCATCTAGTAGCGAAACATCTTCATCTAGTAGCGAAGAATCTTCATCTAGTAGCGAAGAATCTTCATC
>JAFIDM010002131.1:59133718-59148316 GCA_023159025.1 Thereuonema tuberculata
CCTTCGTAATAAAAGACAACAATATATAAAATAAGAATAAAAAAGGGCAGAAATTTAATCCCCGCTAAAATCAACTTAGCCTGTGAAGGATTAAATTATAAAAAAGAATACATTTAAATACAAGTTTAACGTGCGGAACTTAGGTTTAACATCACAATAAGGAACATACATGCACAAGAAAAAAAAAAAAGGGAATCACTGATCTGTTTTTGGAAATTTTGATACTGGGAAGATACTGGGCGACTGTAAGATACTGGGCGAATCCAGCTGATGAAGGCTAGGAAGCCTGAAACAGCTGTTCTATGGTAACTGTTCACCGCAGGCAAGACCAACCCTTCCCGCAGTTATGCAGTCCCTCCCCGCCAGAGAAAACCAGCACTGCCGCCAAACGCAAAACCAACCCTGTCGCAGACCAGAGGAATGGAGGACAGCCCAGGACAAACCCATTTCCTTCTGCTATCACCGAATTGGGCATGTGATCAAACACTCCGTTTCTGCCAAAACGCCGAGCAATTAGCTCAGCAGCATATATCCTGCCAAAAAACAAGAGTACCTATATATGATTCTCCAGTCTATCGGGAAACTGTCGACCCTACGTACATTCACACCCATTGCAGCAGATCCAGATCACTGGCAAATGGCAGACGTTATCATACACCATATTGACAGTGACACAATTAGGCTTTGTACAAGCCACGAAAGAGCTACAGCTCTTCACCCGTAGTTCCGGAAAACTAAACCGAGTGACAACTAATGATGGCAGCTTTGTCGCAAATTTTACAACAGACCTAAAAAACAATATCATCATCTTGAACTTCGATGATCAACCGACCGAAGAACTCGTGGATTCTGGCACTACTGTGAGTCTAATCTCAGAAACATTTAGAAAGAAAAGATGCAAAGTGATAATCCGTTCTTATAAAGAAAACACAGCCATTCACATGGGAGGAGGAACAACAATGAGCATTCAGCACTGAAGTAAGCCCTCATCACTGAACGAATCCTTGCACATTTCGATGAGTCAGTCCCTACTGAACTCCACACAGATGCTTCAGACTATAGAATCGGAGCCATATTAGTTCAAATCATCGACGGAAAACAACATGTGATAGCCTATGCGAGCAGAACGTTGACGAAGGCCGAAGAGCATTATGCCACTATACACAAGGAACGCATGGCAGTTGTGTGGGCAGTTGCCAAGTTCCGACCACACCTTGACAGCCATGATTTCACCGTAGTTACTGGCCACCACGCATTATGTTGGCTAGTAAACATAAAAGATCACTAGCTTTTCGTCCTGCTAATCTCGTATGGGTACATATCCCTACCCTGTCGAGTTGGCTTGGCCGAGAAGCTACTCCATTCACGGTATGGACCATTCTGAGTGATTCCGCCAGACATCACCGGTAACCTATGAAGTCATTCCTGCTCCCGAATGTACAATTAGCCGCCCTCATCCTGAAGTTATCCATATTGCCCGCCTAAAACCCTATCTTGATGATGCTATAATACAGCCTCCGACACCATAACCTGCGATGCCAGAACCTATGATGCCAGAATCTGAAACGCCAAAGATTCCACTCCCCATAGCTGAAGGAATCACGTTACGATCAGGTAGAGTCCTGCCATAGCCTGTTCAACCGATCGAATCTGATCACATGCCCAATTCGGTGATAGCAGAAGGAAATGGGTTTGTCCTGGGCTGTCCTCCATTCCTCTGGTCTGCAACAGGGTTGGTTTTGCGTTTGGCGGCAGTGCTGGTCTTCTCTGGCGGGGAGGGACTGCATAACTGCGGGAAGGGTTGGTCTTGCCTGCGGTGAACAGTTACTGCTTACCATTGTTACTGGAACCATTAGCTGTTGAATTTGTTGTTGGAGGGCCATGATTTGCTGTTGGAGCTGTTGGATTACATCATTATGTGGCGTGGATAAGGGGTAAGATGCAGGTTGAACTCCAATGGAAACCACATTTCGCAGTCGCTATAAAGTTAAGGTATCGGCCAATCTGTTTTAGCCCATTTTTTCAATGCGTCAGCATTCTTTCAAGAACGTGGCTGTGCTGTCGACTCTGATTGCGAACACTAAACAGTATACATCTTCCACAACCCCTTTCATAAGGTGTTGAAGCTTTTCGGCATCAGTCATGTCAGGATTACTCACCCTGCATAGATCCAAAACATCTTGGGCATACTGTTCACAGGTTTTCATAGCGGTTTTCTGCCATTCCTCTTGTTCCAACTCTTTCTTCGTTCCAACTCTTGAGCTGTCATATGATGTGATGAACGTTGCCATAAACTGTTGTTGAAGTATTTTCCAAGTTGTGATTGCTACTTCATTATTTCCATTTCCGTGCTGTTCCTGCCAAGGAGAAGTACACTTTCGTCAATTGTGATGCCTCATGCCATCCATTAAGCTTAATGATTCGGCTGTAATCACGAAGCCACCTACATGGGTCTTCATCAGATCGGGCATAAAAGATGGTGGGCTCTGTAAATCAGTGGGTTGTGATTGAAGTAGCTGCTACGGTCGCATAGGTTGTCGTTGAGATGTCTGGCATGCTATCTAATGGAGTTTGACCAGGTAATCAACGACCCTGTCGAGTTGCTCACTTCCTGTCGGCAGTTAATGGTGAAGCCCCATTGCGGCAAAACCAGGGTTTCGGTACCAATTGTGGTGAGAGTTTTTTTGGCCATTGGTTCGTGGAATTAGGGATCAGACTTGAAGCTAATGAGAACCCTAATTGGAACTGATTTATTCATAACATCAGGGGTTTAAATAAACTTACAGAGGTTGTGATAGATTGCATGCTTGACAATTGATTGGGGGATTTAAATCGCACATGGTCTTTAATTGAATTTTAACTGCTTTTAAATTATATTGAATCAGATGGCAGAAGCACGCCAACGGAAAATTGAATTGAATAAACAGAATTAAATGGTCAATAGTAAAATTTAGAATATACAATAGAATAAATGCTGTTTAATCCAAAACACTAAAAAGAAATTGAATAAATAGAACTGTAATACAAAGATAAATATCAATATATAAAAATCATTACAATATTCTATTCATAGCCTTCTCATGAAGTTATTTAACTAATTAATTAATCTTAACCTTAATAATGTAAGAATTTGGAAAAGCTGCTATTTTCAATATAAAGAAAATTATTTCATTAATGACAATTTTAATCTGAAATAAAAATAAAACAAAACAACAATAAATCTTTTCTGTTATAGCAAATGTCACTAAATCTGCCACCAAATCTATGTTAATAACTGATTAAAAAAAATTGTATACATTCTTGTATTTAAGAATATTCTTTTTCTAAATATCTCTCATATAGAGAACAGCAAATATTTAGCGATAATGTTAGATTTTTGTTAGACTATTTTCTTAGGAAAGAAAGGCTCATGAAATTAGTGAGTCTATGTGTCAAATAACTTCTGAATCACTAAATGGATAATCTTGAACCTTGGCATGTATATTAAGGACTAGTAGAGCGAAAGCCAGCGACTAGAAAATATTTACGTCATTTCATTAAGAAAAAATTCCATTTTATTATACTATCTTGACATCGCTGTTGATTGATTCGGAAGTCTACCTGGTGGTGTTCACCAATCTTCATCAATCACCACTCTTTGTTAATGACATTATCATTCAACCCACAAATCCAGATGAGGACATTAATGATACAGGTAAGTTATATACATATATGTTTGTTTTATGAACACGTCGCAGATATTATCGCTGCAGGATTTTAATAAGTTTTCATTCATTTTACAGATAACGAAAATGATGTGGATGATGAAAATGATGCCAATAATTAAGATGATCAATTGAGATGATCGTGATAGGACGAAAATATTGAAGATACCTTTTACCATTACAATTACAACTGAATAAAGAGCATTGAAATTATTTACTTATCTTTCACATATTACTGATTTAATTAGTATATTTAATGTGTAATTCTTCTAAACGTATCGAAGGAATTGAGGACACCATAGATTCGATTGTGTCTAGTTGAATAAGTTATTATCTATTATTTTGAAAAATTAATTTAACGATAAATAATGATAAATAATGCTAAAAACTTCTGAACAATAACAAATAATACTGACTAATACAAATTCCTTCCAATATAACATCCTCAGGAAGTAAACGATTGATAATCGAAAAATAACTGTAGCACCTGGTCTCCAATGTCCACGAATTACCGCTCTTTGTCGTTGCGTCTGCCAGGGTGTTCGACTCCAAATTTTTGTCTACGTTTTCGTATATAGATTTGTGAGGACTTTATGTCAATAACAATTGTTGTCCCAACCTTACTGCTATGACGTAAATAGGGCAGATTTTCGCGTGCCCATCATTGCCGTCTGCCACCACTTTTCCACCAACAAAAGTGTCTGCCATTATTAATGTTGTACATAAATCATATTCCCTGTTACCGCACAAAAAGTCAACCTTCCTAATATCACGTTTTTGAACTGATTTTTCTTACCCCTTTGCGCCCCTACTGCACTACTGGAAACCAGGTAGACTTCCGAATCAATTATCAGCGATGTTAAGAGAGTTATAATAATAACATGGAATATTTTCTAAATAAAATGATGTAACTTTTTTTTTTCTCTGGCTTAGACTATAGAGATGATCTATCTACGACATTGAAATCTTTTCTAAATGACCCTTATTCGGAAATTATCGCGCGACAAGTCCCGTTACATAGAAACATAGTAAAATGGTAAATAGTACCATGTTTAACAACGATTATTAATCCTTTGGGCAAGTTTTTCCTATTAAAATTTACCCGCTTTAAGCAATTCAAGTAAGTAATTTACGGATGTAATTAACTAAACTTAAAAATTTCTACTTATGTTAGGCAGATATCTTAATTTAAAAGTAAATCGTTTGAGTCGTTTTAGTTTCCAAAAAAATATACATTAATTATAAAATCTAAAAAACTATAAAACTACAAAGGATTTTAAAGAATAATACTTGTAGGGTAGTAAGCTTCTACTTCTTTCAGGAACTTCTTGTTCAGAAACTATTTATTTTCACTATTTTATTTAGATTTTAGATATTTAGAACATTTGAATATTCTATTATAAATTTAACACATTCAATTTTAATATCCCCTAAGTTTAATAATGTACTCTGTACACAATCTGTTTTGTGGCTTGATTTCATTATATAATCTCTGTAGTATCTATTGTAGGATCTATTGAAAATAGGGACGCAAAACTTAAAAAAGAAATGGTGGAAAAAAAAAGGAAAAAATAGAGCTTACGTCATTTCCTGTCTATATTATTCATTCCACGAGGTAAAAATTATAAAAGTGCTATTAAAAAAATCATCAGAAAAATTGAAGTCAAATAAATGAATTCCTTCAAACTTTTGTGTAACAATTCTTTGAGCACAACATTACACCACTTTTTTTTATTATTATTAATGTGATAGAATATTTCCGCTGGAAGCCCATAAAAGGACAGAAACCTTAATGGTCTTATCCTTAACTCGTAGAAACATGAAGATCCTGGTGCTGACTTTGTTGTTGGTCTTAATTTTGACTGTTCTTTCTTTGGATGTTCCTGGGCAAAATGTAAGTTCACCTACAAGCATAAAAATTTGTAAAAGAACTTTTTTTGTTGTTTATCTTCTCTACTGTTCAGTTTTTTTGTTTGTTTGTTTATTCTTTTACTTCGAATGTTGATTTTCTTAGATTAACGTAACATTATGTCAGATTTTCTTTCCCGCAAAGTTTTTAATGTTATTTATTCATTTTTAAAGTATGTTAAAAATTATTCTGATTTTTTTCTTTTTCTTCAGTAGGGATGTTAAAATGACATTTTTTCCCTCTTATTTATTTTATTTTAATATTTTATCTCTCTTATTTTATTTATCATTACCGTATTATCATATTTTTCTTTTCGCAATTCTTCAATCTTATATCTATTCTTTTTTTTATTTTGATCGTCGATATGCCATTTATGCTTTAACTATTTTCCTATCTATCTATCTATCTATCTATCTATCTATCTAACAGCCTTTAACAGCCCACTGCTGGACAAAGGCCTCCCTCAGACAGCTCACTGTCTCGGGGGATGAAAGTCTAATCTCCCACGCTGACTTTCAACTGCGGGTTGGGAGATGCATTTTAACCCTAACTGCCAGGGTAAAGAAACGGGAACGGACAGAAGGAGAAACAGAAGAAGAAAGAAGAAAGAAACATCCATGCCACGACCGGGATTCGAACCCGGGAACTGGCACACTGGCCGCAACGGCAGACCTGCCGCCTATACCGCACGGCCACGCCAGCACGGCTCTATTTTCCTGTATTTGCTTTATTATTTTATTTTATTTCTCTCGCTTTCTTCTTTTGTTTTCCTCCATGAACAAATTAAACAGAAATTTGCAATTATAATTTTGAGGTTAGTTATTATTTATTATTTATTTGCAGTTATGATTTATAATTCTTTTTATTAAAGAGTAAATTAGTATATTTGTGATTTATTCTCATAATTAACCCGACCTTCGTCTTACCGATCTTCTATTGATTGAGAACCAGTGTTCTCAATCTTCTTCGCGCTCCCCTTTAACGTTTAAATGATTAATTCAAAAGCTAAATGCCCTTTCTTTTAGATGTTAATAATTTCTTTATCAACAGTTCCACGGAAGTATAAAATAATTCAGATCATGTTCATTTAATTAATCTTACTTGTTCGTTTGTCTTAAGCATGATTCATTTTTAAAGCTGATTTCAAATAATCGCCGTTTCCCTTAAGTTTAAATTTTGAAACCATCTTTAGGAATTTTAAAAGACTTATCAGTAAACCAAAGTTAAGGAACAGCTCTTTGCTGCTTCAGAAATTTTAATGGAAGACAAATACGATGAATGAACAATAACAGATAGGTTATAATCATTATATCAATTAAAAATGTAACTAAAACCTCTTGCCGGCATTTCTTAATTTAAAAAATATGTTTAAAGTCAATAGTTAACACTAAAAGATCTACCAATATATCAAGTTTCATAAAGATCCGTCCGCTGGGTTCAAATATTAGTAGGGAATAATCGCCCCCTCAGGGTTGTGAATTTGTAGCTATGCCGATGTATACAAGGTGGCCTTTATTAAAGAGGAGAAAATCAGATCCTTATACCGGTAAATGTAGAGGACGAAATTCCACCAAGCTCGTTGTAGGTACTCTCTACAGCATGGGTTTTCAATTCATAAAAATCTTAAAATAAAAAAGTACGAAATTTTGCCCCCAGGGGACATTCAGCATTAGACGAGCATGAAATTAGCATAATCCCCCTATGCTACTGACGAGTTGGTAGACATAAGGAAGACGGAAACTGATTCGCCTCATTCTGATAAGACTGAAATACTATCGCTAACACCTTACTCGAACGTGCAAGTTCTACGGAACATAAGGTCTACGCAAATGCCTCGCTTCGAGAATTCAGGAGGTTGAAGCATAGAGATAAAGGTCGAATTAGAATTACAAATCTTAGAAAAATTATTTTAAGATTTGAAAATAGGAATCTTCAGCAATGAGGCAAGACGAGAGTGCAAAACAAGTTGAAGAAGTTAAAACTGTATTCGTGGAACACGAAATAAATAATGCACTGTAGTCGAGCAGTGCTTGGGCAATATCAAGGTAACTGGATATGCAATTGAACTGCGCGGAAACTTTTTTGTCAAATGCTGAGGTTTCCCCTCTACAAGATCTCACCTACTCTCTTTTTGCTTCATGGTGATGCGGAAACCTGACTACAGTTTACAGTGTCATTCGTAGCTCGAATGGAGGTGGATGATGCAAGGGTCTTGGAAGATCGGTAGTATAGTTGGATGGATCTCAACTCAATGACTAAAATTTATAGAGGGAGCCACCTGTCTCCGGAGTCGTCTGGGAATTCTGTCCATAGAAACCTATGCTAAAAACATCAACTTCTCATCAAATTTTACCTTTATTTCTTAAATATCAATAAATAAATTGTATACTTTTATAAAGATGCTATCTATTCTGACAATTCTTTCTTTTCAATAAAATAATAGTTTAGAACATCATTTTACTATAAATTTCTTTATTACTCATGTACAATGTTTAGTTTCTTTTTAATAAGAAACTTCTTCAGGTTGAGAAGAAAAACTAAATATTGTACACGAGTAGAAAAGAAGATACTTATAGTAAAATGATGATCTAGTTTATTTAAAAATAAATGCAGACTTGGATATCATTCAATAAAGTAATCTATATAAAATCTTTCTTTTCCGATTGTTCGACACAGTTCAACAATTGCTAAAACATTGTTTCCATTGTCCGCCGCAACTCAGGAATGGACAAGGGCGTGCCAGGGTAATTGTCGGTGGAATTATTGTATGCCTGGGTAATTGTTGCGCGGAAGTCGACAAATGCAAACGGCGCAATTGGTGGGATGGTTCATTGCTGCTAGGAAGTCGACAGATTCATAATGAGCCTAGCCTTAATAGCCTAATATGTTAAATGTGAATGTTAATTGTTTTAGCTTTTCTCCGTCCACAAAATGGAATAAAATATCACTTTGTACCGCCATAACCGATTCTTTTTGGAGTATCTCATACTTTCCAGGGGGAGATGGGGGGGTGGCCTAATAGTTTACTAAAAAACATAGTTTTAGATGAGATCCTCCATTATAATACGCTTTTGATGTTAGCAATAATTCATTAAAAAAACTAAAATCTCAATAATATTTTGTTTTGTAATTTAATTTTATTATTATAAATCTGCAGTCTATAGCTAATCAATATTTTAATTTATTAATAGTTTAACAATTGCAGAAACAATTTTAAAACTTTTGTATTCAAAAATAAAAGAATATTGTTATTATTATTTCTAATTAATCTAATTTCTCCAAATATAAATAATAATAAAATCCTTTAAAAAACCTTTCAAAGACTTAAGTTTTTGAAGATACTAATTTATGAAGATACTATATACTTTCTAAGTTTACTTGTTTATTACTAGCTTCCTTTATAATTTCGTGTGGCCTTTGCTTTAAATTAACTTATTTTTGTAACTAAGACATAAAAAAATTATCTGCAATAATAATAATAATAATAATAATTTTTTTATTTCCTTAATGATTTAAAATTACATTTCAGTCCTGTTAGAGATAAGAAATCCTTATCAAACGGGAAATCCCTACCAAAAAGAAATCCCTATAAAATAATAATAATAATAATAACTCCCAACGAACTCCATGGCAGACATGGTCACGATCTCAGCCAGCCTCATCGAAGCGTCGAATCTGGTCGTCACACTTCGCAAGAAATGATCGACCACATAATATCAGGCTGTATCCTTTCCTCCCTACCTACACCGACACAATTAGGTAGTGTCGTTCGTTCATCAACAGCTAGAACACAAACACTAACTTATTAAGAATACAGTCCCGTATTACAAGTAAACACCACAAAGTGTATTAGAGTCACCTTCATATAAGCTGTACTGGGACCACCCCATTCACACAAACAAACTATATATCACAACAGACCATCGCTTTTGATGATCACACTTTTTGATAGGACAAGCAGACGTATCTCATTAATATTGCAGTGCCTATCAGCAAGAACATGCAGAAAACTCACGCAGAGTAAATGCACTGATCTAGCACACGAGTGCCAGAGGCAGTGAGGTACGACCGAGTATGTGTTGTACCCATCGTCCTGTCCACCCCTGGTCTGGTGCCTCACACATTGCACCACAGCCTCAGCACACTAGAACTTCACAAAAACACTTATGCCCAACCCAGAAGTCTGTGGTACTCAACTCAACACGCATAATTAAGAAATTTACGGACACAACCACACATCCTAACCACTTTCTACACTTGGTAATACGTACTTTAGTCCTTGACCCGCCGTGTAGTCTTTGCTGGGGAACCCAAGGTTTGAAACTTTTATATTATAACTGTGGAGAAATGGTAGTCGTTTTTTTTTTGTTTTTTGTTTTTTTTTTATTTCCACATAGGATGATAATAATTAGTATAAAATGTCGATGTATTCGACTAGTAATACAGGTAAGTAGTTTAGAGTTTCTCAAGAGTTCAATAACAGAAAAATAGTCTTTGTAATATTCAAACAATGTCAGTACGCTATCATAGACATTCGTAGCGCTGAGCCCATTAGTCATTCACTTCAACAAATAGCCTTCACTAATATTTCTTGGATTCTTAACACATGCATAGTTCTTTGCATATCGAAGCTCACTATCTGTAGCACTATTAACACTGTTGCACTTAAATAATGAAGCACTGTACTAATCATTTAACGATGAATTTATCACTAAGCTTCGACTGGAAGCTTTAAGTATTTCACTAATGCAGATAATTGTAATATTAACTTTTTCACAAATATCTGCTTCAATAATAAATAAATAATTCACAATTAATACCTTTTCCAATAACTACAACTTGAGTTATTTTCTTTATGAAGCACACTGGATTCGAAGCACAAATAAAGTTAATTATATCTTCTTCGTATTTTATCACTAACACAATTTATAATATCGGCATTCACTTAACTCGATATTATCTGCTTAACTTTTAATTCTATTGTCACTTAGTTTCCTTTTAATACTGGAGCACTCTTGATTTAACACTTTGCATTCACTTTAATTCACATGAATTAATTTCTGCTAAATTAATTCCGTTCAAGCTTTCACTTTTGTTCAATTCAATTCTTTAATTCGAAGTATCTCTAATTTCTTCCTTTGCTCAACCGGTTCCCATTAATATAGAAAGATACAACTTACAATACTTGACGTTGTGGAACATCGGTTTAGGCCAACACATTTCGAATCCATTCCCTTCGAACTTCCCGCTCAGAGATCGCTACTCGGTCTCCCTGCTGTCATCTCACTGATTCGACTGTCTCTGCACTGCGTATAAACTTTCAACCAATCGGAGAGTAGCGCTCCACGCAATCGTCATTATGACGTCATGATTGAACCTTCATGATCCACGTCATAACTCACCGTTGATTAACGAATGGTCTGATTCTCATCGACCCGTTCTTTAACTCAAATAACTTCTCTTTAGTAGAGAAGAAGGTGGTATTTTGGAACCCCACTTTGTCTTTTGGTCACCATGGTTCACCAATAAGCTTGAAATCCAAACTGAAGGCGTAAATAGCTTTAGCAACATCCCAGCTAACTATCCTAAATGGCTAGCTACTATCCCTAAACCGAAAGATATTGTTATTTTGTAAAATGTGAAAAAAGTCAAAATCGTGATCCGGTGATTGGGGGAGGGTAATTTGGAACCCCATTTTTTTTTTCATAAAAATTCAATATCTTGCTCAAAAACATGGTTTTGTTTATTAAAAATAGATATCCAACAAGGATGGTCAGTTTGACATTTACTGGTCGCGAAGTTGAAAAAGTCTCATCGCAAAATAGGCATTTGGCATCCTCTTGACGTGGCTCATCTTCCCCAGCTGGGAGTTCAAAATCTGAATCTCCAGATTCAGCTGCCACAAAATATTCTGCTTCAGATGACTCATCAGAAAAGCTGGCAGATCCCTTTCTCGCAGCTTTTTTTCTCCTGATCATAGGGTTCCAAATTACCCACCACCTTGGGGTTCCAAATATCCTGCAATTGCCATTTTGGATTAGTGTTGATCTACCGTGTAACAACTTGTAGAATAATAACATGTTTCATTGGTTATTGGCAAAAGAAGAACCGTACAACACATATGATGCACTAAAACTTAGTTACCTACACTGTAGGAGACACAAAAAATATAAACACTTACATCGAAAAAAGTTCTCGAAACCGCGTTCTGCAACAAGCACTTATCTATGCTTTATCAAACGAGCAGCAAGCAACTGACATGTCGAGCCTGTGGTCGGGAGGGGGGTGAGGGCAACAAGTTACAAGTTCCACCGGGATGGTGCGATACCTATCTGTCAGTGAAATGTCAGGTTCCAAATTACCGAAAGGGTTCCAAAATACCACCGTCTCCTCTATTTGTTTACTTTTTAATTTACATTGGAAGCTCAAATCAAATAACTCATCAAATAATAATATCTTATATTATTATCTCTACAAAACTCCCCCTGCTTTTAATGTGGATTAAATTTTATTCTTTTGAAGTAGTCATTCCCAACAACTTAATAAACGCATTCATCTTCTGTGAACCTAGAGCTTTAGTCAATCCCTATGCTGTGTTCTTGTTTGTTTCTACATAATCAACAATCAATTCTCTCTTTTCTATTGCTTCCCTTATTACATGATATTTGATATCTTTATGTCGGCTCTTGCTCTGGTTGATATAGTTTGTGGCCAATTTTTAATTGCTGCCTGATTATCACAAAATATGGTGCTTGGACTTACAATATAATCTATTTCATGTACTTCTTGTAAAATATTTCTTATTGACTTGAATTCCGATACACACATTGCTAATGACGCGTATTCTGATTCTTGCGTCGAATTAGCCACGATACGTTGTTTGCGTGTTACCCAATGTATGGGTCCGTTACTCAGCATGATTACACATCCAGAAGTTGATTTTCTATCGTCCTTGTCATCAGCCCATGACGCATCACTGAAAGTTAATAATTGTTTGATAGATTTGGAATATATCAGTGCCAACGACTTCGTTTCTTGTAAATATCTTAAGACCCTTTTCGGTTCGGAATAATCGTGTTCTGTTGGATTTCCATTCTTCCATGATAACAAGTTAACGGCATAATTTATGTCAGGACGACTGGAGTTACATAAATAGTTCAGACTGCCTACTATGCTTCTGTAGTGTGTTTGGTCTTTAGGGTTTTATTATCTTCTTTAATTATCTTCATACTTGCATCCAAAGGAGTACTAATACCTTTGCAATTTTCCATCTTAGTTGCTTCTAATAATTCCTTTATATAGCCTTCTTGTGATATTTCCATTCTGTTGTCCTGTTCATCATATGTTATCTTCATTCCTAAAAATTCTCTTATTTCACCTAATCTTTTAATTTTATATATTCCTTCTAGTTCTTCTAATGTTACTTCTACAGCATCTTTACTAGGACTTAATATGAGAAAGTCATCAATATACACAATGATTATAACTTTGGCTATCCATCATTCTTGATATACAAACAAGGGTCAGATTCAATATTACGAAATCCTATCTGTTTAAGTTTACTTCTTAATTCTAAGTACCACTGTCGAGCTGCTTGTTTTAGGCCGTACAGTGCCTTGCTTAACAACACTCCATCGTATTTTGATTTATCGTATGGCACACCTTCGGGCAATAATAAATAAATTTCTTAGTTTAGTTTTCCATATAAATATGCGGCCGTCACGAGGCATTGTTCAACGTACCAATCACGATCAGTGGCGATAGCTAGTAATGACCTAATGCTCGTCATGCTGGGAATGGGTGCGTATGTTTCTCACAATCTAGATGTTTTCTTTGAGTGAAGCCGTTCACTACTAGTCGAGCTTTGTATCTATTAATGCTGCCATCTTGATGATACTTTATTCTAAATATCCATTTCGTGGATAATGGTATAGCATAATTGGGAACACGTACCTTCTTCCATGTATCATGGGAGTGAATGTTTTGTAATTCTTCATCTATTGCCTTTTCCAAATGTTTACTTTCATTACATGTGATAGCTTCTTGATAATTTCCCGATTCATTTATCCGAACATGGAATGCCTTTATATTTGCTTGCTTTGATCTCGTCACTTTCCCAGATCGGAGTTTCATTTGTCATCTTCTTCGATAGTATCCTTTGTACTGTAATCACTTTCACTTTGTTTCACTGGAATTACCGCTAATGCATCCATTGGTTTTATTTAGGAATATGTTCATTATTGAACAAATCGATCTACTTTTAGATATATTTGCTCTGAAAATCTTGCTTTTCGTAATTCATAGATCAAAATCTCCATATTCCCTTCATGTATATTTGAATTATGTTATGTTATGTTATGTAGTGAATGAAGCCAAGCACTGCGACCGTGGATCTAATCTTGCTATGCAAATTAATCTAATTCGTTTTTTACAGGGTAAAAAGGATTGCATACTAGTAAAGTTATATTGTAAGCAAGCAAAGGATGTGAGTATCGATTTTATATATACCATTAATAATAATAATAATATTTATATTAATGTTTTAAAATTAATGTAAATTTTATTATCTAAAATAAATTAATTTAGTAATATGTAACGTTAATATCCGAATAAAGCATTATAAATTTGCAGGGAAGGCTAGATATTATAACTTCTTGATACATACATTTTGAACTTCACAACAATGCAACAATGCAAAACACAACAGATATATCAGTAAGACATAAACAATTTATATGAATTTAGCCATATAATGTAAAACTATTTTAAAACACTCCAATAAAAAATTGTTTACTTGTAATTCTTTTGCCTTATTAATACAGTTAAAAGTGTTAATAAACGTTTCTAGAATCATCCTGATCTCTTTGAGTTTAATTTGAAAAAGGATTCCGACCATTGAGGCGGAGATGTGACCCTTAAACAAACAATGTTCTGCCCAATCAGAAATATGCCACCTTCTGAAAGACAAAATATTCCATGTTTATT
>JAFIDM010002131.1:59211535-59223411 GCA_023159025.1 Thereuonema tuberculata
TTTCTCAATAAATTTATTTTCATATCACTGAATAATCATTTATTGAATTAGATTCAAAGAATAAATATCACGGGATAAGTAACTTACTAAGTAACTAAGTTTTCAGTTTGTTAAATTACCTTGAAACAATTACTGTAAACTAAATGTTTCTATTAAATGCTTACTTTATTCCAAAAAACAAATGTAAACTCTCCAGAAATGACCAATATTTCATCAATCTAACTGATAGACTTTTTCTAGGTCTCAAACGTAAAGAAATTAAAAATATACAAAATAAATAAGAGAGGAGAAAAAAAAAGAATCTTTATCTCTCTCCAAACATTACAAAAGTATAACAATCAGTCTTTACACTATATCGTGTCTTTGTTACAAAATAATATAAAACATAATTAACAATTAAAACAATAAATCATTATTTGGAAAAACAGATCATTATAGAGAAAAATGATCTGATTATTAATTAAATTTTAAAATTTCACTTAATCTCTTATTTCTTTTTGAAAATTTTCCAAAAATGCCTAATGAAATTTCATTTACTCTAAGATATTTGTTTTTATTGAAACATTTGCAACAATTTATCGTACATGATTCCAAAATTTTCTCTCATATATCTATCTGTAGATTCGAAAATAACATAGACTAAAGGATCTGGGCTATGGTTAAGATTAGAGCCCAGTCGGAAAGATTTGTGTGGTTGTTTTCGTATGCTTTAACATGTTCTGTTAGTCTCTCTTTTGAAGAGTTCGACCTGTAATTCTAATATAATCCCCTATATCATTATCCTTACAGTCTCTACAACGTAATAAGTAAACAACACTCATCTTATGTAATATCTTCTTTTCAACCAATCTTTTCTTAAATACAATGCTGTCTTTGTAAAAAACCAAATTAACATTATTATTCTTAGAAAACTCTTTGATGTTTCTGTTGATCTTTAATCCTATAGGTAACTTTACTGTTATAAAACCTTTATCTTTGGTGCCATTCCCATCTTTGATAATGTTCTTCTTCTTGAAAAATTCTCTAACAAAGTTATTTATAAAGTTCATAGGGTATTCATTTAAAGTAAGACGTTCCTTTAAATTCAAAATGCTTACTTCTATTAAAGTAAGCATTTAATAGAAATGTCTAACAGTTTTTATGAAATACTAAATGTTTCTATTCTATTTGCATTTTCTATTCTGAGAATATTTGCTTACAATTATAATTCAACTTTTTCAGAAAACTTATTCAACGTAGAAATTTTTGTAGTTCAACAATTGTCAAATATATTTTTAAAGTGTGCAGCACTAACATTGAACGACATGAAAAACTAAAATTCACCAAACTTAATTTGATGAAAAAAAATTCAAAATTTTTATTAAAAATAAAGTTTAAGAATTAATTTAAAACTATATTTCCACAACTTAATGTGGAACTGTATTAATGTCAAATCTTCTCATCATAATTATTTTTATAATTTCTTATCACTTTTGTCAATAATTGTATTATTCTATTACATTTAAGATTTCATAATTTGAATAACATTTAAAATAATTTTATATAATAACTATATAATCTAATACTATTTTCCAATTTTACAAAATTCTATGCTAACAGTTTTGATTGAAGAAGTTTAGTATTATGTTAAGCTAAAATTGCGTTAGAAAGTAGAAAAGTGAAAGAAAATATATAGTTCGCAGTATTATAAGGAATATACATAAGTTCCATGTTCTTCTTTCAATTCCTTTCTTTTCATAATTCCTAATGTAATTCATAACATTATTAAAAATTAATGTAAACAAATTGGTAACAATTTAATGTTTTTAATTATTGATGTTAGCATATTTTTACTATAAAAAATAATGTCCAAAATTGTTTAAAATCATGAATTGTATTAAATGGATGAATCATTGTAACAACAATCTAATATGTTGCTTTAACGTGCTTTTAATTTGTATGTGTTCAAGACTATTTTTGTTGTTTATAGTTATTCCATATATTTTAATTTTTCGCTTGACAAAGGGAATACGTAAAATTCCCGAAAATTCCTCAAGTATTTAATAGTGTTAAATACTAAATTGTGTTTTGTGCGGAGTTTTTGTGTTATGAATTACTAAAAGGAATAGTTAGTGATTTAATGACATTGCTTAATTTTTTGAGGATTTTCTCTTTCCATTGATAACTCAATTGTTAGAACTGGAAAAAAAAAAAAAAAAAAAAAAATGGAAATATATCGTAACTTTGTCATAAAATTGAACTATTTTAACTGCCTTTTATTGTGAACACTCACTAATTGGCATTGTAGCTCTTTAATATTTTCCGCTTGTTCTAAATCAGCTTTATTGACCAAACACATAATATTGTTTACTTTCAAAACACAGGAAAAAGCTCCTAACAAACCTGTCTTTAATTTCGTAAAGGGGTAAATGACCTATAGCCTAGTCTCGCAAAAGTGAAAGTTACTTCCGATATTTCATTAATTTCCCAGCCTTAACATTCTTTCTTTCTATCTTTCATTTCCATTTTTTTCTTCACTTCCGAAGATAAAATATAGCCTTGTCTAATTTCCTCTAGAATTTCATTCGGAGAAACTAGACTACTGAATATTAAATCAATTGTGATTCGTGTGACCCAGTATCTGTGACAGGAATACCAGTAGCGGGAGTGCAAACCCAATAAAAGACACCGGTACAGGTAGAAAGAAACAGACAAGAGGAAAAGATTGAAAACGACGAAAGGAAGAAAGAATATGAA
Source organism: Thereuonema tuberculata (assembly GCA_023159025.1). Classification (NCBI taxonomy): domain Eukaryota; kingdom Metazoa; phylum Arthropoda; class Chilopoda; order Scutigeromorpha; family Scutigeridae; genus Thereuonema; species Thereuonema tuberculata. The sequence continues at coordinate 59,214,272 of JAFIDM010002131.1, forward strand.
AATGAAGAACTTTACGTTAGTCTTTGCTGTTGTTGTAATTTACTTAGCAGTAGCAGAATGTGTGGTAAGGTTTTACTTTACATAAACATTATTGTAATGTATCTCAAGTCGATTCGAATTATTTATTAGACATTAACAAAAAAAAAACAACTAAAATCAATAAATATTATTAAGATTTATAGCTTTAAGTTACATTTTTATTATTTTTCAATATGTGTTAAATTTTAAACTGATATACTTCGTTAATAATTTTAAGAAAAAAAAATTGTCTATTATTGTTAATTTAAGTAATGGAATTTAGAATCATTATTTAAATGTGAAACTATAAAATAACCCTGTAATTCGTACAAGCTATTTTTTTTTCTTTGTATTTGTGTTAAAGAGTGTAGCAGAACGCCAACAGTTATATAAAAGGACGGCAGAAGCAACTTGCAAAGAACATTCCAAAGCTGTAAGTAGACTCCAACGAACTTATAATTATTAATTTATTAAGATAAATGAAGTATTTGACATCAGAATTTTTTCCGAACTGAGGGGACAAAATGTAAAGGCACTTAAAAAAAAAAAATATTTATTTAAATTAATAACTAAAACTATTAATTTATTTAATATTATTTTTATTATTTTAATCAAAAATAGTGATTTGATTATAATTTACCTTGTTTTGAATTTAATAGTCCGTTTGCAGGGAAAAGGATAGTATGATTTACATAAATTGAAAACTCAAGGGACAAGAGGGTGGACAATTGCATGCTCTTATCTCTCCCTTTTGAAAACCTTAGTTGAGTTTGATGCATAAAAATTAAAAATTATCCCTTCGAGCCAATTATTATTTTTATAATTACATTATTTACAGAATGAAAAACGTAAGATTTTTATACTCAATTAATGTATTTTACTTCCATTCATAAATAATTCATTTCGATGTTGATTAACATTGAAAAACTGTAATGAATCAGATAATAATGTGGTAAATATTGAGTCACTTCAGATTGCTTTTTTTTTTTTTTAGATGTAACTGCAGCATATTGAATATAAATGCTTTAAAAATCTTAAAGGCTCCGTTTGTTTGAACGGCTTCATTGACTACCATATAATACTAATAGCCAATGTACCCTAAATTCAAAATCGAAGATACAAAGGATTTAGCTAATGAAAATATCATTAAGTTAAATTACATGATATTGAAGTTGATACATTTTCTCAAACAAACTTATTTATATACATTTTCAGTAAAAAAAATATGATTTCTTTAAACAGTCAGCTGAATATGCCGTTAAATACTTCCATTTTCTGTTTATTCAATATATTTGAGTACCGTTTACACTACAGCTTATAAGTTTATTAGGATTATGCTAATTTTAATTTCATTTCACATTGTAGCAAAAGGCAACTGATTGCAACACCTGCGCTCTTGGAGTATTCGCCAAAATTAGCAAAGATGCACCCTCTGAAAGTGGCCAAAAATTGGTGAGTAATTATTAAGAAAGAAAAAGGTTCTAATTTAAATCCTGACATTATGACTAACGATAATCCGCCTGACAGAACTTTATAAATAATTTTGAAAATATTTTATATTTTTCATGAAAAAGTAATGTAGACATGTTATTAAACTATATTATAATAATTTCATTAAATAACACGTTATTAGAAAATGAAATAATCCAATTGATTCACTGAGAATACTTATAGAGCTAAAGATAAGTAAAATAAAACTGATTTAATTCAGATGGTTGAAATTAACGAAGAGTTTGTTAAAATCAATTCAATAGTAATTTTTAGTTCCTTTTTTTTTTTACTTCCTCTTAGAAGCAACTTCATTACCATGTTTGGTAATTAAAATAATTCTAGATTACCTAGATTACTTTTGAAAGCTTAGAGAAGATATAAAAACAATGTTTTTCGAAACTTGTTTTATATTTCTTCGGGGGAAATCTAGCTGTAATTACTTAAATCCACTTCAATGACGCAAATGTTTGCATACGTTAAGTTTTCATTTTCTAGAATTACGTGAATTATTTCTTAAATGGAAAACAAAAAAAGGGTTTCTTTAAAAGCTTTTACCTCAAAAGTCTTTATTAAATATTGCTTAAATAGGTAGGTCTGACTTTGATATAATCAGGCACAAATAAAACGTACATATAAAAAAAATGCATAAAATAATGTTAAAGTTTTAACACATATTTTAAAGTAAAATACAATGTTTTTGCCAATAAAAAAGTATCAGTTAATTACTTTTTCCAAAGTAATTATTTTTTTGGTACTCTTAAATAGTGAGGGAAAATTAATTTTTCATAACAGATTCAAATTTAATTTTTGTTTAAAATTTTATTTCATTTAAAAAAATAACTTCTGTTTTATTTTTATTTTTTTTATATTCGAAACTTATATAAAAGCTTATTTTTGAGTAAAAACTACAGATTTACGATAAATATGAGTAAAATTGAAAGTTTGCAACAATAAAAAATTAGAAATAAAGAAAGTGATGTTTTATATAGAAAATGAAGACTCATAATTATGAAGCACTTTTTATTTTTCGAACGTTTTGATAGAGAACAGCTCTTTTTCCTACAGTAGAAATATCACTAATCAACAAGTACAATGGCTTAATAGTCAAATATACTTTTAGAAATCACTAAATCCATTAAATTGTAGGAAATATAGGTCTTAAAGAGTATCGCCCCATAATTGATTGAAAGACCTGTCTTTTAAAGAGCAGGAAAGAGCTGATCCCGTTTTGTCAGGGTTGACTGGGCGTGTCTGAAGTAGACAGAAACTGGGAAAAATCCTACCATATGTTCGAAACTAAATAAGAGTAATAACTCGAAAGTTGAGTTACTCCACAAAACAACGCTGTAATATCACAGAAATTTAAATATGAATACAGTTTAGTAAAAATCTTATTGCACAGTTTGGGTTTTTTTTTTTGGTTTTTTTTCAAATGAAATAAGCAATAAATAAGTAAATAAATAAATCTTTATTAAAAGATTGAAATATCATTATCGTTCTTTAATACAGGCATACCTCGCCTTATGTCAGTAATTCGTTCCAAGCGACGTATGTCGATCAGTCAACAAGCGACGTATGTCGAATAAATTCTTTAATAAACGACATAGATCCCCTCCACCCCCACCCACCCCTATAAATAACCCTACAGCGTCGCTAATAATTTCGGCACGTAGAAATACAATAAGTTCAACATTTTCCATTCTTTTTAATAAATTTATACATTGTAATTAATATTAATGTAAAAATATACTTTGACGTGGGCTAAAATCCGTGCATTATCAAAAACGATCGTCGATACCGATGTCCGATTCAAGCTAACGGCACGAGCTATGGCGGCAACTTTTTCACCATTTTCATGGCGTTTTATCATAGCCAGCTTATCTCCCAACGATATAACACGGCGCTTACTAGCACCAGCGTTAGTACTATCAGTAGAAACTTTCTTCGGGGCAATGGGGTACAAATAATGCCATAAATTCAACGCAAATGATGCTGGAAAAAAAAAACAAAAACAAAAAAAAAAACATGCACAAGCATGTTTGAATAATCTGACAAGAACTATAGCGCCGCCACGCGGCGAACGCGGGAACTACAGATACCGAACGTCATGTAAATTAATAAGTGTACTATAAGCTACACAATATTTAATTTTAAGTATATTAATATTCATTTTTATGTGATTTTGTACTATTTTATTGTTTTTTTAAGGTCCTTTTTATTATTATTTTTTATGGGTTTTTAATGTTAGTCGACTTTTATTTTTTCCTATTTTATTCCATTATTACAATGATGTAAGTCGAAACGACGTAACACAAGATATGACTTACATCAATCCTTTGAATAAATTTAATGAAAATCTCAAAATATTAATACTCTCATAAAACATCTTCATACAAGATATGACTGTATTTATTTAGTCATTTTTTTAATCAACATTTGTTTATTCACAATTTCTTTATTTTTATTAAACGTATATGTAGTCTTAGTACAGTTGTGCTATCTATTCCTAACTTTTAATAATAGTGTGGGTGGGGTTAATACTATGCACTAGTTATCTTTTATCATGAGGAAACATTGCTGAAATTCAGTTTGTCAGGAACTTAATAGATCTCAATATCTATTATCAATTTTAAACAAAATCATCAAATCTTACTGGAGATGAATCCCTGATCTTATTACAATCTTCAGATTACGAAACTTAAAGTATAAAAACATTTCATTCGTTTATCTGGCATTAACATTATAAATAAAAATTATACCTTTAAGTAACTGGTTGATCTTCATCGACGTATAAATTAATAGTGCATTTAATTACGGATGTTATTTAGGTAATTAAAAATTGTTGAAGGAAATGAATTAATTTGATATAATATATTCTTTTAAAATATTTATCTTTTAAATAGAATATTGGTTGTAACTATATTTCAATCTCTTCTTTTAATACACAAAGTTCAAAAGCTTTTCTACTTCTTTTACAGAGAGACCGAGTTTCCCAAGCAGTCGCAGTAAACTGTGCCCAGTATTTTAAAGACGAGGTAAATCTTGATATTCAACATTAAAATTATCATTTTGAAAGTTTTCTTACTAATAAATATTTACGTAACACAGTATTCCATGCAATCTTTACTATTATTTATATTTTACAGAAAGCGGTTAAAGCTTGTGGATCTCAAAGAAGTGGAGCTGTAAGTGGAAAAATTTTAGAACAAATTTTAAGTTATAAGTGGATTAGAACCAGCTTCTTGATAAAAATACATCTCGATAGAAATAGGCTTAGAAAATTAGGCTTCTAGGAAATAATATTTGTGTATTCTCATTATCATAGATAGACGAGTGGATCATGATTATTCCGATTTAAAAAGTACTGTTCTGTTTTTTGCCCATTTTGGTCTTGATGCATAATAAGTTCATTTTACAAACTTATGACCAAACTAATATATCTTGTGGCTTAAGTTTGCTGTCTTTTAAAAGTATCACGCCCATATCCTTAAACTAGGATCAGAATCACTGAAGATAATAGCTCTGCACTCGATCAGCAATTGATTGAGATCTGAAGTTCTCTCTTTCCCACTATTGTTTGAACGACCTCCTTAGATCCTGGAAAAGAAATAATAAAAATGCGATCATGACAAGTTTATTAAAGATATTTTATAAATCTACAAAGATATTTTTACAGTATTTGAATAACAATTACCTTTTCCTATGGTTGTTTATGGAAGCCTGATTCTTCCTTTCTTTTCTTCTGTTACAAAATGTCCAGTAAATGGGAAAAAAGAAAAGAAAACTTTATTGAAAATTGTCTAGAGAAGAAATAGTTCAATTTTTTTAGTCAGTTATCTCTATTAGCAAGCAAATTTTAAAATTTTTTTACATTAAAAACTTTCAATTTTTCATTGTACTGAAATAAATTTTCTCTAATCCATTCAACTTTTCATTTTTTCCCTTTTCATATTTTCCGCAATTTTAAGTTATTGTTTTTTTCCAAATTTTTCAGGTGGATTGCCTAAAGAAAGCCCTCAAAGCACCTGTAAGTAACGATAATATCTATCCTTTTCTCTAAGAAAAAAACTAAGAGAAAATAGTATCTATCAATATATATTTTATAAGGAAAAATTTTTCTAATATGTTTCTAATAGTTCAAAAGGAGTTCTATAATATGTAATTTAGTAACTTCCATTTTTACCTAATTGAAACGAATTGAAGAAAATTCGACCCATAATCTATGTTTAACTTTTTCTTAAATTTGTACGAATTGCACCAAAATAATAAATTTATTTTCTTCAGTATTGATCCAACCTATCGTCGTAAACATATATTAATTCAAAGTTTTAATTATAGTGTATGGGTATTTTTAAAACGAATTTAAGAGCAATTTTAAATAAGATTCCCTCATTCTTTTCAATTACGTAACAATTTTGTACATTTTGTACAGACAAGAATTTAAATCTACTTCGACGTCAGTTTTTTTAAATCTTTTTCAAAAAAAAGAATTTTTTTTTTCCTCTTAGTAAATAATTTTAATTATGTAATACGGTAATAGACCTGTATTAAATTAAGTAAAATATTTACAATATTTATGAAAATTAATTATGCATTTATTTTATGTGAATAAAATTATTTTATATATAGGCCTACATATGTATGTATTACAATAATTTTAAAATTAAATTTGCTCATTAATTTTTATCAAGTTTAATATAAATATATATAGTTTATATTTTAAATTATTTTATTTTCTTTCTTTTAGGCCAATACAAAACTACCCTTTGAAGAAGATAACTAATAAATAAATATTTCATTCTTGTAAATAAAAAGAAAATCATTCATTTTGTATAAAGCTGCTAATAAAATAACACTGTATTTCATTAAGAACAGTTTTATGTATTTTTCATGTTCATTCGTAACGACAACGGTTTCTCAGTATTTGGTAAACTATGTGCAGTTTAGAAGCAAACAGGCATAATTTAAAAAATATAACAGTTGATCCACCATTTTCATTTCATCAATCATTTTACCATTTATCAAGTGTTTGATGAACCAAAATCTTCTATGTTCTATAAACTAAAATCAGTTAGAAATTCAATCCACTTTTATTATTGCAAAGAAATAAAAGATAGCCTTTAAATGTAATGATGTCGACAAAGAATTCGAATTGTAACTACTATTCTTTGCTTCCGTGAGCGCCTGACTGATTCCCCCAGTGGCCTTGAAAATACTGAAATATTCAGTCTTCCCTCGTTAGAAACAGTTCATGGTAAACTATAACTGTAACATCTTAACCTTTCAGCAATAATAAGTAAACTTTCAGTAACGAAAAAGTTTTTCTAACCAATTTTAATAAAAACAATGTTAGTCAACTAAATTTTTGAATGCGTTTTAATTTTTTTAAAACTCATAAAAATGAAAAAAAAAAAAAAAAAATCCAACAACTTTACAAAACTGAAAATTTATTTCGATTTTAATAAAGCGTTTTTTTTTTTGTCTGTCACATTTAGGGAAACTTGATTTGTTTTTTGTTATTTTTTTGTTTTTTTGTTTTTTTTTTTCTTTCTTTTTTTCTTTTTCATCTCCGAATATGTGAAGGTAAATGTTTGTTCCTCTTTCAATCACTTTGGAGAGATTGTAGATTAGCTTTTTACTAAAAACTCCAATGTCAGAGGTATTTCCTCCAAACATCACGAAACACAACTTTTTCCACTGATCTTCCTCTCTCATGATATCCTATTGAATCCCCGGTGATAATAACAGAAGAAAGTAATCCTACACATGCACAAAGTAATAATTTCAAAAATCGAATTGTAATATTTGTAATAAATCAACAAAAATGAAATCTATCATGTAAAAATCCTAAATGTATTAAGTATTTAACATATTTTATACATGAATTGATGTGGTAGATGAGTTGTGTGGCCCATCTGAACTCATGTGTGGAAAAATTGGCTCATGAAATGAAAAACGGTGGCCACCCTTGTACTAAAGGAACATTTCAGAATTCGGAAAAATTAGCTCTTATTATTATGTTTGACTAGCTCTTAAACTATGTATTTATATTAGCAGTCAGTAAGCCATTGGAAAACTCAGATAGCCATTTTCACTTGAAACGTCTTTGCAACTATAAGTAAATAATTTTATAATTATAGTCCTAAACAGATATCTTTCGCTATCCATTTGACACTAAGTCGAATAAAACTTAAGACTTAAGACTTAAGATTCGAATTAATCCTTTCGAACTACTTAAGTAATTTAGTGTTACTCAATGAATTTCATTTTCAGAAAGAAATTTTTTAAACCACCAGTTTTCGACATTTTAATTTACTTTTTGATATTGAAATTAAAAAAATTATAATGAAAGCATAAAATTTTTTACTTTTGAGAATTTGATTTTAGGACAATTATTATTCTTTCCATGCAATGGTATAATGACACAAAAAAAACATAAAACTATTTCTTCGATTTTTGTTGAGCATGTTATTATTACTTGATTTCATTGATAATCGGCATCTTGTCTGAATGTAATTATTGGCAGAAACTTATTGTTTTGTACATATGTACTTTAATTTTTAATCAATTGAAAATTTTAGGAGGAAGGATTAGACATGAAAATACATATCCTGAGGAGTTTTAATCAAATACTGTAAGATTACGTTGCTTATTACGATCGCATTTTGATTCGAATAATAAAAAATTAGCAAATACATTGCTGGTACTTGAAACATTTGCTTCATTCAAAATGCATTCAACATTACTTCATGTGAAACCGACAACTGCGACCATTTTTTTAAGATTTGTTATTTTTAACTGCAAATTGATTTTTTTATTAAATTAATGACAAAGAAATTCGAATTTTTTCTAATGTGGAGAGTTCACCAAAAATTGCATTTAAGTTTCTAAATTAAAATTTAATGGGATATTCCATAAATATTTTATTTTGAAGAATATTATGAGTTCCCTTTTATTAAAAGACTATTTATTTTAAAGAGCTTTTTTCTTCGTACTGTAAGACTTTAATCTATGTAGGCTATATAAAAATGAATGTATTTTTGTTTGTTCTTTATACACTCCTAGGCCCTTTGACCTATCTGGACCAAACTTTGCAGAATTACTCTTAGGACCTGCGGAAAAGATAGGCTACCTTAGAACCTGGACCCCCCCCCCCAAGTGGTTGAAAAGGGGTAAAATCCCTGAAATACCCAATATCCATCTGGTGGTGAAAATGAGAACTACACAAATATTGTGTAAAGTGAAAAATTCGCTCTCCTGTGGGGGGCAGGGACACCACACTTGGGTGGGGGGATGGCGACACAAGAGCATAAGTGTCCCATACCCGATCGACACCGGGACCTTTTATTTAGGGCCCCTTCTCGGGCCTCCCAAGTCAATTGCAAATAACAAAAAATTCGCTTTCCTATGGGGGGGCTGGGACACCACACTTGGGTGGGGGGGATAGCGACACAAGGGCCTAAGTGTCCCACACCCGACCGACAACGGGACTTTATATTTAGGGCCCCTTCTCGGGCCCCCCAAGTCAATTGCAAATAAGGAAAAATTCGCTTTCCTATGGGGGCAGAGACACCACACTTGGGTGGGGGATGGCGACACAAGGGCCTAAGTGTCCCACACCCGACCGACAA
>JAFIDM010002131.1:59223421-59246605 GCA_023159025.1 Thereuonema tuberculata
TCCCACACCCGACCGACAACGGGACCTTATATTTAGGGCCCCTTCTCATCGAGCCCTTTCTTTCTTTGAGTGGCATTGTAACGCATGCCGGGTACAGCTAGTTGTAAATAAAAATCACTTTACTATTTTGGTATATAAATAATATATCAAAATATATAAGGATGATAAGGATATAAGGATGACATAATAAGGATAGAACAAAATCCATTTAAAATTTCAGTTGTTTAATTATTCCATAATTTTAAAATGCAACGAACAATATATTAGGACCTAAAGTTTTGTTTTTACATTTGACAAACAACATAATCCTGACGTTTCTCCCCAATATTGCCAAAGGCGAGTGTGAAAAGGTATGTCAAGTCCGGTCACTTCACAAATAAACAGTTTTCTTGATGACCCATCAAGAAGTCTGTGTTTTTTGCGAGACGCAAATGTCAAGAGTATGAACAAAAAACAAGTACAATCTAGTTACCAACAAACACTTTAATGTTCTCATCAAACGTAATGAAAAGAGTCGTTTTCAATAAACTTCATAACAATATTTATGAAATTGCTCATTATAGAGCAGCCCATTTGTTATTCCTTTTTTTTTTTTTTTTGTTATTTTGGGATTTTTTTTTCTTAATTTTGAAGATTTAAGGTTGTAAAAAAAATATTAATACGCTTTCAGAATAATGCAATCTATAAGTTTAATTTATTAATAATTGCTTAAATATAATTGCATTCTGAAGTTTCAGTGATGATATGTACAAAATTAATATATAAAATCAAATTAATACACCATCAACTCTTTCTTTAACGAATCATTAAAGATATTTGTATTACAGCAGAAGAATAAAATGTGCGTCAAGATGTTTACATATCGGTTACAAGGTGAAGCTCTATTAGATGAATTTTGATGAACTTATGTACTGATATTCACACCCTCAGTCAAGATAGAAAACCTTAATATACCAATTATTTTTACCATTTTTTTGAAAATTTATTTTGGTAAATTCAGCTGGAAAACGTTTCTTGAAGCTTAGTAATCTTCATTATTTGTTTTAATGATAAAAACAAAACAACTTCAAACGTAATTCTTCTTTTTTTTTATTACGATTCTTCTGAACATCGTGAATCGTGAGCTTATTTACGGAAGAGCCGTGGACTCCCCCCTCCCGAGCTACAGCAATTAATCTTTTTTGGATTGCCATTTAATACGACAATTTTAAAGGCTTTTTTTTTTTGTTGTAAACCAGCTCTCTGTTATGATTAGGCTGTCCTAACTCAATTGTTTTCTTACATTTACATTTCTTAACTTTTTAAAATTATTTAGGAACTAGCAGAATAAAAATAACAAGATAATAATATGAGGTACATTTACTAAATTTTTCACATTTATTCAATTTTGTTTTATATTCTTTATCAGTTTTTACAAAAAAAAAAGTAATGATCAGAAATTGATTGATTTACTGCGCAATCTTACTGAAATAGCTTTTCATTGCTGTAATGTGCAGCAAGAGACCGTGATATATGGGATTAATTTAGTCACCAGCTCAAAAGGCCATCCATATTTATTTTATCGAATTTCTTTATATATTTTTTTTATCCTTTATGTGAGATATTTGTGAATGAACAGCTCTTCATCTGACGCCTCCCAGATCTGAAAATTTGAAGGATTTATTATAAAAAACAAGAGCATTCATTAACTGCTTGCTGGAATGCTAACTACTTATCTTTATCTTATCTTTATTTGCTTATTTTTTGTTTATGAATAACATTAGTATTTAATTTTGAATTTCTTTAAGCTTGAATAAAATCTGATAAAGAACATAATCATTTAATTAAGCTTTAAAATAATTATTTAATTACCAGAAAAGAAACCAAAACAAGCGAAATAAAGCGTTTGTAATCCTTTAATTCATAAGAATAATCACTTAGTTTTTGACATCTTCTCCTTCACGGTCAATGCCAACTGACCTAGATGATTCTCGAATGTCGTAGAATGAGTCACGCACATGAACTAGTTGCAGCTGAGGCCAAGAACTTCAGAAGACTTCGAGAATTCCTACGAAACGGTAACACTGCGAAACCCTCTGTTCTACAATGAAGGTCATTGCGATAATCCTAACTCTGCTTCTGCTTCCATTGGTGATTGTGCAGAGCTCAGTAAGTGACATATTCTAATTTATCTGTTTAATACGTATCCACTGAAGAATTATCCTGTTAGGCAAACAAAAATACAGTAAATTATCGATGATAATAATTTTCTTAAATCTGTAGAGAATTAAGTGGAACCAAACTGAAACGTTTATTTTGTTTTGGCGAAACGTATAAAAATAATTTAATGATAATTTTTTGAGCATTGATGTTGATGAAATTTTTCCAGGAGGAGAGGGGGCATAAAATATTGGCAAATATTGATTTAAAAAAAGACAAAGAAAAGAAACTGTAAATTACACTTCATATATTTACATAAAATAATTAAATAAAATAAAAAAATAATTTAAATTTACCATGTTTTGTATCTGTTAGTCTTCTGAAAGGTACATGAATTATATTAAAATTCAGGGAGAAAGTCAGATGCAATCGTCCATGTTATCATGTATTTGTAAAAATGTACATGTTTTAGTAATGCTATTTTCATATAGTATTAATAAAACATGATAACAGGAAATGTAATAATAATAATAACAATAATAATAAGATCAATACATACATCGACCTAGCCCACGAGCTCCAGAAGCAGTGGAAGCAGGGCCGAGTACGTGTTGTACCCATCGTCCTGTCCGTCACTGGTCTGGTGCCTCACTCATTGTACCGCAGCCTCAATACACATGGACTTCACAAAAACACTTATACACAACTCCAGAAGATTGTGGTACTCAACATAACAAGCATACTTAGTAAATTTATGGACACAACCAAACATCCCTAACCCTCCTTGAACATTTCTTTACACTTGGCAATATGTGCTTTGGTCCTTGACAAGCCATGTTGTCTTTACTGGGGAAATCCAAGGTTTGAATCTTTTACATAATAATAAGAGAGTAATAGATCTTTTAATTCGAATCAGATTCTCTAAAGTAATCTATTTCATAATACAATATGACATATTTTTAGATTGACATATTTTACTTAATCAATATATCAAACATCTAGTTGAATTGAAATCTGATAAGTAATAAATAAGTAAATAAATAAATATAAATTAATATAAAATATTCGGTTAAATAAGGAATCCTTTTAATGCATTTATTTACATCGAAAATTTGTTGTGATAAAGAAAACGCAATTAATTTAATAAATTCAAGTTTTATTCACTGCTAAGAAAAAGTTCTGGATCATTTCAATTAAGTTAATTTTTTAATATTATTTTTCAATTTATTCATAATTGTAAATTTACTATTAGATGATTTCAAAATACTTTTTCTGAGATAATTGGTATCAGAGAATTAAGCAGTAGAAGATTTTTTAACAGTTTAGAAAGTTCTGATGAGTTAAGAATTCAGTAATTTCTCAGTAATTTAAATATAACTAATGACAATGAATTTTGATTTGAGTTAACAGGTTAATAACAATTATCGGTTCTTCAACTGACTTTAAGAAGGTCATGTTTCAACCTTTCGCTAACTAGGTAAATTGAGAACGTACGACATTGAATTAAATAATAGGAAAAAAATAAATTACTCTCTTCCGCTGCAGTGTCCTTCAAATGTAAACGATCAAAACATCCTGAAATTCGGATGTTTCGTTTTTTATAGCGTACAGTGCAATAATAACCAAAAGAGTAAATGGCTAATGTGGAATATTCTGAAAAGTGGAATTTGCTTATAACATATATGTTTATCAGGAAAATAATACTCCAGATTACAAAGTGACTGAAAATTAAATCAAATTTCATATCTTTGAATTTTGACAAACCTTTGCAGCCTCCTTACGCTGCATAATAAACATAGATGCAGATTTTGAAAATAGGATATTGGAAAGAATAAAACTTCAAAATATAATGTTGAAAGTCATTTTTTTAAAAGTACTGTTTATTTATCTGTAGATAAATTTATCTGCAGAATTTTGTCAATTAAAGTTTTGAAACTTAGCACAAACTGTTACATCATAAATACGAAAGTTCAGACAAATTGCTTTTTTTTTTTTGGCTTATGAATTATTTGATAATTTACTATTTTTTTTTTTTTTTTTTTTTTTTTTTTTTTTTGCTGTTTAAATTATTAATTTAGTTTCACATTTCAAAGGCACCTTGTAAAAGAAAAATATTCTCTTAAAATACCCATTTTCTATCCGCTTAGGAATCTTTGGTGACTAGATTTTATAAGTTTGATTAAATTTGATTAAGGAATAACAGGTGATTTCTTCAATAAATAAATTCAATTGTATTGTAATTGAAATTCGTCAATAATATAATAAAAACGATAAAATTTTAATTGGCGATAGTTTTCCGGACATTTTCCGATCTTCAGTAGAAACGACTTGTTCTCTTATAAAATTGACGTATTTTAATTGCATATTAGAATGGAAATTAATAATTGAAGAAAAAAAATAAAAGCTTGAAGGAAAGTACTTTCGGAACTTCTTTTTTTGAGAATTTTTTTTGCGTTGGAACTAGATGCAAGGAAGTACCGATCAAATAGGACAAATCTAATTTTTTTTTTTTAACTATCGTGATAGTAGAATGAGGAAAAATACTTATGCTTGATGCTACAGAATTCATTGATTTTGATGCAAGTTGGGGCGACATGTAAAAAATTTAAAGCCAAGAACCACTGTTTCCATTAAAACTCTAATAAGAATATATAAATAATAATATATATTATTATTTGTAGAAATTGAAATTTTATTGATTTATTTAAATTTTAATTTTGAATAGTTATTTTTAGTTTTATCATGTAATTATTCTGAAGTATTCGGAAATATGTACGACAGCTTAAAGTTCACTGCTTGTTTGATTGATTGATTGTTTATTTTCAAAGTTCTTCTAAGTCTTGATTACGATTTACAAGCAAATACTTCTGTTATAAATTAATCTGAACTTATATTATTAATATATCATTTTGTTTTACAGAGAGAACATCATGCAGATAGAGTTAAAAAGATGTTTGAGGAATCATGTCTGGAGCATTCTATTGCGGTGAGAGATAAATATATTAGATATATTAAATATATCTTTCTACTTATTAAAGAGGTTTTTTTTAGTTTACAAGAACCAATTGCTGTCTTAAGCCTGTTTTACATTTACCATTTCACTCGCCATAACCTGGACATTTCACTCGCCATCACCTGGACATCACAGATGTCCAGTAATCTGTCCCAGTTAGAGGCTGGGCTATTTTCGAAGAAATGTCTAGACATCTGATGGCTGGACATTTCAAATAGCGCTCCTGGTGACGAATTGTAGAACTTGGAAGTCCAATCGATTTGTATCTATTTATTCGAAATACCGATTACAAAAATGATTTTCACGATCGGAGGGCATCTTTTCCTTATGTTTTCGTGGATGCTTTCATAAAATGTTACATTATTAATCAAAATCATTTCAGAATTTCGGCTTGAAAATTCGAATCGAGACGAGATCGACATCTCGAAAAGATCTCGCCATTGATCGAGATTTAACGAGACTGAATTATTTATCGAAACTGATTTATCGAAACTGAAAACAAAGAACACACAATGATGAAAAAAAAAAATGAATATTTCCTATTTTAATTAATTAAAGACATTCTTTCACCTATTAGATGCATTGACTAAATGGTTTTATATAAATTAATGCTATTTTTTCCGTAAATAAAACGTAGGCATGATTACAATTGAGAAGTGTAAAAGTTCCGTTTGATGGAAGGCGTTATGGTAAGTGTAAAGCGATGCACTAATCACTCGCAATCTACCCTGACATGACCTCCGTTATGGCTTGCATTTATGGCGAGTGAAATGGTAAATGTAAAACAGGCTTTAGATTTTATATACTTTATTTTTCTTTTCTTTATTTTTTAATTTTTTTAATTATCTGTTCGGTTTGAAACAAGAAGTTATCTCGATAAATTGAATTTTAAGATTATTCTTTCTCTTAAGCCTAATAAAATTATGGATGTCATTCATTTATTTTTTACTTATTTATTTTATTTATTGAAAAAAATTGTGATTGTACTCAAGAGATGTCTAATAGATCTTTCACTTGTCGAAATAGATGTTTAGCTAATCTTTTGGATTTGTTAGTGAAATTATTGGCATTACATTTCAATTTACGTTAGCCTAATGTTGATATTGAATTAGCGTTTCTATTCATCTGTTTTTACTTGTTAATCTTTAATAGTTTTATGAAATCCAATCGATTTTCTAAATTGGCTAACGATATTTACAAAAAAAAAATAATTTCATAAGGTGCTGTTTGTGTTCTATTTAGTTTATTTCACGGCACTTTAAATTGCTGATTTAACTAATATTTACAAAAAGTTTATTAATATTAGGCATTCTATTAATCATTAACTTTTAGCATTATATTAACTAATATTAAGCATTGCATTAATTAATACTAAGCATTATATTAACTGTGGGCCGGTAGCTCCGTGGCTTAGGCGTTGAGCCATGCATTGGGAAAGCCCAGGTTTAATCTCGTGGGTCAGGGATTTTTCCACGGTTGTTATTCATTCAGACGACCCTAGGGTTCACCAGCCCTATGTCAAATGAGCATCAAATTTCTTACTCTTAGAAAGTAAGAAATTACGGCGGAAGAGCATCGGATCTCAACTAGTTCCGTTTTCCGAAAATCTCTATTAGCCAAATCTCCGGCGAACACAAGACCTGCATGGTCTATAGCGGTACAGCTTAACCTTAACCTTAACCTTTTGATATTAATAGATGTTAATTACATTAGAAATATCTTTTTTTTAAAATTATTTATGTAGATACAGGAAGCAATTTATTTAACTTTAGACAAAGTTCTAAGAAGCTAATCTTTGTTAATTTTTTGATAATAATTTTCGGAAAAGGTTCGAATTAATAAGGTCAGAGCTTCTGTAATGTAATTGAAATTTATATAAAGTCATGCTATTATACTAGTTTTAGTAAAATGTCATTTTGAACTTCATCTTATGATTTCTTTTTGTTTTTGTTTTTTTGTTAAATTTGTTTCAGTTAAAAGAAGATGAATGCATGAAATGCGTGGGTGAGGTCGTGAAACAGGTCACAATGGAGTCAAGAGATGACACAGGAAGGAAATTGGTAAGTAAAGCATTTCGAATTTAGGTTAGGTTTTTTTTTCTCCGAAACTCACAGCCTATAGGGTGCTGGAGTTTTATTTTAATTAGATTTAAATAATTGAGATAAATCAATTTAAATATATGAATTTCCGCGCTGAATTCTCCTCCAGACGGGATTCTAGGGTCCACCCAGCCCTAGGGGTTTATTCCCGTGAGGTTAAACGCAGCCGGAAATGGGCTAACAACCACCCGAACTCAATTTAGTCCCTTTCGCCAAGAAACGTTGGGAACCTTCACTCCGCCACCCATTCAGGCCTATAATGGGAAACTTTAACTTTAATAGAGGAAGGTGACCATATTTCGGATACTATTTTGTTTTTAATCTAAAGAATTTAAAATATTGAAGTTTTGGTTAAGAATTTTACTTTGTTTTCTTCTATAAATAACATAATTTTAGATCCCGAACTGGTAAATATCCATTGTAAAAAATAGATAGTTTAGTTATTTTTTTTGCAAAACATTGCTGTTTTTATTGTGAAGCAAATGGGGTCTTAATTTCGGATACCCAGTGACCAAAACTGCTTTACCCTTTTTACCTCCTTTTTGTTTTTTCTCTGCATTCTCACAATCAACATTTTTACGATTCTTGATGGCAGGCAAAGGACTTATATCGGTGGGTTTTACAAATTTAGACACAGATGTGTTTGCATCCGGAGATGCGGTCGACTGTTTCTGTAGGTCTACTGGGTTGGTTGAATATTGTGAGCTAGAGATAACATTTTCGGATACAAGAGGTTCTATGTTGCTGTCTTCCGTTATTTCTTCTACACGAACTTCAGCCTTTCTACAGTAAACGGATATCCGAAATTAGGCACCATTGACTTTCCGAAATTAGGACGTTATGACAAATATTTTTGAATCAACATTTGAAACTAACCTTAAAACCATACATAACGATGCGACTTGCCACTTAAACTACATTTTATGAACTTCATTATACACTTTAAAACAAATTATTAGAATTTGCCACTTGCGCTCCAGCTGTGTTCGAAGTTGACATCTTTAATGATTCACTTTTTGTAATATTTTTAAATTATTTATTATTGCTTACATGCAGATCGAAGGCTCACGACGACAAGACAGATTACATATGGCGGCCAGAGCTTCCGCTCATGGTAGACACCAATGCAATCTGCTGACCGGTATGCGATTTATCACGCTATCCGAAATTAAGGCACCATCCGAAATATGGTCACTTTCCTTTATATGAATATTAAGATGTCACATTCTTTTATTCCACTTACTGTACCTTAAAATTAATGATTTTAATTTGATATTTTGCAGTTTGATGTAATAATGCTTTTTCAAACTAAGCAATTATAGATTCTTCGTTATCTTTCTTAAGTTCTTTCTTAATAAAGAACTATTTTCCTGCAGTTATGTAGAATGAATAAATTTTATTAAATATAATTTAGAAAATTTTGTTTTTAGTATTTTATTATAATTAAAATAAAAGTATAAATAAAAAATTCAAATGCTTGAACAATAAGATATTTATTATTAGGAACATACCAATGATTTGAACTTTTATTTACGAATTGGAGAAGATATATTCGATCACCAGTGCAGAACAGGAATTTTTCTTCCAAACAAGATCAAGATAAAATGAGAACTGGCCGAATATTGAAATGGTCGTATTTTTTTTTTTTTTTTTTGGCAATTTGCAACTGAAGTTGCCTGCACGTTTGCCATCCCATGAGCCATTTGGGCTTAATAAGATCCTTTTCTTATTTATCAAGTGGAGACAATAAAAAGTACATTTAGCTAAATTTATCCTATCTCTTTACCAAACTTTTACAGCTTTCAGAATTAGGGAAATTCTGTGTTTATTACAAATTTAATAAACTGTACTAATAGGATTTCTTTTTAGTTTTTGATAAAAATAAGTTAAAGGCTTTTTAACATATATATATTCAGAACTCCTAAAAATCTAAAAAGGTTTCTAAGTATCATTTGCAGAAATAACTCATTCTTAATTGAATCATGGTAAAAGAAGAAATAGAGTTATCACTCAGTTATAATCTCAGTGATATAATCACTCTTCGGTTTAAAACGAAAAATGTAAATACATGAAAAACTTGTAATGTCCTAACAGAATGCACAGATAAATTTATTTCAGAAAATTTAATTAATTTTATTCTAGGATATAAAATCTAGCAGTGGAAGACCATCATCAGGAAAGTGATATACACAAAATTAGCAAACATTTAACTGACTAAATAAAAATACTTTCTTGAAAATTTTAGGTCTCTTCTCAGTTTGCAAAACAGATAAAAACGATCCAATTAACACAATAAATTATAATATAAAGTTTTTAAATATATTTCTTCCCTTTAGAGAGACAGATTAGCCCAAAACATCGGCAACAACTGTTCAGATTTTTATAAGATCGATGTAAGTATCTAATTAATTTTTATTTCTTTTGTCTTATTAAAAAAAAGTTAGGCTCAATTTTATGTAACTTCGCTGTTATTAACAATGACATGAATGGCTTAGTTAATAAATTACATAAAATTCAGTCATCCAAATAACTTTTATATTAAATGTGCTTAGGTAATGTCTAGATAAGAACAATATTTACTTGCATTACCTAAATACAGTTAATACAAAAATTAGAATAAAAATAATTAAATTAAATTAAATTAAATTAAATTGAGCCACTTGTTTGATAGAATAACTAAGTTTTATGTAAGTAAAGAAGATTTAATACAAAAGCTTAAAAAAAGTAGTTCTTTCTTTTTAATGCAATTTATTAAAGAATTTTTTATTACAGCTTGAAATCAAAACTTGTGGTCTTCACAGAAAAGGAGCGGTAAGTTTTAAATGATTTATTTCTTAACAATTTTTTCCTTGATGTTATACATATGTTTCCATTAAGTAAGGAAATAAATTCGATAACTAAACAGAATACTAGGTATTCATAATTAAAGTTTATATTTCGAAAGGCTGTGACTGGAGATCCAATCAGCGGAACGACTTCATGTTTTACATAAGGACGTCCGTGGCGATGGAATTTTGTTTGGCGCAAAAAAAAAAAAAAATTACTGCCGAAGGTGGCCGCAAGAGCTATATATATATAGTGGCTACATATGATTTGTTATGTTACACAAGGACTTGTTCGATATGGTTTCACCCCGTATCGGCAACACACTGAAATCGCAACATCGCACGCAACCACAGCACGTTACTCGTAATGTTTTGAATATGACGTGTAATGCTTTCATGATAGACAAGGTCTTGAGAGGCCCCACAGCCAAAAGTCGAGGTGATTGAAATCAAACGAACGTGGTGGCCACATTGTATGAAAATGGCGGCTGATGATAGCATCTAGATATCGAGGAACCATTGAATCCAGATATAGACGTTGTTGACGACGAATCATTTGTATCCACTACAGTATTGCAGCGCCAGATATCGTCCTAGCGGCCACCTTCGGAACTATTTTTTTTTTTTCAGTTTTTTTTTGCGCCAAACAAAATCTATCGCCAAGAATGTCGAATTTCACGCGAAATATGAAGTCGTTCCGCTGATTAGTTCTCTAATTACAGCCTTTCGAAATGTGGACTTTAATGATGAAACGTTGTACATTATAAAATTTGTGAAGAAAGTTGTAATATACTGTTTGTTAGCTAATGACCCAAAAACGTATATAAGAAACAATGATTTCCTCCAAAATTGAGGACGTCATACATAATCAGATAAAAAAATAAGCTATCCAAATTAAATAGCTAACAAACCACAATTTGGAAAGTGACTATCCCTAAGAACATTGCCGGCCTCACAGCGATGTTTAATGCCGTTGATAAGATGTTTAGGAACACCGTAGAAAGAAATTATCATTATTCGTTTTAAAGCTCTTCAAAGCCGCTTCAGGTCTTGAGAAAGGACTATTTGAAGGAAGCAGCACGTTTCTCGAGGGCAGCATTATAGTCAGGAAACCTGGCTGACTAAGCCAGACATACTGTTTCAATCTCGAAAATACATTATTGTCTGTAGGAAAGATATATTGGTATCAGAATCTACATAAAGAAATTATATCTATTGATCTAGGATTCATGTTTTCTCTTAGAGGCGTATACATCTAAATAGATCCATCCAAACCATCAAGCTACCTCAACTATAAGTGCTCATTTCAAGGATATTAGGGATGATAGCATGTTTCTCGTCCTGTCCTGATAAAAGCATATTTGGAATTCATCTGCACAGTCAAACGTGGACTCATTGGGAATAGTATTGACTTCCATTGGTTTTCAGGCCAAATGAAATCTTGCAAATTTCAAACATTCTCTCCTTGACAACGGATAAGAGGATCGAAGACTGCTGATTGCTTAGGATACAAACCTTCTTCGTGAAACCTTCTAAGGCAGATTGCATCTGTGGTGGATGAACAGTATTGTTCTTCGGGACACACAATCATTGATTAGTGGTCATTCATGGAAGTTGTAGCTTTAAACCTTCTTTCGTATCTCAAGCTGTTGCAGGTGAAATGTCAAAATTGGATGGGAATTCAAACAACCGCAACTCTGTGTGAAATGAAGCAACAGTAATACAATTTTGCCTTTGTGATACAAGTTTCTGTATGCCGTCGTGAAAAAAAATAAAGCGACAGACTCCTTGAATGAGATTCCACCTGCTTTTTATTGGATAACGTTCAACTCGTTACATGCTTGAAGAAGATATATCTGGTGAATAAGGCTATGAGATAAGATTTCATAACTCAACTGGTGCATCTTCTGGATCGTCGAAGGTGCAAGATGAAATAGCATTATCGTGAAATTTGTGACCATGACGATTTACTAACGCCGGCTGTCTGCTCGACAATTTTCCGTGATAATGTCAATTTTCTGACATAAACTGT
Source organism: Thereuonema tuberculata (assembly GCA_023159025.1). Taxonomy (NCBI): domain Eukaryota; kingdom Metazoa; phylum Arthropoda; class Chilopoda; order Scutigeromorpha; family Scutigeridae; genus Thereuonema; species Thereuonema tuberculata. The sequence continues at coordinate 59,235,530 of JAFIDM010002131.1, forward strand.
CCTCCATTATTGTTTGACCGATGGCAAGAAAGAGAAGTGAATCACACCAGCTTGCACTGACAATCGTCTTTCTGGGATGGAGTACGGGTTTCGGGTGTGCTTCGGGACCTCATCATTTTCGAGCATTGGGCCGAACTGCAGCGATTGTCATTAATTATCTATTTCTCATCATAGGTGACGATAAGTTTCAATATGTTGTTCGTTTGGTTGCGGAGAAGTAGAGAGGAGCACACATGCAACTGTCACGTTTCATACTATTTCTTCAATTCATATGGAATTATCCATCTCCTTTAATGAACAATTCTCTTTATCCATCATCTTCACATTCCGTTTAGCCGTCAAAGATCGGGAAAATGTTGCATAGTGTAGTCGCAGTCTCTCGGAAAATTCTCAAACTGTTTGACGAGTATGGGATTTGATCATGTTCTTCAGTTTGGCATCATCGAAATCTCCTTGTGGTCTACCGCGCGGTATTCATTTGAGAGACTCATATTGCATCACCGGAATTTCGCAAACCAAAGTTGTTTCATATGTTCATTCACTGTGCCTTAGCCAAATGCTGTATTAATTTTGCGATCTGTCCCTGCTGCCCGGTATCCCGGTTTAACTCATAAAGGAAACATTATTCATGGACCGAACTCTAGTTGGAACTAATACCTCAAACCACATGACCACTGCCTTATATGCAACAGATTTATTGCTTTAATTTTCCTATCACAAGAATTTGCATATCACAAGAATCAAAATTACGTGCCAACTGTAAGAGGTTGGAAAACCGGCATTTATCTGCAACAGCATGAAGTCTTCAGGAAGCTGATACTGCAGTTTGAAATTGGTTCTAAAGTTTATGTATCAATCTACTTTCTTGAAGTGCTACTTGCACTTCCACCTGACCTTGACCTATCAGCAGTCTTCTGATAAGCTCTCCATCGAAATTCATTTGTATATGATGTCTGGACGCCATTACAACATATCTGATATCTCAAATTCTTTCTTCACAACCCGAACACCTCAATAACAGGCTCTATCTGTTCTTTTAGGCTACTGCTCATTTGCATCAACGATCACAGCGCTACCCTCTTTGCATACGGCACGCTAACTCTGCATTATTTTTCATATCATGCACCCAAGCATGTAATTACATATCATGTATTTGCAACTCATTGTTAATATCTTTTCCATAAATTTTTATATTATTTCTTCCAAAAACTTAAAAACATCTATTCTTCTTTAATATCTTCTTTATTATCAGTAACGAATTATATATTGAATTTTATATATTGATTTGTATATTAAAATTTTATTGTTTATTCAAGAGTTTTAAATTTATTCAAGTTATGACATATTGTTAATTTGTAATGAGAGGTAAACCATTAACGAATTCTTGTAGAAGAAGAGGAAATAGAATTTTCCTGTCCTCATTATAATCTTGAAGAAGTTCTCTGCAAAAGAGAATGAAATATTGATAATAAAGAAGATATGAAAGAAGAATATATGTTTTTAAGTTTTACCATTAAGTTTTATCAATGGAAGAAACATTTTTACCATTTTATATTATTTCGTTAATTAATGGAAACTAATATAAAAATATTAGTTGATATTTGAATTACTTTTACGAGAATTACCGCTACTTACACCACATTTTTATTTATTGTATTTATTTTATTTATTTTTATTTATATAGTAATAATTTTTCAAAGTCTATTCACGATTTTAATTGTCAACTTTTTATATATTTTGTTTTCTAGTTGGATTGCATGAGGCGAGTGTTCAGAACTAATGTAAGTTTATTGCTGTTTTTGTTATTTTTTTTCCAACAGCCTTTAAGTCAATCAGGAAGAAGTATATTAGATAACAAATATATTAATTACAAAGACCTGCAATGAAAAAACTGCTTGGAAAATAACGGCAAATTATTTTAGATTTCTTTATGGATGCTGATTTTAGAAAAAATATCGGTGTTTAAAAATTTGCATCACCCACCAATTTTTCACAAAATGAATTTTTCGATTACAGTAAAAAATGATAAAAATTGTAGTTACGGATCTTAACGAAGTAATAAACAGATAAAAAAGTAATATATATAAATGAAAGTAAAAGAATAAGTAATTTTGTCAAGATAGTGATCTCATTTTCTGCAGAAATATCCCTGGACTGATGAAAGGTTTAATATACAATACGATGTGAACGAGTGAAGGCTTTTTATTGACTCGTTTCAAGTGAGGAGAACCAGGTAAGACGAGAGCACCTGTCAGCCGACCAACGGTCGCCGTGCCGACCAAGTCTGGCAGTTTTTGAGTGACTGCTGTCGGCCAGTTCTATTTACTCAGGCACGACAAAGATTACTTCACTCTCACAACCAATGAGAGTGAAACGTTGGTACACGTCGGTCATGACGTCATGCCATTTAGAGTCCGCTACAAAATTTCTCCACTTCATCTGAACGGAGAACAGTTATAAAATTATTATCAGAGTATTGAGATTATCTTTCAAAAATAAATAAAGTTTACACTTAACTGCATTGATTTTATGCGCCACAATTTATCAGAGAGTATTTAAAAACTAGATTTTTTTTTCAAAATTTCGCAGCATCGGCTATATTCGCATGGAATTCTGGTTTTGCCTATCGCTCGCTAGTAAAGAATTGAAGAATTAATCCTAAAAAACATAAGAAACTCAAAAAGAAATATCTCAAAATGGATTTGCTAAATTTCTGCTAATTTGTGAATGTGAATTTTGTCGTATTATCAAATTCAAAACTTTAAAATTATTTCGTGCTTGATTTACAGAGTAGAAACAGGTACAATATCATTCAATATCATTGGAAACTCCTTCTTCAAAATATTTTTTAGTCTATTTTGATGCATTGAATTTTAGTGTAAAGACTGTTTTCTATCAATAATGATATTTTTTGTAACAATAATAGGTTTTTGATGGTTTTCAGTGCAGTTGAATTGAAAACATTTAGCCGAGAAAAATGAATGATGACATCAATGACGTAGTTCAATTCTTCACTCTTTTGGTTGGATTCAAGAAAGACATGCTCTATCTTGTTCTACCATTGAGAACGCAACAGACACATTTCTGCCAGGGAAATGCTTCAAACCCGACCGGGTCAAATAGTGTTCTTGTAGCTTAAACGAAGTCTCAAAGCTGTTCTTCTTCATAACATAGGAATTGTGTCAAAAGTACCTGAGGACATTCTGTTTGACATTCAGAACAGTAGGACATTCTGTGTACCTGAAGAATTTATCCTTATTTGTCATCAAACCGAAGTAAATTACGAGGAACCTGGATGGATCATATGCGGGGAATTTAAATTACTTTCCATGCTTCTAGCACAGCAAGGAGGACGCACCAAGTACTGTTGCGTCTTGTTCGAATGGGACAAAAATAGGGAGCAACACTGGATCAAAAAGAATGGGCAACAATGGCTGCATTAGAAATTAGAAACAAAAACATAGTTCGTGAAACTTTTTGCACAAACTTATGCTTTAGCACAAACTTATATTCAATTGTTTTTAACCTTGTTTAAATATAAGGTAGCGGAGCCATATTCCGACAGGGATGTAATTCCGACACTTTTTAATAGTGGTGGAAGTTCGCATTTTATCTGCTAAGTTTCGCCACTCACTTGAGAATTCCTTCTGACAACTAAAAAAAGAATTTCGAACATTAAGTGAACCATATTCTGTCATGTTACCTTTTAAATTTCTAGCAAAATACTTGTAAATAGACAATTTTTCGTATATTGACACTTTGATTTTGTAAAAAAATCATTACGTGATACGGAAAAATAGAGTTCATTTTTGAAATCAGCACACCAAAAAAACATAAAAATCAGTCAAAACATTGTAGACAATTTTTAACGACCCGAATTTTGCAGGCCTGTGTTATTATTCTCTGCTAATTATGGACATTTAAATTTATTTTCATATTTTGTCTCGAAACAAATATTACCATCATAGAAGCAAGTGACATCTACAAATTGGACCTGCAAATGAGCTTAAATTAATTCTTTAATTATTCTGACGGCTACACATTAATAAACATAATATAGTCCACAGCTTTTCACAGGATGTTGACCCCACAATACCAGAAAGAAAAAATGTTAATAACATTACGACTGAAATTAATTTAGATATTAAACAAATAGTTTCAAGTTTAATATCTAAATTAATTAATACCAACAAAAATAGTTTTTTCTTGCTTGAAATTCACATGCTACTAAAGCTTCATTTTTTTTCTAAATTTATAAGAAGCTAACACATTTCATAGATTAGCAAAGAAGAGTTTTCAGGAACTTACAGTCCCTACGCTGAATAAAGATCCTCCCAGAATGCAACGTAGCTTATAGATTGTGCTTTCCTGGCCGACCGCTAACATTGAAAGAGAAGAGAAGCGACCTCTTCTCTTTCAATGTTAGCGGTCCGCCAGGAAAGCTCAATCTATAAGCTACGTTGCATTCTGGGAGGATCTTTATTCAGCGTAGGGACTGTAGACAGCTATCGAGACCTGATCCCTTTAAACAATTTTAAGATAATAATTAATACGCATAGATGTTATAACATAGAAGTGTCAATCCGGAATGCATTGTTATATGATTTAAAATGATACTGTTTAACTTGATGTTATTATTAAGAATATTCTTTGTATTTTATGATGTAGTTCTGGTTACTTTATGTTTTTAGTTATGTACACATCTGAAGACGAGAAATTCTCGAAACATGTTATGTGAAAGAAGTATATTTTTGTTTAATAAGATTTGTGTGTTATTACTCAATTTAATTTAATACTTATTTTACTTTAATGCGGAATATGTGTTTATAATTTGTTAATTATAAGTTATCAGGTAAAACTTTTAATGTAAAAGTTTTATCTTTTATCGTAAAAGTTCATTTTTCTCTATAAATATTTTTTTTTTTAAATATTTTATTTTTTTCTTTAGGTTGGCTTCGGTTTAGGTACATCAGCTGATCTCTTGAGTAAAATTAAGACAGGATTATCAAAAGATGATAAAGAAGAAATCTCTGATGACATTTAAGAAATGCAATGATAAAAGAAAATATCGCTCAGGCATTTACAAAGTCTTAAAAAGAACTTTACTTTTAAGTAGCATTATAAAAAAGTAAAACACAATAAGTTAACTATGATGCTATTTCTTTTATTACAATTTTATTATAACTTTATTATTGCTGTAAATTGCTTGGATTTGCTTTTTGGTTATTTTTTATTGTAATTTACTATGTGCGGATAATGAACTTTGAGTGTCAGATGAACAGCATTTGACAATTTTAATGAGATATTTTTTATTCGTAAATCTATTTTACTTTTTGACGTTTATTTACTTGAAACGTATAAACTTAGGAGCAAGTTTTCTTAAGTATTCTGTTAAGGTGTTAATATATTTTTCTATTTTTCAAAATGGTCTCAATGAATCCGTTTGATTGTAACATATTTTGGAGATCAATAAGTTTATTTACAATCATTGTATCATAACGGGGAGTTAAAACTTTGGAAATATTGAGAGTTGGATTTATTCAATGCGATCTTGCTCAATGTGCAGTCACAGACGTCTTTCCCAAACTTTATATAATATTGAACTCATATTATTTATAGTAACTTTGTTCATATTTATCAAAAAATAATTTTTAATTTAATTTCTTTAATGGAATACCTTTATGAAATGGTCAAAAATGATGATTGTTCTGAGCCCATTCAACAGGACAGCGCCATCTATCCTACACTCTAGGAACTAGCGATTCAGACTACAAAGAGAGAAATTTGTTATAGATTTACAGATTTTTAGCTAACTCTATAGATATGCTGCATTCAATAAAAAAGCAATTGAAATGAATTGTAAATACACTAAATTGGCAATTTATTAATGATATTGCCTTTTCATGTAATAGCTGGGTATATCTAATAAACTGACAACTTCGCGAATAATAAAATTGTTGAAGAAGTAAAATTATTGAGTTATTCCACAAAATATTGTGAAAATATTCACATAAAGTTTAATAATGTTGAACATTATATTATACAGTAAATTGAACCTTCATTTCAATTTTCATCTGAAGTATATTTTTCTGATTGACAAATGTCTCAAACAAACGAAAAAAAAAAAACAACCTAATAATTCTTTGAGAATTTGCCTTTAAGAAGATTTGTTATGTTAACTACATTAGTTAATGTCTGAAATATTAAAAATAATTTTTATGGTTAATATTAAATTTAATAAGTAAAATAATTTCATTTATAAAATTCTGTAAACGATATCTCTGTAATTAATATACATATCCAAATAAAGTTTTACGTCAGTTTATATGTAACTGGTAAGTTGGGGATAAGCAAGTTACGTTTTATTAATATCTTCAAATAATTTCTTTTTGTTTTCGTTGACGCTTATTTAAATAATCAACTTTTCAGTAAACATTATTATCCACTCTTATTAGCTACTGGTAGTTAATACGGTTATATAAAGAACTGCTTTATTTTAAAATATATAGTGATTAAAATATATTTTTAATGTTATGGTTCAGATTGAATTATTTGTATTTTAATGTTAAATAAAATTCTATTTTTTATAAATCTTCTTGCTGTCATTTATTTAACAATATCCCTTCTCTTTTATCAGTTGATTTTTAGACGCAATTCCCTTTATGTATTGCAATTTTCAATGTAATTAATTTATTAATAATGATTATAGAAAATGATAGAATACTTTCTGAAATTAACAAAGTGATGTACAAAAATATTAAGTGAAATATGAAATGATAAATGATATATGAGATTATAATATACATGAATATATTTCTACATATTTCTAAAATACCAATAGAAAATTATAATCTTGATTGTAACTTATACATTTCTGAGTCACTTTGCATAAAGTGGTTCAACAGGCAAGAAACAGTCAATAACATATTAATATAAACAAAGATTTAACATGCCTTGAAAGGGACCACAGCCGAGTACGGAAGTTGTTTCCCTTATCATATTTCCACTATCTGAGCATTACATCTGGTGAATGGGTTTGGCTGATGAGTCCCTAAAAAGGACGAAACGTTGCGTCCCAAACTCTCACCGATGAAAGCTCAGATATTTTTTTATTTATGTGTCTTTCTCTACGTTTTGCCGCGCTGGTGTGGTCGAGCGGTCTCAGGCGTCGGTCTGTCGTGAGATCAATGTGCCAGCGCCCGGGTTCAAATCCCGGTAGCGAGCATGGATGTTTCAAAAATTTCCTTTCCTGTGTTGTAGCCTCTTCTTCACTTTCTCTTCGGTCTGACGTCATTCCTTAATGGCGTCCTGGGGAAGGCCACGGGAAACCACCCCAGTATCTTTCCCTTGTAATTCTAGGGAGTCTGCTAGGGGCTCGCCGTCTTGGGAACACTAGCGCTCCCTGGAGCACGGATGCTTCGGCAACGAAGCTCGCACTTCGGTGCGAACCGACCACACTCTACGTTTTATAAACATATTAATATAACTCTTTAAAAAAATGTTAAAATTTGTTTTAAAAAATGTTAATTTGTTCTTTGGTTCAATAACATGAATTCTTTTTAGTAGACTTATACTTACAAAAAGTATTGTAGAATATTACAAATATTATTTTGTAAATATTTAAAATAAATTTTTTAAATGTGGCTTGAATCCGAATTTATATTGAATTAAAAGAAAAGATTTAAATTTATTATAATTTATAAATTTGCATGTCATGACGTCGGAAAGGAAAAAATTCATTTAAGGAGCAACGCAGCCTCGTTCTGGACAGTGCGCTTTGATTAAGAATTAAAGACAGTTGAATTAGATGTCTCGTGAATTAAAAGAATGATCTCGAGTCTGTGGACGCGATGTCTACGAGAAGACCTCCGCAAGGCTTCACGGGAAGAGCGAATTGGATAAGGGACGATGGCACCAGATTCAAATGGAATATTACAGCGTTTGTGCCAACGCAAGGTTGAGATAAGTAAATTGGATACGAAAGTGCACTACAAGAACTTCTGAACTGTGAGTAGATTTTATTTATTATCGGAAGGGTCCCAAAGCAAAGAAAAGGAGAAACTGAATATTATAGTGAATATAGGAAGTTTATGCAAATGAACATTCGAGGATACTGTGAATGGAAAATTCCAAGTGAGACGGAGAAAGAAATAGAGATTCGATAAAAGCTATTATCAAATATAATATTATTTAAAGCCATTTATCGGCGTAGATATTTAAAGCCATTTATCGGCGTAGATAATTTCAAAGCCATTTATCGGCGTAGATAATTTCAAAGCCATTTATCGGTGTAGTGAATTTAATCCATTAATCGGCGTAATTCAGATAAACTATTATTAAAGAATAACACGGAAATTATGTTATTTAGTTAGTGAAGATTCATCACAGTGAGAACTAATATCATTAGTAATCAAAGAATTATTGCTTAGTGAACTATTTGAGTGCAAAAATAAGCTATTCAGAAAGAGAGAATATTAACGGAAGAAACTTACGTTACAAACTGTGTGAGTCAAGATGACTACAAACATTAGTATTACTATTTAAGATTACAATAAATATCAAGCAGATATTTAGAAGTAAGGCTCTTCAACTATAGAAGTAATTAAACCAGAGAGGAAGACAGAACTGAACTCAAACTATAAGAGAAGTTTTTATTGTCGCATATAGAATTGAATATCATTATCATTCAAATCAAACTTATAAGCAAAGTATAATAATTCATCATCGTTATCAAATTAGAATTAAATAAATTCTATTGATATTCTTACTAGTGTGTTGTGTGGTGAAAAAAAAATTACACATATTACAGTGGGTAATTCCCACACTAGGTTTCAAATCCCTACAAGTATTACTCATGATATTGAACGAAATGTTTGTTGGTATAACAAATCGTACATCAACAAACATACAATAATCTTTATTGCATACATGGATGGACACCTCGTATTATGGTCTGCCAAAGACCCATAAAAATGAGTATCCACTATGTCCATTGTTGATTTTCGAATTGATATCTTTACCCATTATCAAAATTTTTAGCCACATCATTTAAAAAAAATTGATAATATATGAAACAAATTTAGTAAATAAACAAATTTATTGATAGTAAAAAACTCCTTTAAAGATATTATTTGTAAAAATGAAAAAAAAAAAATGGTTTCCCTCGATGCGGTTTCTTCTACAGTGGATATATCGGCATCTAAATTTTTTTGGTTATAAAATTATGGTTAGACAGCACCATTCATCATCATCATCAGTGTTCTGTCGTAGACAGGTCCAATGGCAAGCAGCAAATAAGGTCAGCAATGTCTCTTCCTCCAAGTTGTTCTATTTCTTGCCTCCTCTTTCAGGCCTTGATATCCACTTGTAACCAATAGGTCATCCAGGATCATTTTTCTCTTTCTTCCTCTTGGTCTCTTTCCCTCAATCTTCCCCTCCAATACTTCCTTCATGAGATTTTCACCTCTCAGCACATGACCAATCCAGTTCTTTTTTCTTCTTCTAATGTTCTTTAATAAACTTCTCTCTTCCCCAATTTTACAGCACCATTATCACCAATAAGCCCAATTTTTGACAACGTCTATCTAAATTATTTGGAATCTCGTATCATTTCTAATAGTATTTTCCTTGTCAAATTAACCAGGAGATATGAGATGATTTTGATTATAAATGAAAATCAAATTGATTTGTTATTACAACAGGCAATTACTCTGTTTTCTGGAATCCAATTTACCAAAGCAACTGAAAGTAATATTTTTTCAATTATTCAGATCTCACAATAATTCGAACAACAAAAGGTCTATTAGAATACAAATTGCATCACAAATGTACTTTCACAGGCAGGCTTTTAGATTTTTATTCAAAACATCATTTTGTCCATTGCACCTTATTCGAGCTCGTATATTGAACAATTTAGAGCTACACAAATTCAAGAGGCTCTCAACATTTTACTTTTAAATAATTACCGTTACAGATGATTTTGAAATATCTTCAAAAACTTCTACATTCTCCATATCTGACAAAAAATGTGATACTTACATAGAAAATAAGAGAAAAGATCTTAACTCTATTGTTTTATCATATTATGATATATTTTCTGAAGATCTTAAATTTTCTCTAAAGAAATTTCGATTTCAGACAGTTTTCAAGCCTGTCAATAAATTATCCCACCAAATGTCTCCAACAAAAGATATACAGTGGAACCTCGCTATTCGTACACAATCCGTTCCAGGAGGCAGTTCGAATGGCGATTTGTACAATGGCGAATAATTTTTTCCCGTAAGGTATGAAGTAAATTGGATTAATCCGTTGCAGACCCACAGATGATTGCTTACTTAAACCTTTGTAATAATATTTTAAGCATAAAATACATAAAAACTATGAAAAGATATGGCTGATTTCGCCATGTCATACTGCGTTGTCAGGTCAGAGACACGAGTTCCACTTTCAAACTTCGCAACGAGTTCTTTTTTCAATTCAATTGTCCTTCTCACTGCTTTCCTTTTAGGCTTGGTTGAATCAGTAATCTTTTTTGGACCCATGGCTGCACTATTTTTAATAAAAATAACAATAAAATATCACAAAGTTTCACGAAGCTTGCGTGAATGATGCGTAGCGTAGGGAAGCTAGCACGAGACTGTGCTGAAACGACCGCGTGGCGCGGCCATTAACAAGGTCACGCTGTCCGAATCGCGAGCAAGCGTACGAATGGCGAGTTGAATTTTACTTGAAAAAGTTGGACGAATAACGAGTTGTACGAATAGAGAGGCGGACGAATGGCGGGGTTCCACTGTAATAATTGTTCAAAAGATTGTTGTCGTATACCATATATGATGTTCCGCTTTTCACAACCTTTACTTAGATAGGTCAAATTCTTTTAAAACATGTTAAACATTATCAAACACAAAATACTTCAGCCTTAAAAAATCATTTTTTAGAAAACTCATCATAAATTTGTAACTGGCAGGAAATCAGAATTTTAAGTAAAGATAAAAACAATTAATGCTTAAAAATTAAAGAGGCGCTATTAATCACCATATTCTCATTAATAGAAAACATGAAATTCCAATTATTACA
>JAFIDM010002131.1:59251605-59287839 GCA_023159025.1 Thereuonema tuberculata
CCTTCTTTCATATAATGAGAGAGAGTTACTGTTTTAGTTATTAAAATTGAATTTAGACATATCGTACAGATGAAACTCAATTATTATGTATAATTTTTAAAAATGATTAAGTTATTTTATTAAAGATTTCTGGAGAGAAAAAGGAAAAGAAAATTTCCGCTCCTCGAATTTACCTGAAGAAGTTTCCTGCATATGAAAATGAAACATTGTAATAAAGAAGATAATGATAGTTACAATGAAGACTACAAAAGTCTGTGTATTTAAATATTATGCTTATTTCTCAGCGATATATTTTAAACTGCACATTACTATAACGAAATATATAATCAAATGACAGTAATTTACTTTCTAAATTTTATTGTAATTGTTAATGATTTATTAACTTATAAGGCATATAAGTAATTTTCCCCTTTATTCTGAAGTTTTCAAAAACTGCAAATATGCGATTTTTAATTTCCTTGGTAGAAATTATATTCAGCAATTTTATATATGGATTCCATGTAAAATTAATCCCTTACTACTTCTGTTTTTCAATTACCTCTGAGTCATAGATGTATCCAAGATTTTGGAATGAGAGAGTTTATGCACGTCGTAGTCATACAATAAAAAAAAAGTCATGTCCTTTCTTGGAAAGGGGGAAGGAGAAATAGTTACAGATAAACTGATGAACTTTCCAACCAAAAATAAAACAGATCCAAAATCCTAGATATCTTCCATTTTTGGATGCAATTGGGGGTTGGAGCTTCTAATCCCTAACCTCCTCCTCGTAATGCTCCAACAAATTACACAAACATAACAGCTACAGAACATACATAATTGAATAAAAGTATACATTAAACCAGACTTGCATTCAACATCTGTGTATTGCACATCTAAATCAGTCTTTTGTTTCACTACTTTGTTACGTAAGAAATTAGTTAGATATTCAGTTTAATGGCTCTCTATCAAACATTTCGTCTACTTCCGGAATATAAATATAATACGTATAAATTGTTTTACTTAATCACACACCAAAGCATAGCTGTTTCATTTATTATCGTTCATCAGCTGAATTTATGCAATGGTTAACAGATGAGATTCAATTGGTAATCCTGTAATGATATTTAAATGACAGATATAATTATTAGTAATTTTTGGGAAATTAAATGCTTTTCTAATTAAAAGTATTTAGGAATTTCAACTATTCAACATAAAAAAAAAATTAAACGTAAATACAAAAAAATATAATTTCGTGTTTTATATTTCGAAATATTTCAAGGTTGAGTGATGAAAGATAACATCCTCGATCCAAATCACGATATAGTGCTTCCTTTTAATTATTTATTTCAGCTACTTAAAACGATAGGCTGAATGTGAACTTGAAAGAAATGTGTCAGTATTTGTATGAAATCAGTTGATTACTAGTTAGAATACTTATTTTTATATAAATGTGCATTTGTCTATAAATTCAAACCATTTTGCACTGTTTCTGAAACTTTTCACTGTAACTTTTTTCATTCGAATCTGACAATTCCACGATAATTACCCGCTAAAGCAAATATTAGAAAACTTACCACTTTTAATCTTAAAATAGTTAAAGAACGAATATACAAGTTATGATCTGTTGTTGTTGTTGTGTTCCTTTTTTTTCTTCGTTTTAACTGGAATTAGATTATTAGTCCAGTAAAACGTTACACTTCGGAATGCAAAAGGTCGCGTAGTTCTGATTTTTGGATATGTTGTGAGTGTCATAAAATCCAAGTTTTCGTGGCGCGCCACGTGGTTGCAACAAAACAACAACATTTTTTACCTTCGCTATGTTTTTTCACAATATCTCCTGAACGGTTTACTTTACAGAAAGTAATATCCTTTCCAAATGTAGAGCAGAGTAAATTTGTCACAGTTTGAGCCTAAAACCAGCTCTGTAGATGCAATAGTGACCGACACACAGGCTTCCCAAAAATCACGATTTTCTACAAAATTTATGAAAATTGTGATTGTTCGGTAATTGTTGAATATCACCGAAACCAATAAATAGAGCAAACGTCATAAAGAACAAATTTAAAGGCTAGGAAATTTGCTATAAGAAAGCACAATCGGATGTTTTTTACGACATATAGTAAAGGATATACATTTGTTCAACGAAAGGGTATAAAAAGTTAGATATCAAAAAATAGTCCAAGAAAATAATACATTTTGGTAAGAAAACGTCGGGTAGTTTGATTTTTTGATATGTTGTTAGTGTTGGGCTTATACCGTAAAATCCAAGTTTTCGACTTCCACGCGCCACGGCGCGCCACATGATATGAACAAAGCATCAAAATTTTGGACCTTTTCAAGGTTTTTACACAATCTCCTGAACGGTTTGTTTCACAGAAAATTCACAACAAGACGCCGTAAGAGGTTAAGTCTATACACTTCTCCCAGCGATGCTCCCATCTCTTCAACCCGTCCAAATAGTATTCGGCGTTTTCTCTGCAAAATAGTTGTTTACGAAGGTGATGGCCTCGACATTCGACGAAACTCTGTCCTCCGAGCGCAACTTTTACCTTAGGGAACAAAAAAAAAGTCGCTTGGGGCTACATCTGGTGAGTAAGGAGGATGGTCAAGCAATTCTAACCGTAATTCGTGGATTTTCGCCATGGCAACCGCGGCGTGAGACGGCGCATTGTCTTGGTGGAACAAGATTTTTTTATCTGCAAATGTGGCCTTTTTCCGCAATTTCTGCATTCAGCTTGATGCGTAGGATGCTCCTGTAATGGTTTTCCCTTTTTGAAGATAATCGATTAAGATAACTCCATGACTGTCCCAGAAAACAGTCGCCATCACTTTCCCAGCCGAAGGAACAACCTTTACCTTTTTTGGAGCCGATTTCCCCTTGACTGTTTTGACTGTATTTTTGTTTCTGGAGGGGAATGGTGTATCCAAGTTTCATCTACAGTAGTAATTATCCGGCGCCAAAACTCTGATTTATTGCGTCTAAACTGCGCCAACAGAGCGTTGGAAATGTTCATGCGAACACGTTTCTGGTCCAAAGTGAGCAAACGCAGCACTCTACGCGCGGGCAGCCCTTCTCATGCCGAAATCTTCATTCAATATGTGACAAACACGTTCTTTGGAGATATTCTTAGCCTCTCCTATCTCTCTAACTTTAATTCGACGGTTGTCTAGCACCATTTGGTGAACTTGAGCGATATTATCGTCAGTGGTTGCAGTTTTACGGAAACTTTTCAGACCACCCTCGTGTAGCGTCTTGGTCTTCATTTCTTCTACAGATTTTCCATGAGCTACGGATATTAACAATCTTATTAAGAAGCTAAATTTGTTATTGCCTGATGAGCTTGTAATCATTATGACTCTTTGTAATGATAGTCTTGAGTTCGTGTTAGTCGTCTGAAATGGCCTCCCATTTCGGAGACCGAGATTTAAATGATCATCAAATCGTAAAATGAATTCGTAATATATTCTTACTTCTGCATTAAAATATTTCTGCATTTTATTTATTATGTTTTGTAAAAAAATCTTTTGATTTCAATTTTATATATATTTTGAGGTTACTTAATGTTTATTTATTTATTTACTTATTTATGTACTTATTTTGTTTACTATACACTACCTTTTATATATGCAAAAAAAAAAAGCCAGACACTTTACAGTAGGGGTGCACAACCTTAGGAAGACTGAGGGACAATATTTTTATAAGGTCTTACGAAGGGCTGCAGTATCCCATCCTTCAACCCCCCATAATATCTTACTAATTAATGATTGATAATGTCATTTATAATAATAATTACTAATAATAAATGTAATTTAATTAAAATTCTAATTAATTAATTATTTCACAATGCCATTTATAATAATAATTATTAAAAAATATAATTTACAAAAACATCAAATTATCAAATAATGCGCTAGGTTGTGTTTAATTCCAACATTCCAATAATAAAGTCTGAGACAGCTGACATAAAGTTATGACATTTTTCGATGTATCTGTTGGCAGTAAATGTAAAGGCTCAAATTTAATTTTAAGTTTGATACTGCCGGGCCGCAGCAAATATACCGGCGGGCCACGGTTTGTGCACCCCTGCTGTAGAGCATATATTGTACTACTGCTCACGATTTGAACATGATATTCAAGTTAATCCTAGGTTAATTTACATTATATTTCACAGCCATGTCAAGAGTACTAGCTATTATAGGATCCTGTATATTGATATTTTCTATAATTTTTGAATACAATAATAAATGTTAAATTTAAAATTAACTTAATCAATTAATTCAATATATATTACATCTTTTTTTCTTTGTAATAGATGCAATACTCACTTATGCTAACCATAATTGATGAATAAATTCATTTCTATTTATTTATTTAGTTATTTATTTAGTTATTAAAATTTTAATTAATCAGGATAAGATGAAGCTGCAACACCAGTGGGATCAAAAGTTTTGCAAAAGTCAAAAGGTAATTATGTTACGAATTCTTCTTCAGATCTATAATAATTTAACTGACCGAAAAAAAAATCAATCAATGCTTAGGTGGTGTTTTTAGAAATAATAAAAAAATAGTTTATTCTTTAATTATTAATAAAAAATTTAACATATTTCACAAAGACTTTATGCTTTTTTTAAAACATAGCTAGCTACAGTAAAGTATTAATAATATAACATTTATATTATCATTTTCTGTTGATTATAGAAAAATAATTTAAGATTAAGAAAAATAAATAAATACGAAATTTTTGGAACAAAACTTATGTCACTTCCCCCATCCCCTTCTTTTGCTTTGTTTTCGTTAACTATTCAAACTATTTTATCCGATTTACGAAGTTATTATATAATATAAAATTTACAATTGCAAAGATCATATGAATTTTTTTAAGTGTCTAACTTTTGGGATTACAAAATTTAATGAAACTTGATGAAACTTGACTCACCGAATTTTCGATTTACCATTTTTGAATGTTTTGCCAGTATATTTGTCTAAGGCAGCGGTCAGCAACCTTTTGTTGTAAGAGGACCAAATATTTTACGTGGGGATTAGTGCGGGCAGTACTTGGACCATATGTCATTACAGTATAGGACACTGAGTAAACCTACAATATTTGTGTACAAATATTTTAGTTCCAAAACGCCTCGCGGGCCGCATGCGCCCCGCGAGCCGCGGGTTGCCGACCGGTGGTCTAAGGCATAAACAGAATTTTTACTTCTTATTACTTAATATTTCTATTTAACAAACTTTTAAGAGAAAATGGACTGAAATTTTTCGCAATAACTTCGTTTTATTAATTTCATGAATTAATTTCATGACATAATATTCTACAGAGTAAAGTAATATAACTTTCTTCATATCAGATATCAAACGTAATATTTTATGTAATTATTTTAAATTTATGTTACAATTATTTATAGAATTATTTTATGTAACTGCAGTAATCTACTTTTTTGTTTTTGATGTTTTATGAAAAGCAGATGTAATGTAATGTTTCTAGTTTCTCAAATTCGAATTTTCTATTAATTTTTTTAAAAATTTAATATTGGAAAAAAGATATTTATAAAAAATAAACTGTCTAACTTTCTTTCCAGTACGAGGAAGTTAATGCATATATGTATTTTTTTTTGATTTTAGAAGATAATATTGTAACAGAATAAACTCGTTATTTGCTGTTTTCCATTCTAGATCTTTTACGATTTTTTTTTCCGCTATGAAACGTTAACAAAATTTTGTTGGAAATAATTTTTGCATTCGATAAGTAAAATAAAGCTACTTAAATGACAAAAAAGGAAATCATGTTGAATGTGACTTTGAATCCAAACTGACCTCCTGTCATTTTCATGGTGGTATTGACCTAAGCATTTCCAGATTTATGTTTATTCCTCTTCTAAAATAATATAGTTATTTTTTTAAGTATTTTTTATATATATTTTAATTATCAAATTGTTAAATTGAAATTAATATCTCACAATTTTGTTTTCTAATTGTTTTTTTGAAATATTTGTATATTTCTAAAAGTTTTTTTGTTTTACTTTATTACACTTTTTACTTTATTTTTCTATAGAAGCGTGACGACTGTAGAAATTGTGTTAAAGACGTAATAGAATTGGCAAATGAGGAGCAGGAAGTAAGTGAATGAAAATGTTCTGGAAGTTTCTCTATTTCGAAATTTTTAAACTGAATTTAAGCGGGATTGTAATAGGACAATTTTAAGTACTTCCCTGATTCGTAGTGAGGATATTCGTATTCTGATTGACTGAATATTACATTTCATAGTCTACACCTGCTCATTTCCGTAATGCGAATATGAAGTAATGTATGTTACTTAGATACCAATCAACTCTAAGCTATCAAAAGAAAACTCCTATGAACTGATAAACATCTTCTTTAATCCACACCATATTTAGATTCTCTTAACGAGAATTTTCTTCAGGTTCATATTTGAGGAAAAGAAAAACTTTCTTCTTCCTCTACAGCTTTTCTAATCGTTAAGAATACAAAGTTTAAAAATGTACAAATATTAAATAATCAAATTCGCTTAATTCACGCTTAATTTTCGAATCATTACAAAACTTTGTTTAAAATAACTGATCTCGTGCTTATTACTAGAGACGTTACAAACAATATAAAGCTTTGTTCAATTACAATCATTTCACAACAATCATCATCATCAGTGTTCTGTCGCATGCAGGTCCAATGGCAAGCAGCAAATAAGGTCAACAATGTCTTTCTCCAAGTCTTTCTATCTCTTGCCTCCTCCTTCAGGTGTTGATATCCACTTTTAGTCATTAGGTCATCCAGAATCATCTTTCTCTTTCTCCCTCTTTCTCTTTCCTTCAATCTTACTCTCCAATACTTTCTTCATGAGATTTTCACCTCTCAGCACATAACCAATCCAGTTCTTTTTTCTCCTTCTTATATTCTTTAATAAGCTTCTCTCTTCCCCTATTTTTTCCAGAACTTCATCATTAGTCAACATGTTCCACAACAATACAAAATTCAAATACCACCGCTCTACAATTGTTCATTTTAAATATACATTTTGAGCGAAATTTTGTATTGTTTGCATCATCTTTAGTAATAAGCACAAAATCACGAAATTAAGCGAGTGTTGATTATTTAATATTTGTAAATTTTTAAACTTTGTATTCTTAATGATTAGAAAAGCTGTAGAGGAAGAAAAAATAAAAAGAAAGTTTTTAAAAATATGAACCTGAAGAAGATTCTCGTTAAGAGAATCGAAATGTCGGGTGGATTAAAGATGTTTATTAAATCATAGATATTTTCTTTTATTTTACACTTTCTAGTAGACAATGCCTCTTCGATTCATTAATGAGGAATTTGTGTATTGGCAGCTACTCACTTTAGCGTTTGATTGAAGATCTCGTAATCTAATGTTGCTTAAGGTTGAAAAAGCTGATAATTTCCAAATCCTGAATACTCCAAATGAAGAGATCAGATGTAAAACTATTATCATGAGCATGTGTTATTTTAGATCTCGTTGCCTGGTTGATAACGTTTATCAACAACCTTAAAGTATCGTTTATGTTCTAAGCTTTCATGCATAATCATATTCATATACAATTATTCCCTAGATTTTTTTAATTTTCTTAATGTTCTAGATCGAGCTTAATGCCAAGATCGACATTACCATTATTGTGTGTTTTCTAACTAAACTATTTATTTTTCATAAAGCTAAGATTACTCTTTGCCTGATTCTCCATGAAGCTATTGCGACAGAAAATACATATGCCTAAACCCTAGTTTCAAGTCTTTTACTATCTATTATTAAACACCAGAAATAAATGTCAAAAACTGCATTTATTACCAGAAAAAACGAATTTTCAAGGAGATAATTCACTGTCTTCTCTTTTTCAAGCCTTTTACATTATAATAATAAATAAGCGAGATTCTTTTTATGACAAATGACCTTAAAATATGATATTAACAATTAAAAAAAGTTAATACAATATTAAGAAGGAATCATAATCCACAATGTAATAATCACACATTCTTAACAATCACAAATTCTTAACGAAAAAACATAACTATTATTAATATATAAAGACTATTAACACTTTAATTTTTCGATTATTATCTTTTTATTAGAGGTTGAAGATTTTTTGTTAATTATGTCTCTTAGCCAATTTTACTAAATTTTCACATACTTTAACTCATTCATACCTATTGAGACTTTTTTTCTTTCGAATTTCGAATACATAAGCTTTCTATTGTCTTTCTAATTTTTGTATTTGTTTCATTATATAAAATTTTTACTTCACTATTAATACAATGTTGTTTGTCTTTACAATGTTCTGCAATTTCCGATTCCTTTACTAATTTTTGTCTAATATAGCTAATTAATGAAGGCTATTATAATACCAGGGCAGTTTTTAATCAAATAAATACATAGTTATTAATATTTTTTTAACCCCGTGCGTTGAATGTTAATGAGATACAATGTCCAAGCCAACGCACCTGTTTAAAACTAACTCAATTAATTTAATACATAAGAAAAAGAGGAATTATAACTTATTTAAAAGATTATGTTCAATTAAAATAAAGTTACATTAACTAACACGACCATGGTTTCGCGTCAATCAGACGACTCTTCCTCAAGTAAAGGGTTGAACAAATTTTGAAACTATATAAAAATTCTGAAGCCCTGGAGCTGTAGTATCCCCGTAGAAAGCTGTGACGAGGTGATGGTGGCCATCTGGTGAAATATTGTTGTACTAAATGTGCGCCGTTGCCCTCGTGTCCCTGTAGAAAAGCGTGTCCAGTTGATTGTGGCCCTCTGGTGATAAACTGTTGCATTAACAGTGCGCCATTACTAATTAAAATCCAAGATGGAGTTTGTATTTCAGGACAGCGGAACTTCAGGATGACTGAGAAGTAATGACCTGGAAAGCTTTAAAAATTAGAGTTAAAAAGACTTGATGGAATTAAGATAAAAATTAAGGATTAGTAAAAATACAATGTTGAAAAATAAAAATAAAAGGTAAAAATAAAATAAAAAGGATAGAGTTAATTAACTCTTAATTTAAGAATTTGGTCCTTTTTTCTTCTTTTTCTTTTTTCTCGCAATTTGCGGGAACTGATAGAGAATCGTTATAAGCACCTCGTAATCTATATTACTAAAATCTTTTATTTCTCTGTCTGTCTGTCTTTCTGTCTGTCTGTGTGTCTGTCCGGCACAATTTTCTGAGACATTGGAAAATAGAAATAATTTTTATAATGAAACATCCGCGACAGGAATCGAACCTGCAACCTTCTGATCCGAAGTCAGATGCCTTATCCATTAGACCATAGGGACTACAACTCTCTTCATAAGGTTTTTAGCTTATATCTCCTTTCCTTTCCCCCATCAATAAGGAATGTATTCAATCTTTTTTTTGAATCTCAAGATTTTCTATTTATTTCACATCAGTCAGTTTATTTGTAATTCGAAACTGACAATTAGAACGATAATTGCCGAAACGTTGCAATATTTTAAATATTCTTACTTAACCAAATCCTATGTGATATTGAAAAATATGTGGGTGTACACGCCAGATGATGGAGTAAAGAAAACAGAGTCAAGAAAGAGAGAAGCACTCTTTTTTTGAGGTGGAATATCGAAAAAATCACTATTTGCAACTCAAAAACCATCAATAAATGTAACTCAAACGTCACTGAAAAGTGACAATCTATATTACTAAAATCTTTTATTTCTCTGTCTGTCTGTGTGTCTGTCCGGCGCAATTTTCTGAGAGAATGGAAAATAGAAATAATTTTTGCAATGAAACATCCGCGACAGGAATCGAACTTGCAACCTTCTGATCCGAAGTCAGATGCCTTATCCATTAGGCCATAGGGACTACAACTCTCTTCATATGGTTTTTTGACTTATACCTCCTTTCCTTTCCCCCATCAATAAGGATGGTATTCAAAACGTCACTGAAAAGTGACAATTGTAATTAAAATGAGACTCAAAAAAGAAAGAAGCAGTATTTCTATTAGATAGAATTCCGGAGCGAAGCGACGGGTAGCCGACTAGTGTGAGAATAAAATACGATTCAATACATAGCCGTTTAAATGGTTGCTGGCAATATGCGATTATCTCTGTTTGTATGATTATGAGAAATCATAACACCTTTCTACGGGGATACAACAGCTGCCAGGGCTTCAGAATTTTTATATAGTTTCAAAACTTGTTCAACCCTTTACTTGAGGAAGTGTCGTCTGATTGACGCGAAACCATGGTCGTGTTAATTAATGTTTTAATGTAACTTTATTTTAATTGTAAATAGTCTTTTAAATAAGTTATAATTCCTTTTTGTATGTATTAAATTAATTGAGTTAGTTTTAAACAGGTGGGTCGGCTTGGACATTGTATCTTATTAAATATATAGTTAGATAGTTACAAATGTTGCATTTGTAAGTCATAAAATCCTACAATGACTCTTTCTATAGGCTGATACTCAAAAGTTAAACTACAAACATTAAATTGCGAAAGAAATAAAAATCTTTTAATGAAAGCGAATCGACTTTGAAACTGTTCTATAACTATATTAAAGAAACCGAACTACTGTTAAGTTTTGTAATGAGTAGGCAGCTCCGATTAGATCTGATTTAATGTTATGAATGTAGTTGGCCCACTGATGGTTTCACTGACAGTTTTTGTCTTTAATTTGTTTTAAGTTTAAGATATCACATGAAGTGTTAGCTACTGTAATGTTTAATAAATTAAAGAGAAAGAATACATTATTATAGAGTTTTCTTTCTCTACAATTTGTATTTAAATGTATTTATTCAAATTAGGATAATGTGTTATTCCCAATCAGAATAGTCTTCACCATTCATTTGCATGTAATCGCTTGTTAAATCTTAATTTTTTGATTTATTTTAAATATGGTGTTTAATTTTTGAATGTTTTCTTTACAGAAAATTTCCATTGCAAAGATAATCGCCTCGGAATGCAATGAACATTTTGATAATCAGGTTTGTCATAGTTTCATTTTCTTTTTAAGCAAAAATAAAAATATTGTTAGCAAAAAAATTGAAATGTAAAGCGTTCTTTAAAAAAAAAAAAAACATCGAGGGAGCTATAGGCTTTCATAAACAGCAATGGGGTCGAAGTGAAAGCCATAAGACTTCAAAAACCAGGGAAAAAAAACCGCATTTCTATTAAACAAATTATAGTATTGGGCAACACAAACAGTAATGAAAGACAGAAAGCAGGAGTGAGAACAGTAAATATAATTAAATATCAAATTACATAGTATACGAATCCTCTAACTTAACATTATCCATCCAAGATGTTACAATATGTTCTAAATGTTCGTCGCCACAAATAGCTTTTAAGACAGATAAGCATCTGTTCAAGATATGATTCTTGTTTATTATTACGGTTCGTGACCTTCCCGTGAACCGCTTACACTGTGTCAGCACACTATCTATCCGTCTGAATTTTTGGATGCTGCCATGAATCACACTGTCACTTAAGGCGTGTTTCCGAAATGTAAGCTGAAACTGCTCCTTCAAATATACAAGGCTCGCTCCATCTTTTCGTCCTAGACCATACGAACGGTTGCAATATTGAACTAAATATAATTTTTGTTCTGTTCTCAGAACCAATTTTGCTTCGTCTGATTCAAAAGCTAATACCTAATTACTATATAATTTATATACAATTAGAGCGGGATATGGGAATGTTGAAAGTTTCACTACTGTTTGTTTTTAAAAAATAATAATAATTCGGAATTATTATCTGACTGTTGGGTGTTATGTATCAAATAACAAACAAACAAACAATGGAAATTTTTTTAAACTGCAATAAACAAATAAAAAAATAATAGTTTTATTATATTAAAAAAATAACTAAATCCACAATTTAATGTGAAATTCAATATAATAAAACTTCTCAAGGATCAAGTTATACATAAACAATAAAAAATAATTTATTATTATTATTTCTGCCAATGACCTGTTTTAAAAAGAACATAAATTATTTTTTTTCTACTTCTGAACACGAGATTATATAAAGAAATATTAATTTTTGAAGGGATTTACGAGGGTGGATCGAAAAGTAACGCACAATAATTTTTTGTCAAAAAAGTTTAATAGGTAAAACAACAACAAAAAAAAATCACATCTTAGATCTTTGGCTACTTTTTTACATAGTCGCCAACTTTTCAACACATTTCTCCCATCATGATACCAGTTTCAATATACCACGTTCATAGAAATCCGTTCGGTTCGAGTATAGAGATTTGCGAACTGCTGATTTCACTTCTGCATCTGTCGCAAAGCGGCCAGGAATTTCTTCATGGGACCAAACAGATGAAAGTCCGACGGTACAAGGTCTGGACTGTATGGTAGATGTTTGAGCACCTCCCAACCAAATTTGTTGATTTTCTCACGAACTGAAGCCGCAACATGGGGGCGAGCATTGTCATGAAGAAGTTTGACATGTCAAGAAGTCAGCATTAATGTTATGGCGTTTGTCACGAAGAGCACGACGCAACTTTACCAAAGTTTTAGGCTGCAGCATTCACAGTGGCCCCGTGTTCAGCAAAGTCCACCAATAAAACACCATGAATATCCCAGAACACTGTCAGAAGCACTTTCCTAGCAGATTGAGTCACTTTGAATTTTTTCTTTACTGGGGAAGCAGCATGTTTCCACTCCTTAGAGGCCTGCTTTGTTTCGGGCGTTAAGTGGCACGCCCAAAATTCATCACCAGTGACGATTCCTTCCAGAAAGTCATGCCCTTCTGCGGTGTAACGCGTTAAGTGATCCAAGCTTGTCATCATTCGCTGGCCCTTGTGGTCGTCTGTCAGGTTCTTAGGCACCCAGCGCGCACTAACTTTACGAAATTTCAATACGTCATGAACAATATCGTACACCGTACCGTAGGAAATGTTGAACTGCTGAGATAAGGTTCGCAGTTGCACACGCCGCGCCGGTCGTTCAAAATTACCGCCTCAATGGCTCTGACATTTTGCGGGGTTGCAGCTGTAAACGGCCTTCCGGAACGTGGCGAATCATAAAGGTTCACACTGCCCTCTTTGAAGAATTGACACCATCTGGAGACATTGCTACGGTCCATACAATTGTCCCCATAAACGCCACGCATGTCCCTGTGAATTTCACTCGGTTTATGCCCTTTAGTCCACAGAAATCGCACTACACTTCGCTGCTCTTCACAAGTTGACGACAGTAACATGCGCGCCATCACTGTTGCATAGTTCTCGATTCTCCCGCTAAAGCTGCACATGACAACAAATTAGCATCTGTAGTGAAAACTTCAAACTATATCTTGGTGAAATTTCATCATTCTAGCTGCAATACCAAGGCAGAAAAAAATTATTGTGCGTTACTTTTCGATCCACCCTCGTATTTTTATTTGCCGATGTAAATAAAGTAATATAAGGCATAATGTTACATAAAGACATATAAGGCATAAAGTAACATAAGGCATAATAAAGTAATATAAGGCATAATGTTAATATAAAATATCCAGTCATTTTATACTATAATTTTTAAATAGTAAATAAATTTGAATAAGATATTATTCATCGCGAAAATACGATTATTATTTTAAAAAAGATAGTAATAAATTAGATACTTTAAATGATAATGATATATACATAAATATACATGAAAAAATAATATTTTTTCATTGTTAATTAATTTTATTTTAATTATAATTGATAGGCCTATATAATTATAATTTTATATTTTATTTTATTTCATATAAAATTTGTATGGAAATTTATTACATGCTGCAGAATAGGAAACCCCCCCCCCCCATGATTCCAATTTGTGTATTAATAATGTAGAGAGAAAAGGAATATATTATGGTTTATACTCATCGTTATTGCAACTGTAAGAATTGCCAAACGATCTAAATACTTCTTATAGTGTATGTTATATAAATGAAGCCTGATTTTGTTTTGTTTTAACTCAGTACATGAGCGATGTTTTTTCCTACTAATATTTACTAAATCAAAGTATTGTCTTTCCATTTATTTTATCTATTTGTTTTATTAAAAAATATAAATTCTATATGTACAACTAAAACTGTGTCAGTAGGTCCTGACATTTTCTCAAATGGAACTTACATAACATACAACAATAAAATTTTAATTTTACATTTAACTTTTAAAGTTTTTACATTTTACTTTTATGATGTTCGTTTTATGTAAATGAGCAATATAAAAATAGAATCTAATCTAATTGAATCTAATGAAGTTTAAAATTGAAGATATGAGAAATTGTTGTCTTCAAAGTTATAAAAAAGAATCATCTCCGATTTTACTAGTAACTAATCAAAATCAATCAAAGCTTTCATTCGTATTCCATAGTAGAAGACTAGCAACTACTACGAATTTATTAAAATACATAGGCCAATACAATTTCATAGAATTTAATACATAAGCAATGGACCATCCGTGGAAATAGCGTTCTCCAAAATAAATGGCTAGAAACCTTCGAAGTTTGATGTAATGTTTACTTTAAGGTCCTGACTCAAGCAAATGCAGGCGACTGCAAACCTTTTATTTCTTTTATATATTTCTTTATCAACGCACCCAAAATTCTGAAAATTTAAATATGAACTTGTGATGTATCTGGGATTTCTATTTTCTTGTTTATAAATTTCAAGTTATTCTGTAATTAATTAATTTAAAATTCAAAAACTGTCAATTTTTTGGGTGTTTTCGAGATATTACTCGGTATTATCAACTTTAAATACTTCACAAAAACTTGAATTGATAAAAAATTTGTAACAATGATTTGTATTTAAAATATTTATTATTAGTGCAACAGTTTATTTGTAAAAAAACAAAAATTGTTTTTTTAAAATTGTGTGAGAGTAAATTATTTTTTTAAAAAATTAACTGTTGCTCTAATAATAAATATTTTAAATACAAATCATTACTTTACAATTTTTAAACATTTCAGGTTTTCGTCAAATGTTTTAAAGTTGAAAATACCGAGTAATATCTCGAAAACACTCAAAAAATTTATTGTATTTGAATCTTAAATTTAATTAATTGCAGAATATTTTGAAAATTAAAATCCAGAAAATAGAAATCTCAGATATAAATTCACAAGTTTATATTTAAATTTTCAGAAATTAATTGCGTTGGAAAAAAAAATAAATTGGTTCATTTATTTAATCATGGCGAATCTTCTAATATCAATAAATATTTTAGCTGTATATAGTATTAATAATTAGTCGTTTTACGAAACTAATGTATATTTGCAAATGATGATTATTTATTTTCAGAAATTATTTTCAGAAATTTCTAATTTTTTTGAAAATTAATATAGCTCAATTACACTGTAAGCTATGTTAGGAATAGCTCTTTTAAGATATATTATTGTAATGAAAATACAAATTTGGTTATTTTTCTTTCAGGAGGCAATTGCAAGATGCACTGAGCATGTAGATCCCGTAAGTACATTTTATTTATTTAATGTTCTCTCCTAACAAAAACGAATTAGTTATCAAATTTGAAAATCTGAGAGACAAAATAGGAATTTTCAATTTAATCAATGTATACTGTAAATCGAGATATATTATGATGGAAATTTTACAAGGAAGGCAACAGAAAAAGAACATAAACAGCAACAACTCATAAGTACCATCTGTGACTTTAGATACAAAACAGGTCATTCATGCCCAATCATCTAATTTGAAGATCATTTTGCACCACACCATCTCAGATCTGAATGATATTTTTTTTCTAGGTACAGACACCAAACGTGAGTATGAAAACAATGTTTAATTTTTTTCCAAATTTATGTACAGAAGTTATAATTTTTTTTTTAAATTCCGACATTTTTGTCATTTGCAATATGATTTTTGATCAAGTTTTTTTACTTTGTGATAAAGTTATTGACAGTACGTAATAGCAATTGGTATCTTAATGTAACTTTTTATGCTGAATCTAACGGCACAAATTATGACTAAGTTTAATAGTTTCCAAGATACAGCCTGTGGATTAAGTTTATTTAAACATTCAGAACAAATTTAAAAACAAATTTAAAAGCAATTTAAAAGCAAATTTCAAGCTAATTTGAAAACCAATAAATTTATTTACATTTACAACACTTTACTGAATAATAAGCACAGTGAAATATATTTGAAATATATTACGATGTCAGTCCTGCTTGTCGTAAGTTTACCGACGGAGTTTACTACGAAAATGTCCAGCTGTCTGTCAAACAATTAGAACAAAGGACACTAGACGTCACAGGACACTAAACATTAAGAAATAAATATATGAAAATATACTGGTTTGAGACCGAGTGGGAGCTTGGGGTGCTATTTTCTTCTTAAACTAATTTTGTGAAAATAATTTTATATTTTTTGTGAACCGTCAATTTTTTTTTCAAAAACTAGCAGGACACTTTTCTTACAGTTTTTTGTAACTTTATTTAGATAGACTTTCATGTGCCTGTAAAACAATTTTCCGTTTTTTGATAAAGAACCCACATTATTCTTTTAATTGTTTAAACAGTGCTAACGAATAGGCTATATCTTGAGAACTATTAGAGTAACAAACTTATAATTTATGTAGTTAGATTCAGCGTAAAAAGTTATATTAAGAGACCAATTTTTATTAATTACATCAATAACTTTTATCACAAAGTAAAAACCTTTGTGAAAATCATATTGCGAATGATAAAAATGTCGGAATATATAAAAAAAATTGCAAACTTCTGTAAATAATTTTTTGTTCATTTTAAAATTGTAAAACACACAAGACTAAGAGACAAATTATTAAAATTCTAAAAACTTTAAAACTTTAATACAAACTAATTTCAAATTGCTGACATACAATTCTTCCTCAATGTTGTTCTTTCAGTAGGCAGCGACCTTTATTGTAATAGATGACCAATGGATACAACACACTTGCACAGATTGCAACCCCATAGAAACTTTAACCAATCGTCTTAACAGACCAATACATCAATCCTGAAACAAGAGAAAGACACAAAAACAGGATCAAAGGAACTGCACCTATCCGACTGCACATGGGAACCTAAATAAACAAAACCAGAAAAATATAAAAATAAAAAGATAAAAATTGAAATAAAAAAACAAAACACACAAATTACAATTTATAAAACAATTAAAAAGAGGAGAGAGTTAAACATGTCTTCCCCTTGGGCGTACGGGGAAGCCATCTTGATACACGACCTTGGTCGTTAGAACATTCTTCCGCTGAATAAAACAGACTCCATAAATCATCACATGTAGCTAATATCAGCTCTGGCTCGAATTTTAGGTTGATCGAAATTCAAATGATGACCGATATCTCTGACATGCATTACAGTGCCGTATGTCTTATCTGTACAGCTAAGAGCCCTACAGTGGTCCGCCATTCTATAGGATAAAGAATGGTCGGTCTCCCCTACGTATTTACACTGGTGACAACGAATAGAACACCTCTTCTCTTTCCCTGGTTCTCTTAAACCAGTTCAGTAGGGTCCCAGTCGTGAACTAAACGAGATGTTGCTCTAATATTAAGTGCCCGTAACAAATTTGACAATGCCGGAATAGTCTATTGCCATATACGTAAGACTGTTCTTTACACCACTATTCATTAGCCGAATCATCATGATTCATTTTCTTCAGAGATGTTCTTATACCATTCTGAATGAAAAATCGCGGGGATAACCTTTATCCTTAAGAATAATTTATGAAAGTAGATATTTCTTTCATGAAGTTTTCCATATACTAGACAACCGGAATACCCAGAATATAGCCATTCGAATGATGTTAGATTTGAAAGATCCTGGGCAAGAAGACAGACAGCTCAACGTAATGCCTGAATGCGTTGGCTTCGATGCATCTTTGTACTCAATGTTGTCTTCGTTAACACATCTTTATCTAAAACTGAGATGTAATCGGCCTTCTTTGTTTCCGTTGAAAAACGAGTGTCAGAAACGAGTGTATCTGAGATAACCTCGTGTACATTGGGTCGATGTCCACAAGAGCATACGTTTTTTCAGATGTTATCTATGTGCGACGATATATGGGAATCTGTTATTATTGTATCAACGAATGTTATAACGATCAGTTGTCTGTCAAGGCCGTGTATCAATATGACTTTCCGTACGCCCAAGGGATAGGCAGATTTAACCTTCTCCCTTTAACTGTTATATAAATTGTGTTTTTTCTTATCTGTGTGTGTGGTTTTTATTTTAATTTTTATCTTTTTATGTTTTACTTTTGTTTTTGTTTTGTTTATTTAGGTATGGTAGGATCGATGGAGTTCCTTTGATCGCCGGTTGGTGTCCTTCTCCTGCTTCAGTATTGATTCAGTATTTGTTAAGACGATTGACTTAGGTTGCTACGGGGATGCGATACGTGCAAGTGTGTTGTGTGCATTGTTCGCCTATTACAATAAAGGCTACTGCCTATTGGAAGAACTGTGACATGAAGAAAGAATTGCATGTCTGCAATTTGAAACAAGCTCGTGTAATTTTTTTTAAAGTGTTTAATTTGTCTCTTAGTCTTGTGTGTGTTACGATTTTAAAACAGATCCCATTACATACATAAAAAATTGTCCTGTTCTGTAAATAAATTTGGAAAAAAAATTAAACATTGGTTTCTTACTGAAATTGGGCGCCTGAATCCAGAAAAAAATTGTCTTTCAGATCTGATGTGGTATGGTGACTACCCTAGATGATTAGCATAGAATAAGCCAATATTGAAATGCATGTTTAAAAGATTGATGTATTATTTCAACAATCCGCCCTCTCCCGTTGTATTAAATATCAGGAAGCCCAAGTTTTGCTCTGTAAAATAAAACGAAAATAAAGTAAGAACACTTGAGATAATCATCTAGTTATTTAATCAAGGAAATGGGCAGTTTCTTAGGTGATAAAAAAAAATTATTATTAAGTAAAATTATTTTTTATTACTTGTAAAAATGCACAGAACACAAATTTATGAAGAATAAAATAAAAACGAAAATAAATTAAGAACACTGCTGATCCAGGTTAATCATTTACTAGGTCAATGAATGTACTTCATATCTTATTATCCTACAATTATGTAAAAACCACATCACTTTAACCTATTTCCTTTAATATCGGTAATATTTCACGGAACTACATCATTTCGCTTTTTCAAACCATTTCTAATAATAACATTGAGTTACTCAATAAGAATGTCTATTCTTATTTGAATTATTGCTTTTATTTTGCCCATTAGAGGGTTTGTTATTTATTTGTTTATTTATTTATTTATTTATTTATTTTATGGTCAAATACCTTTTGTGGTAGCCTGAGTGCTGCCCAAGGTTTTGGAATCCACATTTTGTTCTTGTTTTTTATTTTCTTGATTTTAGTCTTTGAGGGGTCACAGTTTCCATCATGTAACATTGAGTTACTTTCTTCCAATACATGACTTAATACTGATATAATCATGCATAATCGCCCAAAAGCATCGAACTGGGCCGAGCATTGCCTAACAGAAGGTCATAATCCGGACCCAGAGGTTCTTCTGTTAATTTTTTTTCAAAATTAGAGACAAACACAGCAGATACGTAACAGAAGCGTGTGTCATTAAGACTTTTAAATGTATATTGAACCATTGATATATGGTTCACCATATATCCTCTGACTTTAAAGACAGAGGATATATGGTGAACCAGAACACTATCATTTTTCCAAGATTTAGTCAGAAATCAAAGAGAAAGATTTCAATAAACAGAATATACCAACAAAGAAAGTGATGTACAATATACAATTGTATTAGATTAATAATGATGGTACAATATTTGATTATGTTAATGTTATTTCGTTTATTGGAAATAGTATATGATTATTTTTAATAATGACATGATAGTATGTCAATATTATGTTTGATTATATCAGTATTAAGTCGTGTATTGGAGGAAAGTAACTCAATGTTATTATTAGAAATGGTTTGAAAATGATGTAGTTCCGCGAAATATTACCGATATTAAAGGAAATACATTAATGTGATGTGGTTTTTAGGTCAATGAATATAAATGTTCACCCCCCAAAATGATAGATATCACCCCCATTTCATGTAAATCCTTAGATCCGTTTTCAAGATAAAATTTAGAATAATTTTTTGCCCTATAGTGTTTGATTGATTGATTGAGTTGATTTGATGTGTAGATAATTGATGTAAAACACTAAAACGGTCCAGTAAAGATGGTTCCGAGGAGTTGGACAATAGAAGGCAGGCGAAGCGGTGGGCTTCAATGGATTTTGCAATAGCTAATAAAATTAGCTATTGCTATAAAAAATGCTCATCGTTTATATTAAAAATTAAGTAACATTATCAGGAAAAGCAAGCTTGGTTTGGTTATTTACCCCTCTTTCTGGGAAATGGATGACTCCACGGTGAATTCCTTTCCGACAGATGGAATACCGGACACTTGCAATAATAAAATTAGTTCTTGCTACAAAAATGCTCTTCACTTATACTAAAAATTAAGTAAGATTGCCATCATCTATTTGATTAAATTACAGCAAATACAAAATTAAATGTAAAGATAAAAACCATCAGTTTTTGGTTATCTTATTTCTTAGTAGATTAGAAGTCTTTTTTTTGGAATTGCTCTCAACCATTTTTATTTAAAAAACAGCTTCACGTGGAAAACTAAAGACTAAGACTTTAGGAACATTATCATAATTACCTCTACAAAATGATACAATATACTTCTGAACCATCTTTTTTTTTAAAAATAAAACACGTGTTATAACTTCCATTCAAATATCAGCGGAGGAAATGGAGATTAACGTCAGAGTATTTCCGGTGACGCATGAAAAGGCTTGCATAACTTAGAGCTAAGGTCGTAGCCCCTAAATTTACTCCCTAAATGAGTGGAACAATACGCTTTTGAGCCATCTTTATTTTAAATAAAAGGCGCAAACACATGTCAGAACTTCCATTCAAATACCCATGGACGAAATGGAGACTGACGCGAGCAAAGGTACTTCCGATGACGAGCAAAGGTACTGCAGAGTATTTCCGGTGATGCGTGCAAAGGTTGCGTAACATGTAACTAAGGTCGCAGTCCCTAAATTTACCCCCTAAATGAATTTTCTGGCAGTCCATACCTTTCTAAATCGCTTTAGCCCATCCGAAAATGGTAGACATCTCAGTTTCATCGAAATCCTTAGGCCCATTTTCAAGATAAAATTTTCAAAATCATCTAGTTTTATAGTAGGATATATTACATTAGATTATTTGAAACTAAATAATTTAAAAGTCCAAAGTTCTTATTTAAATATTTTAAGTTGTTCAAGTGTTAGTATTCATTTGCTGAGCGATAGTTCAATTATATATGTTTAAAAATTTCTTCAGAATAGAAGCAAGATGTTTTTGGTGCTTATGTGATCTGCGACTTATGTTTTCGATTTTATAATTTAAGACAATTACTATTATTTTTGAAAATTAGAGAACACCTTTTAATTTTGATATTTATAGTTCATCAAGTATAACGGTATTGTTTCTGGATCTATAGATACAAGAAACTTGTCTTCACTTTAAGATCACTTACATCATTTCCGATGCTACCGTCTATAACGAAGCCTTACTGTTGGAACTCAAAACACGTCGGAGGCTTCGACGGTCCTGATCTGTCAATGTTTTCGGCTTACAGAGTCTGGGTTGGCGTGTTATAATTCCCTCATTTTTTGATTTCACCACTACATCACCCACTACTGCTCGAGGATCTGGAACTTGCCTAAAATCTCACGGATAGAATAACTAAACCTTCGGCACCAATAATCATACTCCGTTCAATATCGCTTCGTGCGTTCACACTGACGGCTGTAACTGCTATATAAGCCAATTTAAAGTTCGAGGTCTTTTTGTAGGACTATGACGTGTACGGACGACCCCATTTAGTTTCCAGGAGATTATTGGTGTTTAACGACCGTATAGTGTAGCTGCAAGCACTTCATCAAAAGTGTGAAGGTCTTTATCTAAATATTTCTATCATAATGAATGTAATAAGATGCAGCTGTAATAAATATGAAGCGATTGTTTGCACAAAAACATCATAAACAGATTTAAGAGTATATAAAAACAAAACAAGTTACAAGTAACGAAAACCGGTTTTCATCATCAGACTCAAAAAAAAAAAAAAAAAAAAAAAAACAAGTTTTATTTTTATTTTCTCTTAAATTTGTTTCTAATGTTTTTGTGCAAACGGTCGCTTCATATATATATATTTGTATCATGTTCTATCATTTCTTTATAATATACAAAGTCTATTTTCAGGGAAGAATTTTTCACCTAATCATTCTTGCACAAATTTATTTACGAGCAGCAATTATGATCATTAATAGTCAGTTCTCTTCTTGGTTTGGTTCAATATCCTTCTCCATCATTGTAAATCATCCTGACTTCCTTATTCGCTGGAGAAGATCTAATTCTTTTATTTCTTTGGTGAATGGGATATTGCCCTAGTATTATCTATGTTTACCATTCAATGGGATTCTTGCTTGGAATGAACTGGAAAAAATTTTTTTCGTGCAATCGTAGACTCACAGAAGCAACTGTAATAAGCTTCACACGACTGCTTATCTGCTTTTTATTCTCTGGTATGAAGGCGTAAGCAAAATGATCAAATGTTTTAAAATGCAAGAGAATCAGAAGTTTCCTTTCCATGCATGAAATACGAGCGTAGTCATTTCTATTGCTTTGATTATTAATCTATCTGTAAAAAATAATAAACTAATGAGTTTTCAGACGTTACCGCTAATAAAATTTGGTAGTCAAAGAGCGTATACTTTGCTTTTTCGATAAAACGTCTTTTTTTTTGGAATACGTAATCTGATTAGATGGTGAGATCTCCAGTAAAAAATAAATTCAAAATTTCTCACTGTTATATTGCCATCCTTTGTCTCAACGCGAATCCATCATTTTCTTCTAAATTTAGTTTTCATGACTGATATTGCTATTGACATTTTTGCAACACTTCAATCGTCTTATTAGAGAATTAAACTCTGAATAATAGCTGCTTCAATCTTTATAGAAATTCGAAACATAAAGTGTATCATATTTTTGTTTTCGCGAATCAAAAAAGTACATAACTAAGTTCATAATTTAACTGTAGTTGATATTTAGATTCTTTTAGAAATGTTTGGCTTGACATTTTTTGCTTTAAACAGCTTTCACAAATCGTTTAATTACAGTAATCTGAGCTAAAAGAAGTTCGCCTTTCATCGTTTCTATATTCATTATGTCCTGTGCACTATATCTATGCCTTTCACAAAGACATTTGCAATATGGAATGCCTTTGATTCAATTTGTAGAGCAATTCAGGTCTGTACTGTTATTAAAAGTGATAGTAACCCTTTTGAATTAAAAGCAATGCTGTCACTGCTCTGAACTAAAATTCTGAAGATAATAAACTTCCGTTTACTTGTGAAACATTAAAAACATCCTTTACTAGCCTTTTCTGAAAATAACTTGTTCGTTTAGAATACATAACAATTAACTTTATTAATAGCATTTATATATAATAGTATCTCTTGTGCTATTTGCAATAATTTATTAAGTATTGCAAATTTGTAGTGTAATAACAAATGAGACAAACTGTACGATATTTCACATTGAAATCACATAGGAAAAGATGATTTGTAGTTTTGAAAGACGTATTGAAATACCAATAAAAATCGTATATTATCTATTTGACAATAAACTACGCTTTTGCTGATCTGATAGGATTTTACTAGTTAAAACAAATGACCTTGCTTGTCACGGCAAATTAATTTCCTATCAATTTGATTTATGTTACATCATAATGGAATTGCTTTGTCATCAGTATTTGATGTTATCTGTGATTCGTATCATCAATCATTCTTCCTTTAACAAGATGTTTATTTAATCTGAACGCTAACGGCTTTCAAATGCTATAATTATTTTTGTAAAGTATCGTAAGAATCAGCTAAACTGCTGAGAAATAATGTAACTGACATTTCGAGAAGTATTTCTTATGAAAGCGTAATAAATTGATTGCTTATCAGCCCTTCAACAAATGCGTTTAAGAGGCCTTTTTTTTTTTAAAGTTCTGTTTAAGGTAGAAATACAAAAATGTCGTAATGACGATATTAAAATAGAAATATAAAATGGATGTTCAATTGTTACTAATCTTAATTCGAAAAAACATTAGATGCTAATACTAACTATTTATAAACGAATTCTCCTTTAAATGTCGCAAAACATTTAAATTCATAAAGAGATAGAAATTGATAATTGATCTGAGATTCCTTTTGTTATTATCCTTAGAAAATTTAGAAAAGGAATGCGCTATTGTCTTGAAATATCTCTGAAAAAACTGATAGCAAATCCATTGATGAAAACAACATAGCATTTACGTGATTGGTTTCAACTGAAGAAAGGTCAAAGTTCAAAGTATTGCAAAAACCAAGCGACGTATTTTAAAAATTTACGTTGTACAATTGCTGTCTCCTGCATTTTTTTTTTTCATCTCATCATATCTGTATTTTTAAATGATCTTAAATCAATAACGCAAGTAGGTGAATACCATTTTGTTGCTCGAATTCGTAGCAATTTAATTTTACCGTAGCTACAAAATAAAGTGTGGTTCCGGCAGGTGAGTAGTAGATTGATTGCGGATTGGAGGAAGCGGTTTCGATCCCAAGCCTTAGCGGAGGGGTTTTTCCACGCTCCACTCTCCTTCAAATGGGTCCTACTGTTTACTCCTTGCTGACGATTCGTTGTTTCGCCATTTTTGGATCAACTTTGATAGACCCTCACTGCAGATAAGAGCGAACAGTCCGCTATCCTCGCTGTATTGGAAACTGTGACCAAGGCGTCTTCGATTATCACAATTTGATCTTTGAGAAGTCGAATAAATCCGCTGCTTTTCCTACTTGCGCGCCGTAACAAATACTGCTCGTGCAGCTTCGATGTCAGCTCCATGGCGTTGCCACAAGCTGCTGTGTAACTGTACGACCGGTTCATTGCATAACCCTGGGTTGTCTTTATGTTTTGGCTGATCGGTGTATGTAATCGATGTTTATTTATATTATCAACTATTAAAGAATTGCGAGTTTTGCTTCATTACTCTAAAAAATTAGGGATTTACATTTGAGTCATTCCAGATCAAATCACCCGATGAATTCACCACATCATCACAGATTTTTATGAAAATTTATTTGCATATAAAGAGTCATAAGATAAGACATTCTGCAAAATATGCGATTTTTAGGTCAAATATTTGCCGAGATATGAATTTTTGAAGTTTTTTTTTGTGCCACGCCCCTTTTTTGACGTATTTTCTTGAATATCTCATCTCCTAATCAATCAATTGGAACCAAATTTGTTTTCCCCATGTATTTTTTTATGCTGAATCCAAACATTTCAACGAAATTAGTCTAGGACTAATAGTTTTGTAGTAATAGACAGCATGTAAGCATTTAGAAGAAAATTTAAATGGCCATGTGGGGCAACATTTAAAAATTTGAGATTTTAACCCAAGTCTAAAAAAGGTCTAAAGTAACTGATAAAAAAAAAATCAAGAGGGTGTTTTGCTCCTGAGCTTAGAAAAAAAAATCGCAAAGTTGATACTCTTTTCGAATCGCATAAATGAAATATTCAAAAGTTATTACTTTGTCACTGTATATTTATTTAGTAAATTCAAGTTATCCCTTGCTTTAGTCACAGCTCTGTAAGCAGTAAATCTCACTTATAACAGGTAATAAATCAGGTAAAACCCATATTTTCAAACTGAATATAGTCTGAAAATACGGCGATTCAAACAGAAAATTCACCATCGCCGATCGCCGATGCCAGATCACCTAGGTCTAATAATCCAAAATGTTATTGAAAAAGTACAGGCCTTTTCATTAACTTCATTTCCTTTAATAAAAGTGTTTTACTGAGGCGTTACTTAAAATATTTTCAATAAAAATTAATTTTTTCTGACAATAAAAAATTAAAATACTAAACTCTCTAATTATACAGCGAGTTCTATTAATTTCAAAATTATTAACTAATAGTTATTCAGGACAAAATATTTAAAGCAATCTTTTCTTTTTCTCGCTTTCTTTTTAAAATACTGTTATTTCCGTATTTTTGGTTTTGAATCATACAATTGTACAATCATACAATTTACTTTAGTGAAATTTTGATGGGAAACTCAACCCCTACAACCGAATAGTGAAAGTATCCGGCCAAAGTAAAAGTCATTCCCGCCCATTCCACAATTGTATGATTCACAACCAAAAATACGTAAATAATCGTATTTTGGAAAGAAAGCGAGAAAAAAATGGTTGCTTTAAATATTTTGTCCTGAATAGCTATTAGTTAATAATTTTGAAATTAATAGAACTCGCTGTATAATAACAGAGTTTAGTATTTTAATTTTTTATTGTCAGAAAAAATTAATTTTTATTGAAAATATTTTAATTAACACCTCAGTAAAACACTTTTATTAAAGCAAATGAAGTTAATGAAAGGGCATGTATTGTTTCTATAACATTTTGGATTATTAGGCCTACGGTGTCTGGCATCGGCGATCGGCGATGGTGAATTTTCTGTTTGAATCGCCGTATTTTCAAACTATATTCAGTTTGAAAATATGGGTTTTACCTGGGTTATTACCTGTTATAAGTGAGATTTACTGCTTACAGAGCTGTGACTAAAGCAAGGGATAACTTGAATTTACTAAATAAATATGCAGTGACAAAGTAATAATTTTTGAATATTTTATTTACGCGATTCGAAAAGAGTATCAACTTTGCGATTTTTTTTTCTAAGCTCAGGAGCAAAACACCCTCTTGAATTTTTTTTATCAGTTACCTTAGACTTTTTTTTAGACTTGGGTTAAAATCTCAAATTTTTAAATGTTGTCCCACATGGTCATTTAAAGTTTTTCCTAAATGATTACATGCTGTCTATTACTACAAAACTATTAGTCCTAGACTAATTTCGTTGGCATTTTTGGATTCAGCATAAAAAAATACATGGGGAAAACAAATTTGGTTTCATTTGATTGATTAGGAGATGAGATATACGTCAAAAAAGGGGCGTGGCACACAAAAAAAAACTTCAAAAATTTATATCTCGGCAAATATTTGACCTAAAAATCCCATATTTTGCAGAATGTCTTATCTTATGACTCTTTATATGCAAATAAATTTTCATAAAAATCTGTGATGGTGTGGTGAACTCATTGTGTGATTTGACGTGGAATGACCCATTTGGAATATTTTTCTAATCATTAAAATTTCAGCTTTGTAAAAAAAATAGATTTTCTAAATATTGAAATTTTTCTTATTTTCTTATTGCGCTTTAAAGGAATCATAGGTAAGGTATGTACAAAAATCAATAAGATCGTCACTTTAGTAGCTTAAACCTAATTGTTACATAGTTACAGCTTTCTATGATATATATATTAATAGTTATATTTATAACAGATTACGTATGCATGTACATGCTTGTTTTAACTTATAATTTGCATTTAAAAATGCAGACGCATCCTAAAATGTGTGGGTTTTTTTTCCCACTTCCTTTTTGGTCTTACTGATCAATGTATATTAAGGAGGTGCTTTCAAATCATAAAATCTACAATTCCATTTCGAAAGATTTTCATGGCCGAACTATGTTTGAATTTGTTGACAGAATAACTTCCGTTATTTTCAAATTATTTATGCTAAAAAACGCACAAGTCATTCGTTACATTGTAAAAAGAAGAACTGAAAAATCTATTGTTCATTTTTTTCAATATATAATCTGAAAACTGCAAAGTTATGTAGTTATGTAATTTATATTATTCACTAATGAAATTACGTCATTCCGCAAGGATTGTATTTCTTCCGTTTTTTCTTTCCCACTAGAAAAAAGCCAAGGAAATGTAAATGAGTTACCAACTGAATAAATTTCGTGCTTATATAAAAGACAGCTTCTGCTTTTATATCTATTGAAACTGGGTGGAACTGCGTCACAGGATACCATTAAAGTTTTTCGACTTTTTTTTTTATTTGTTATATATTGGTGTGATCATCCTTTAAAGTTTAAATTTTTAAATTCAGTCTTAAGTGAATATACATTGAAATTGTGTGGAAATCACTAAGTATGATTGGTTTGTCTGTCTCTCTGTCCCTTCTTATTCATGAAATAATTTTACTCCCACTGAACTCCTACAAAATTCTTATAATTTAGTCCACAGTTAGTCCAATTTAGTCCAACGATTAATAAAAGTTAACTTTCAATTCAAACTTTGGTTGACATACAATGGAAATTATTATAAACGATCTTAATATTTCTAGAAATCTTTCACAGCTAATCTTACGACCACAAAGAACATGTCTTCTTTAGTTTCTACTTCTGGAAATTTCCTTTTCTTCTTTAACCCCGAGTAAGAAAGAGGTTCTCAAAAGGGCTGGGTGAATCCTGAAACCCGTCTGGAGGAGAAACACTTGATAAAATTCCCGACCTCTTCCGGGAATTGATTTCGACTCCTCCAACCGACAAAGTATCGTTTTTACAATGGATTACTAGGACCACCTCATACAATTGAGATCCGCATACAACGTTTTTTTTTCAAGAACACGAGAATTCTTGCTGCTGCGGAGCCCATAAAGCAAGAAGCAATAAGAGGGAGTTGACTTTAATCTTGTGGGAAACATGCTAATTAGAGTTCCCTTTTTGGAATGGAAGTTGTTATTTGAAAATCTTCTCTTAATTATTTGCACTGAAATCCATGTTTTGATATATACGGAAACTGGGTCTACTGTGCATAGCAAAAATTAATGATTTGTTTTAATAATTTGATTCTAAATACGAAGTCATGTTTTTGAAGAAATACAGTCTATTTCTTCGACGTAGAATTCTATAAAAATGAATTTCAAAGAATCAAATAACTTTCACCTTTTTTTCTTCTTCTAGGTTGGGTGCATAAAAAAAATAGCTGCCTCAGGTAATTATTTGAATACATAGTTAATAGGATGCTGGTTGTTGAATTTAAAGTTGTAAATTTAGCCAAATGCAACGTTTGGAGAATGACATTCTGCATTTTGGTAGTGCTGCTTAAGGACGCAGTCAAAAACAGTTAGGCCTTTAAACACATTACGTTTTGTAAATATCGATGAATTGCAATCAAATATGTTAAAATTAATAGTGTTGTATTTAATCAGATTAGTTTTCAAGCAAATGTAAGTTTTTGAGCAGCTTGTCGGTTTTGAGGCAAGTTTTCGAGAACGTGTAAAGTAGTCAACTAATACAAAATATTATGCAATTAATAATTCATTTTTCAATTGAACAACGTAAATTATAAAGTGCATTATAAGTTCTAAAGATTTAATCAAAATAATATAAAACTCCATTGACTTACTGTATGAAAGGATTAATAAACAACTTTTAGAAACTAAGATCTTTAAGTAAAGTACTTTATGTAGTTATGTAGTATATAACTTTGAAGTTATACACTTTTATGGAGAAAAATTTCTGAG
This sequence comes from Thereuonema tuberculata, assembly GCA_023159025.1. Lineage (NCBI taxonomy): Eukaryota > Metazoa > Arthropoda > Chilopoda > Scutigeromorpha > Scutigeridae > Thereuonema > Thereuonema tuberculata. Next base: position 59,281,052 of record JAFIDM010002131.1, read on the forward strand.
GGTTCGTCTGCTTTCATAAACAGAATCGTATGTGTTAATCTCTTTTAACGTTGTTCTTGTTATTCATCTGTAATAGAAACTATTAAATTTTGCTGATTTTGATAAATCTGATCTTGAGTTTGGCTCAATACTCTCTGTATTCATATGTTTTCAGTAGGTGCTTCTCATTTACTGTTTGAGAGGAATATTCTAATACTTAATTACTGTTAAATGTCTTGAAATGCGTTCTCGATTCTGTAATCCGAAACTTTAGTTTCCTCAGCTTTAGCTGTATAGATAAGTTAAATGATTCAGCTAGAGCAGAACTAATTCCTTTCTTTTATTAAATTTTTATTCTTTTTATATTGTTTTAGTACTTAATTGAATTCTAAGTTACTAATTACAATTTATTTCTTTTTCAGGTCAGATTTATTAATGGAGTTCAAGTGAACTAAAGATAATGAAATTTATTTACCCAATTCACTCATTGTATAAGAATTATTAAATTTATCAGTAAGATAATAAAGAATTTAATGCTGTAAAATAACTTGTTCCTACTATTGTGATTTTTATTTAAGTAAGCAAATGTGTTTGTATGACACGGTAAAATACGAGTACAAAATACAAAATATAATTTATCTGTGTAGAAGAAAAAAATAAGTATCTAGTTTATTTTAACCAATATCGAACAAAGCCATTTTAGCTTCTTCAAAAGAAGCTTGTGATGGCACTACATGAATCAAATAATTACTTTGAATGATTACTTTTTTCCCGTGACTTTTCTTGGGGGAGGTGAACTTGAAAACTTATTTATCACACTTAAGCTTTAGACAGGGATGTCGTTATTAAACCTTCTGCACAATGATGGGTTGTTGAATGTTAATAGAGAAACTTCTGGAGAAACCTACATTTGCAAGACTCATTATGTGATTAAGTCGAAATCACTGTGATATGAGCCTTTTTCGTTGAAGTAGTATCATCTTACTTGTAATCTATCTGGTATTCTCCAAATGATTACTTAACTTTCTTTAAGCAAAAATAATCTATTAAACATAAATAATATTAAAATAGACTTTTAATAATAATAACTAAAACTACTATTTGAATTTTGAATAAAGTCCAAATACTATAGATTTTAGATACAGTTGCGTTTTCCTCCGCTGTCGAAACAACTTATTTCTTAAATGAGACGAATTTAAGATTTTAGTAGTTTGAATAAATTTTAACATATACTTATATTCTTTCTTCGCCAAAACGTAATGTTGAGTTCGAAAGAGAGAATTATTACTATATTGATTCTTATTTCTATGTTGTTTAAATAACAATGGGAGAATGAAGCAGACTTCGAATAAGATTAAATTAAGAATTAGGAGAGCTTAGCAATGAGCAGAAATGATAGCAATAATTAAAATAAAATTTCTATAGCTATAACTAAAATTCAAATCGATCTGATTTCTAAGTCAAAATTTGTCTAACTTTATCTCAAAATTTGTCGAACTTTATCTCAAAATTTGCATAAAAAAGGACCTTAATAAAAAGCTTTACTGAAATTTGCAATGGACCTGAAATAGTACTGAAGCTAGTTTAATTTCTAGAGTGTCGCTGTTCTCCAAACAACTATGCTACTGACGAAGCATTGCCTTCTGATTAGTCGTTAACAGTATTCTGATTGACTCATAATTAATACTTATTCCAGTAGAATATATTTTCTTAAACTTTTTTTTATAAGTAGGATTTCCGTTCTTATATAACTGAATTATAAGTTCAATATGCACCTAGTAGAAATGATTGATAAGTACCGAAAGTACTTCTGTATTTATTAACTTTAACATTTTAATAATCTTTAAGCAAAAATGTATAGACTGAATCAGTGGCGTATATAGAATATATTTTCGGGGGGGGGGGCTAAGATTAGTGTAAGGTTATGTTAAGAAATTTTAAGTAGACATCCCATGTAAACCTATCCATTCAACCAAAAAAAAAACAAAAAAACGTTGGGAGGACATACCTTCATTATTTTTTTTTGTGGTGGGGGGGGGGGCCAAAAAATCTGTTCAACCAAAAAAAAAAAAAAACACGTTGGAGGACATACCTTCATTATTTCGGGAGGGGCCCGGGCCCCCTCGTCCCCCCCCCCTTATATACGCCCCTGGACTGAATACTAAAAACTGAGCTCAGTCTGGTACAAAATAAATAAGCTTAAAAATTTCGTTAATTTACTGTTAAAGCCGACATTCGATATGAACATAGGCCCACTGGCTTAAAGGAAATTTTGGTGATGGTTTATTAGCTTAATTTACTTCACTGAGTTTGATTCAATATTAAAAGATATCTAAGGATATAAAATGAACGTCAATATTGTTTCGAAAGAAATGGCGTCACTAGTTTCACCATTTAAATTTTCGTCTCAGTTTAATTTGACGGAAGTAATATTGGGAGCTACATTCGTTTGCAAAATCAGAAATTAACTGTGACTTTAGCAATATTGAAATGCACTCTTTAAACATGAAAACATACCTAACAATCTTAGAGTATCGTACAACTAGAAATCTGGAAAGAGAGAAACAGATATGTATCCACGTAATTCAAAGAATAGTCTGTCTAAAAAACTATAATTTATTATTAGGAATCTTGGATTTTGAAGGATTCCATTTTCACTCACTGCTTTTAAAATACATCAGAAGGAAAGAGTTAGGAGTTCAGATTGAAAGATCAAGTCTTACGTAACGAAAATTACCGATCAAAAACACTTGCAAAATCCAAAAAACAAAACCTCAAAAAGATAGAAAGCAAATAAAACAAATAAATACAGCTTTTTAAGTTACTAAATGTTATAATGAAGTTCTGAAAGTATATAACACACCATATTAAAAACTTTCAAGTAATGGACTAACAATAGCTATCTGTGTTCTAATAATGATATATCACTAACCAAATTTCAAAAGAGATCTGATTCCGTTCTATTTCACGATGCAGTTGTAGGAATGGGAATCTTGTGTTCTGCAACAGTCACAGTTCAAAGTATCTGTGGATTTACAGTATTTAAAAGGTTTATTTTGTACGCATAACATAAATTTTCAGTAAATTCCTTTTCGTTTCTTTTTTCATTACAAATGAAATTATGAATTCGGTTTCAGCCAATCATTTTAGAATTGTGAAATTTCATGGAAATGTAGAATAGTTAAGCTATGAGACGGAAGTCTCATTTTTCAATAATCCTGAGAACAAACCATCTGCAGTGATTGCTGATAAAATCGTTGAATTCCCTGAAAATTCATTCTCAGAATTAAACAAAAAACATGCAAGATGACATTTTTTTTCTTTACTAAAAAGAAAACAAAATCAATTGCAGAATTCCAGTTGAAGGAAACAATTTTAACAATTACATAAAGAGGATAATGAAATATGAAACCAAAATTCAAAATAATGATTTGAAGTGAACTGTAAATAAAAAGAAGTACTATGCTGAAAACTTCAAAATTTTCTTAAAATTTCGAAATTTTTAAAATCAAAATCAAAATTATGTAAGCGCAAAATAAATAATAGAAAAGAATTTTATAATATAATCTATATTATTAAAAAACATTGTAAATTTTTTAACAATTGAATTTCACACGCAAGTTGCCAGGCAACAGGAGTATTCATATTTTAAGCCTGCATTTCCTACTAACTGATATAATTAAACCTTAAAGTATAAGGTTTTATATTTTTTCTTGAGAAAAACTTTTTTATTATTTCACAATATTTGGATCGGCATTTTCGATCTTCTTCAGGCTCAATTTAGCATAATTTACTAAATTTATTCCTTACATTTTCGTAAAAATTGTAACAAACAACAAGTAGCAAATTAAACCTAGGACTAACTTTACAATACACACGTACCTAATATAGCTTATACTAATACACACGTACGTAATATAATATTACAATATTTAGAGAAAATTTAATTGATACAGAAAAATCTAAATTGCTAAATATTGTAATGCTATTGTATATCATGTACGTGTGTATTATTGAAAGATATATTATGTATACGTATATTAATAAAGTCAGTTCTAAGTTTAATTTGATACTTGTTGTTTGTTAAACTTTTTACGAAAATCTAAGGAATAAGTTTAGTAAATTATGCTACGTTTAGCCTGAAGAAGATCGGAAATGCCGATCGAAATACAGTAAAACCCCGTTATTACGCTCATCAAGGGACCATGACCTACAAGCGTAATAAGCGGGATACCGCTATAGACGGGAAATGATTTATGAGATGGGGAAAGATTTGGACATCATTTTACAGGCAACATACATGATTCTGCAATAGATATACTGCAAATATGAGCTTATTTCCTATTAAAAAGATCTTTAATTGTGGTTTACCGTGTGTGTGTGCTACTGTTATGAATTATGACATTTTCAATGCTGTTCAGATAACTATTAACGTCAATTGATACACCACTAGGAGCAATACTAATATATTTTCGGAGCAGATTTAGTGCACACTTTACTTTTTTACGTTTGCAACAATCCTTCGCTGCATTGGTAATTGCATCCCTGTTTTTCGTTATTGTTCGCAGGCTGGACGAGGGATTTCCTAGAGATTCTGCGAAATCCTTCTGACTTTTGTAGAATTCTCGTCCTACTTACGGAGAATTTGCAATTTTTCACTTATAGAAAGGGATTTTCGCTTCGATATTTTGCACAACTGTATCACAGACCCGCAAATTCACTTAGTTCAAAGATTCCCTCCTACGAGGGTAAAAAAAAGAATCTTTACAGTGTTACATTTCTTTTCGATACAAAATTTCCGATATAAAAAAGCGCGCTACAAGCGGGATTTGAAGCGTTATAAGAGGGTAAAAGTATACAGAGATACATAGAAAATTCCAGGGACCGCACAAAATGAGCGTAAAGAACGGGATAGTGCTATAAGCGGGAGCGTAATAACGGGGTTTTACTGTATTATGAAATAGTAAAGAAGTAGTTCTCATGAAGAAGTACAAAGTTTAACAGCAGTATTGTTGCAAATTCAACTCAACTGCAAAATTTTCCGACTTTTACCTGCATTTACCTGTATTGCCTGCATTTTTCAGAATTTAAACTTTAATCTATTTTTAATTTTAGGTTTCTAGATTGCCTGATGTAGTTTGTTTTTGTTTTTTGAATAAATAAAATATTGGTTTCCATTAAATAAGCGAGATTTCCGGAGGAAAACGATGGACAGCCCTCTAGTATACTCTTAATATTTGATACGATTGCTGTTAATTAAATAAATACCATTGCAATTTACAATAGAAAGTTGTAAAGATATGTCTTTACGTAATAATAACTTAAAGTTAAAGAATTTATGGAAAAATGCAAATATTATTCCGAAAATTATAGGAAAAAGTTGCTGATTGAAAAAAAAAGTAAGTTTATTCACTATTCTTCCAACAATTATGTTTGATACGGCAATGCCAATTCTAGAAAATCGGATAAATAACATATGAATACTACCAAAAAAAAATAAGAAAAAAAGATAGTTAATAGAAATCAATTTGCCAAAACTGATGTTGCAACATAGATCAAAAAAATGATTGTAATTCAAAAACTCACATTTCAAATTATTGTCTGGAATTGTTTTAGGACTTGAGATTCTCGAAGTCTTCTGATATTGCTTTTTTGCCAACTAAAAGCTAAATTAGACAAATATGAAAAACTCTTCAGTACATCACACTAGTATTTCAAAGATTTATTAAATACTAAAGACCAATTTAAAGGAATTGTACACATTCCCTTTATCCAGCCATGAAGCAAAAATTAGCAAACAAAAACGGGTAGAATAACATAACAAAATTCAGAGGATGAAACATCAACAAATTCAATTGTTGTTACAATAATACAGTAAAACCTTGTTAAGTCGTCACCCGGATAAGTCGTCACTCCGTTTAAGTCGTCGTTTGCTTTGGTCCCGACAAGGTCTCATACACAATAATGTAAAATAACCCTCTTTTACCCATCACCAAATTTAATTCTACTCCGGATAACTCGTCACCCTCAAAATGGCCAAAAGCATCTTTCTTCTCCATTTTGCATGCCATCGTGTTGTCTTTTCAGCCCCGCCCCTTCACTTTAAGAAAGCCAAACCTTTATGGGAAATTTTCGACCATACCTGTCACTTCATTCCTTTCCTACCCCTTCGGAGGATTTGGGTTCTTGGAATCTCGCTGCTAATCATTCAAAGCACACTTCTCGCTGCGACTCTGTCCAGTGTAGACGTTTTTCTTGATCACCCCTGAGTGTGACTTCATTTCATAGCGAGTAAGCCCCGCTACACTCTTGCAATTTCGTGGTTCGATTATGTTTTTAACATGCAAGGGAAACGAAAACTTACCTCGTTATCTTTTTTTTTTTTTTTTAAAAAAAAAGACTTAATTGCACTTTTTGAAAAATCAAATGTTTCGAAAACATTTTTGCCAAAGAACACCGTATTCCCAGGACTACATTAAACGATATTCTATCATCGAAACAAGTAATTGAAGAAGCTGACTGCAAAGACAAAAGAAAGAGAATGAGGAAATCGAAGTTTGACGAGGTTTTAGTTCGATGGCTAAAACATGCCAGATCGCAAAATGTGCCGATTTCTGCCATGATTCTCAAAGAAAAAGCCATGGAAATTGCTAACGAGTTGAACATTAAAGATTTCGGCGGCAGCAATGGTTGGCTGGAATGTTTCAAAGACAGACATTGCCTTTCTTTTAAAACGATTAAAATGTGGTAACTATAAAAAGTTTTAAAAGGGTGAGACCATGTTCACAAGTAACATCCCAAAACAGACT
>JAFIDM010002131.1:59288239-59304794 GCA_023159025.1 Thereuonema tuberculata
TTTTAGTTTAGTTTTCTGGAGGTGCCATTTCCATTCCTGCTTTAAAAAGTTTTGTTTTTTTTATTTTCCACTCATTCATTTGCATGAACTGATTTCTGAAAATCTTTGTTTTTCTCACCAAATCCTACAGCAATTCATGAAAATATTGTATTTCAGTGTTTGTTTTTTTCAAAAATTCCCACTCCGCTTAAGGGGTCACTCCGCTTAAGTCGTCAAAAATGTTTGGTCCCTTGAGTGACGACTTAACGAGGTTTTACTTTATATTAAAAATTCTAAAAGTTAAAACTTCAATAGATACGAAGGAGCCTTAGTAGATCCTAATATTATTATGCTAATTAAGGATTATATAAGTTTTGATGTCAGAAAAATAGCAACTTTTGAAGTTTTAAATTATTAATAATACATTTGATTGATTAATTAGTAATTACTAGTCGGCTACCCGTCGCTTCGCTCCGGAAGCCTCGCATATGTAATGGAAAACAACTTTTTATTTATTAAAAAAAACACAAAAATTACATCAAGTAAACTAAAACTAAAAATTTTTTTAAGTTTTTTTTTTTTAATTTAATTTTTGATGTCTATATTCTCTCAATCCACGACTGCTTTTTAGAACACGACTGCTTTTAGAAATGTGAATCATATATCTATGATATATTTTTATTTTTTATAGAGATTAGAATATAGTCCTCGTGGTCTAATGGCTAAGACATCTAACTTCGGAACGGAAGGTTGCTTGTTCGATTACCGTAGTGAAGTTGTAGAAATTATTTCTAGTTTCACAAATTACAACAATTGCACCAGACAGACAGAGAAATAAAAGCTTTTAGTAATATAGATAAACTTTTCATTGGTTTTTTGAGTAACAAATAGTATTGGTTTTGAAGTTACAAATAGTGATTTTTCAGTATTCTACGTAATAGAAATAGTGCTTTTCTTTCTTGACTCTTTTTTTATTTCAATTGATACTTTTCAGTGGTTTTGAGTTAGAAATAGTGATGGTTTTTGAGTTACAACTAGTGACTTTTAAGTATTCTACCTAAAAGAAATAGTGCATCTTTCTTTCTTGACTCTTTTTTTATTCCTATTGATACTTTTCTGTTTTGAGTTAGAAATAGTGATGGTTTTTGAGTTACAAATAGTGATTTTTCAGTATTCTATCTAATAGAAATAGTGCATCTTTCTTTCTTGAAACTCTTTTTGTAATTACAATTGATACTTTCAGTGGTTTTTGAGTTACAAATAGTGATGGTTTTTGAGTTACAAATAGTGATTTTTCAGTATTCTATCTAATAGAAATAGTGCTTCTTTCTTTCTTGACTCTTTTTTTTTATTCAAATATCTCCCTTGTACACGTCCTTGTTTTTCAATATCACATAGAATTTGGTTTAGTAAGAATATTATTATATTTAAAATATTCCAACATTTCGGCAATTATAGTTCTAATTGTCATTTTTGAACTAAAAATAAACAGACGGATCGGAAATAAATAAAAAATCTTGAGATTCAAAAAACAAAAAGGTTGAATTCTTCATTATTGATTGGGGGAAGGGGAAGGACACATAAGTCAAAAAACAATACAAAGTGAGTAGTAGTCACCTTGGCCTAATGGATAAGACGTCTGACTTTGGATCAGAAGACTTGTAGGTTCGATTTCTGTCGTGGACGTTTCATTGTAAAAATTATTTCTATTTTCCATTCGCTCAGGAATTGCGCCAGACAGACAGAGAAATAAAAGATTTTAGTAATATAGATTGTGAATTTTTATTTATACAATTGACATTTATTTGCGCTAACTTATTATTGTAGCAACAATTGAATTTGTTGATATTTCATCCCTTTGAATTTTGTTATGTTATTCTACCAGTTTTTGTTTGTTAATTTATTCTAATTTTTGCTTCATGGCTTGATAAAGAGAATGTGTACAATTCCTGAAAATTTATCTTCAGTATGTAATAAACCTTTTAAATACTAGTGTGATGTGTTGAATTTCTTTTTATATTTGTCAACGTATTTGAGATGGAAAGAAAGAAGATCATTGAAGAATTTGGTATAAAAGCTAAATTGTTTCAAATATGATTAGTTGTAAAATAGAAGAATATTTGTTTCTTTTTACTTTCATTATTAACTTTTTATGTTATTATAAGAAGATACTCATTAAACTTTTTTATGTAAAATAGTCAAAACGGGTTATTCTTTAAAGGTTAAAATGTTTGAAATGCTATGCCTTCATACATTAATTCTAAATTAATTGCGAAGACAAAGAATTTATACATTTATACATTTTTCCACACGATGTAATGCATAGAACAACTTGTTATTTCATTTCAATCTGTGAAAAAAGTCCAAAAGGAAACGGATCTTTTATTAAAAAAAACAGAAAAGAAAAATAGGACATTTGTTAGCGAAGAGGCTTTCATATAAAGATAAAATTGCTGAGGCTTATATAACTTAAGTCATTGAAAATATGGAAAAAATATATGAACAAAACGGAAACAGGAAACGGACACACAGTAAATAAACATATTTAAAGAAAGAATCTCAAGTGGTCAGTCTCTATTTTGTCCATTACAATGAAAGGAATCGTTTTCATCACAGTGCTCGTCCTTGCTGTAGTCGTTGAAGGAGGGGTAAGAAAATGCATTAACTTTTATATTATCTAGATATTTTATATCTTGAATTTCATTAATTATTCCTGAAAGAAATAGTAATGATTTCGTTTAAGCTATTTAATTATAGGTAATAGATGAAAGAAGGAAAAACAACACGAACAAATTGCTGTGAAAAATAACGCAAAATGCGAATCATCTTCAGTTCACAAATAAAGTAATTTGCTCATAAGAAATTAAAAAGCCAAACATTTTCAATCAGTAAATAAGATCATGTGCTGACTTAAACTGATATAACTAATAATGATTCATTTGGTATTTCGGTAAAAATTGCATTTTGGCTAACAAAGAGCCATTCTTTTTTTGGCTCTTTCTGAAATGTGTGTGACCATGCTAAGGGATTTATGACTAAAGAGTCTATGTTTCTTCGTATCTATATATCTGAAAATTTCCATGACAAGATTTTTAGGACACGCGGTTGTCGCTAAGACATTTCCCTCTCACCTCTTAGCACCGGGGCTCGGTTCTCATGTAGGTTTTATGATGATGGACGATTCGCGCTGGGCGGGTTTTCTCGAGGTTCTCCGATGCCCCCTGCACTTGTCTCACCATATTTTCTCAGTCTTTCTCTCCGTCTGTCCTCATTTCCGTCGCAGTGCTTGGCTTCCCTACCACCCACATTCACCACAATCTTAGAATATCATACGTTTGTGCTTCTCAATCTTTTTTTTGCTTCAAGGCGCACTTTTATAGTTAAAGAAATCCCGCGGCACATCAAACCCTGTTCCAAAAATTACGCGGCATATTAAGCATTTTCATTGCTTTTATTTTTTTTATTTTTTTTTTTGCTACAATACAATCCTTTGTAAAATAAGTTATAACATAATAATAATAACTTGCAGATGAACATAACAGTCTCTTTTAAACATTTAAAGAAATCCTATTATAAATATATTTTTATACGATTTGAATGTGAATTCATATTTTATTAACCTTAATTATCAGAATGAAACAGAAAGTAATTCATATTTCTGTTATTTGAAATCTAGATTTTATTCTAGATACGAAACTTTGACTCATATGAAGCTAAATGTTGATTACAAATACACTCTCAAAATTTTGAGAGTGAACATCTCACAAGATGATTGATACTAGAAAAAGAGGAAGACCTCCTCTGAGATGGTTGGATTGTGTGCAACAGGATCTTAAACAGATTGGAGTTAGATTTTGGAGGACGGTTGCTGCGGATTGGGAAGCATGGAAAGGAATAATAAAAACGGTCTTGGCCTGAAGCGGGCTGTTGTACCAAAGAAGAAGTAAAAGAAGAAACGAAAGGTCTCCTCAACGCACACCGGCTGAGAAGCTCTATCCTACGGGATACAAGGGTCGAAGGGTCTTTTTAGATGACTCACCCCGATCTTCACTTGTTTTAACACCACGATTAAATCGTTCTCCGTTTTACAGAAAGTTGAGTGAAACCAAATAAGACTCGTTTCTGAAAACAAAATCTAAGAGAAATACCCAACCAACTTCAAGACTTCAGTTGTCGGGACTTTATAGTTTGTTGTTAATAAAGATATTTTATGATCAATAAAAACACATAATAACTTTGTTTTTAAGATTTACTTTATTTTAGTTTAATTTAATTAAGAATGTATGCTAAATTAGTTTCTGTTAAAATAATATTTGTTCAATGACATAGAAATGAGTCAAATATGCCTTTTAAAAACACTGATTGTATTTTTTTTTTTGTTTTAGTTGTTTCGCCGGGAAGCCGATGAGTTCCATAAGAAGTTTCACGATATGATTGTCAAATATGTGTGCAAAGTTCATGGAAAGGACTTTGACGTGAGTTTTCTATTTTTATTCTATTAAATTAAAAAAAAAATAATCACAGCTCAGCAAACTCTTTGACACAAACTCAAATACAATATAGAGAAAAAAAGAAAAAAAGGTATTTCATAAAGAATACTGTAATTTTAATTACCCCTTCATTGTTTATCGCTATAGTTTACCAATTGTATAGGAAGAAAAACAATAGTAATAATAAAAATATATTGGTAATGTAAAATAAATTTAAAGTAATAAAGTTCGCAACAATAATAACGCTGAAAAATCCAGGTTGCTTTTTAATTTGCTACAGTATTAACAAGTCGGAAAATAGTCCTTAGTTAACACTGCTTTTAAAAAAATACTATCATTGAATTTCATTTAAGAGGATTTTAAAGACATTAAATTTAATTTATTTACATGAAGATTAGAAAATGTTTTTTGATGTTTCCTACTCCATGATCTCATGGTAATCTATCAATATAAAAGAAAAGTTGATTTTTTTTCTGGCCCTATCTCCTCCGAAGCCATAAGACAGAAATACAAATAAGGTGGCAAATGTTAGGTGTATTGAGGATGTCCCATTTTTATTTTTATCTATGTGAGTCAACCGGATGTCCCGGAACTTTGAGACGGTCTCCGCGGACCTCACGTGACTTACGATTACACATGAGGTCTCCGAGATGAGAAAGCGGTCGCGGTCACGGGTGGTGAGAAAATTATCTTAGAATCCAAGATCACGTGTTCACAGGTTTGATAGTTCAAATATAAAATGATGTTAAACCTATTAGTTAAATATCAATTTACAAATTAAAGTTAGCATTTAGATGATAACATTGAAGAGGATTATTTTCTGACGGACAGATGCAAATCTTTCAATAATATTAAAAAATAAAAAAGTTCAAAGATTAAAAAAGGTTGGTGTTATTGGGTTTTTTGTTTTTAGATGATTAATGATAAATCAAATTGTCTTATCGGATTCAGTATTTTGATAAAATAAGTTTCTTTCTATCACTCTTCTAGTCCTGCAAAACATGTGTACAAGCTTCCATTGAATCAGTTGCTGCTGAAGGCGATAAGGAAGCCGATGAAGCAGGATGCAAATGGAGAAACAAGGTAAGAAATGATGTAGAATAGAAACATTTCTTTTCTGTGAAGATTCTGAAACTTTAGAGCTGCCGTTCACGCATAGTCAAGCGGTCTTCTTAGTAGGATACTACTACGGCTGATATCCCTGAGTGGTTTACCCCAGGTTCGAATCCTGGGATAATGATGGATGTTTCCTTTCTTTCCTGTGAATATCTTATTAATTCTTCATCTCGTTTTCTATTTCCGTCTGTTTATAACTTTTGTTTTTACTGGGGTCTGTAAAAAACATGTCCTAAGACCGCAATAAATCAATCAAAGCTTTAATCGGCCGAGAAGCTCTATCCTACAGGATACAAGGGTCGAAGGCTTTTAGTTAAAAGATCAGATTTTGGACGGAAAATTCTAAAAATGGTCAAAGATCTGTTAATATTAGCTACAGAATTGTAATCAAAACTGTAATCAATATATATTGTTGTAAATATTTTTCATAGGTAATAAATTATCATTATTATTATTATATAAAATTAAAACGAAATTAATCATTTCCATATTATGAAATGTTTGATACACAGATTTGATTCTTTAGGTCCTTTTTCTATTATATTTTGTTAGTTGTTCAGTGAGAATTTTTGCTCTTGAATGGTAAAATCATCTGTCAAATTAATCTAACTTTACATTCAGGACTTCATGTTATTGTAGATTTTCATTAGCGCTTATTTTTTTTTTCTTAAAAGCATAATAAATGCTTTCAGTTATTAGATAGGGGTAGTCAAATGTCAATCTGTTTTTGTTTTTTAGATCAAAACTTTCTCTAAGGCTATTACAAAGGACTGTGCTGCTGAATTCAAGAAACAGGTAAAGATTTCATAATATCATTGCTTGTTCTCTTTAAAGTACTTTACATTAGTAGGTAATTTCTTTCAATTCTCTTGAAGTTTATTATTATCAATATTATAATTATACACTTTTATTCTAACATTTTGAAACACAATCAGAGATATGATACACAAAAACACCAATAAAATCACTAAAATTCACTGACTAGAGCCTTTGGTTGATACAAGTTTCAGCCAGAAACCTAAGTATCCACCAGGTATCAGCGCAATATGTACGATGTTCCAAACAGCGCTGTTATCTGTAGTTCTGATGTTATTATTTCAAATAACTGCAATAGGTTCAAATATTTCGTAAAAATTTTCGAAATTGTTCCACGTGCTCCAATGATGATGGGGATCACTGTCGTGTGTTTCATCCAAAGTCGTGTTGTTTCAATTGCCAAATCCTTGTATTTTTGTAATTTTTTCCAGTGCTTTATCTTCAATTCTTAAATCTCCAGGAATTGCAATGTCAATTACGTAAATATTTCTATTTGTTATCAGTGATAACTGTTATATCAGGCGTATTATGATCCGGTGCCTATCAGTTTGTATTCTAAACTCCCAAAAGACCTTGACGTCCTCATTTTCTAAAACTTTTTCAACTTGATGTTCCCATGAATTATTATTATTATTATTATTATTATTATTATTATTATTATTATTATTATTATTATTATTATTATTATTATTATTATTATTCTGAAAAGACTAAGTTTCAAGGAAACATGGCTAAATATGTCTAAATAGGTCTGACAAAAAGCCTGTAAAAAATAATCTATTAAAAAATTCTCTAATATACATTAAAAGACTACAACTTTTAATTTTTCTGAATTTTTTCCTAAGGATTATTTATTCAAATACTTCAAATGAGACAATATTATGGTGTAACATTTTTTAGTGATATGAAAATTTATTTTTGACTGATGTAAGTTCTTTAATACGTTAAGGATTTTGTATCCTATTAGATACACGATTATTAGATACACATCGTCAAGGTCGAGATAGAAAATTATTATATCAAATTAAAGATAAGTTTTCAATTATTGCTAACTCCAGTTTTAAATTTTCTCATTCGGATTTAGAAAATTTTTAAATTTCACCACATTTTTGAAAGTTTTATTAAATTTCTAATGTTTATGTTCATTTGGACATACAATCACATAACTATAAAAGATAATACCCATGAAGAAAATGGCATCAACAATGCGAAAGTGAAAGCTACCATAAAATAATATAGGATTAGTCTGGAAAAATGAATGCAAGTTGAAACTTTCTATTCAGAATCTTATTAAATTTTGTGAAAATAACAATAATATTCTAAATAAAAGTACTTAAACATATTAAGAAATTCAGCACTATCCTCTCCCCTGCTATTACCCACAGATCGTGCTATTTTGGGACATTTTTAAAACATGTATCAAAATAATATAGAATTCTCTACAACAAAAACTTAACAGAATATTATAAAACAGAAAAAATAAGTATCTGATAACTACACAATATAGAATTACATTTCACAAATCAACATAATTTCCTTTTGCATAATACTCTCTAAAGCAATTTGGGGGGCTTAGTCCTCCATTATATTCCTGTCACCACTTCATAATCCGACAGCAACCTCCATCTAGCGGAGTATTTCTGTATTATATTAGAATCCAGACATTCTCTCATATCAATGGGAAAGTCGCGCTCGGAGAATTGCCGAACAATGTAATTTTAGGAGAGGCATGACCACCCTTAGAACTTACTGTCACCAACCTTAATGTGTTTACTTCAATAACTTATAAGAAAATTTGACTTTCTTTGTCAACAAGTAAGCACAATGAACGTTCTCTAGCAATATCGGTATTTAATTTTTTTCTTAAATTTGATAAGATAGCAGATCTTAATAAATTAATTTAGAATTACATTTAATTTAATTTAGTTACAGTTATTATTAATGATTAAAATAGCTATTTGAAATCGCTTATATTTACCGTTGAAAAGGTTATTTCTGCGGAAAAACATCTATATTCAAGATGATAAATAATATTTTTTCTTTAAGTTACAATGAACTTTTATACTTTTTAAAACAATATCAGCACCATTTTAGTTGAAAGCATTTTTGCATTGATGTAACTCAATTTCATTGATGAAATTAATCATCTTTAATAGTAATTCATCGTGTGTAGACTGTATAATATGGTCCTGTCTAATAATCATCTTTAATTTCTGTAGTAAAATTCGTAAACTGTACAGTATTTACATACTCATAATATCATTACGATGTTCAGAAAGAAAGATAAGATTGAAGCTACTGTAATAATTTTTCAGATATAGTTAGTATGTTATTGGCTAAAGCAACGAAGAATTCTGCTGATGAAACCTTAGCTAGAATTCATGAAGATAGAAAATTCCTAATTTATATTGCTCACAAGATATCTTCATAGGATTTACTTTGATTTATGAAATATTTCAAGAGAACAATATAGCATAGTTTAATTGGCAGAAAAGCGCCACTCAAATTTTACATATCAAGCCTTTAAATAATCAAAGCAAACTTTTCAATTAAGGTATACGCTTAACTTATCGTTTTGTTCGAATTGGAAGTTACTACGTATATAATAATACTTTCTACATTATCCTTAGCAGGGACATTGATATAAAAAAGGAAAAGTCAAACGAAAAGGATTAAATCTAAAATTGCGAAGTTGCTTCTAAGGTACGAACTGGATTTAAAAATGAAAAAAACAAAACAAAAAACAAAGAGTTGTTCTAATAACTACTTATAATTTCGAAACTCAAGAAACAAAGCGGTGAAAGCACTAAAGATAATAGGTTCATAAGATTAAAAACCTTGAGCAATGTATAAACACTTACTCTTTATAGGATAATAGATTATTAATATTAATTACATAAAAATTAATTGATACTAACTTTATTTAGCGTAAGCTTTTTCTGAAAATTAGAATCTTTGATTCCAATTTTTTCAATTTTCATCGGCAAAATAAAGAAGAAACATTTTAAATCTAATAACATTTATATTGCAGCAAGAAGTTGAAGCGTGTGCGGACAAAGAGGACTGTGTAAGTTTATTATCATTAGTAAGAAAAATTCCATAAAGTTTTTGGTTAAGTTTGGTTCGTTAATAACAAAATTTTATACTTTTTTAAATTTCCGTTCATGGCTCAGGATCCTTAATAGCTTAGGATTTAAACTAAGCATAATTCAAATTATATGCAGGAGACAATTCTCTTTATTTATTTATTTACAAAATTTTCTTAAAAAATAGAAATAATGTTAAATTAAAGATATTTCAATGGGCTTTAAATCCTAAGATTTCCTACTGATTTAGCACAAATTCCCTTCAAAAATTAATAATAGCAGCCCAATAAAAAAACGTCATTGTTAAGAAACCTTAATATCATGTCAAACTGTTCTATATTTGGTTAATAAATGATGATATGCATCAAAGGAAAAACCTTCATTGTGAACATCTATGATGACGCCTATAACAAAACTATGGACTGTAAAGACAACGTGTTTTTTACTTAGTATTATAATAGCAACCAGAATCCAGTAGTTTTCATAATACAGAAAACTCGTATATTCTCTTGTAATTGTGGATCAAACTCTTTGGTTATTGTAGAAAACCTCAATCATAGAACAAAATGATGAACACTATTAAAAACCAATAAAATGTTTATAACAATATTTTTAAAATTCGATGCAAGAAATGCAGTAGTAAAATATCACGGTGATAATAACAGTTAGAGTAATATATAACAGTATAAATAAAGAACTGAGATTAATCTCAAAATTTGCATCGAGGAGTTTACTTTCCTCTAGAACCGTAAATTCTATTTCCTATTTTCGTACCTGATTTCTGAATGTCTAAACAGCAGGTCAATTAGTTGAATCTGTTCTGTTAATTCAGAGAATTTAATAACTCATAATGTTTAAAGCAACGACAAATAATCCAAAAGACGTATTCGAGATTCTCTTTTTTATCTGTATTCTGAGTTATTCTTATACAATACCGAAAGTTGGTTATGAATTTAATATTAAAATTATTTGGCATTTCTGCTTGTTTAATCGTAAATATATAATTTGATTTTTTCTTCTTTAGGCCAAGTGTTTGCATGAGGTTTTTAAAGCAGATGTAAGTATTAGGAAACATGGAGATTTTACTTTCATATAAATTTTAATATCTTTGAAGTAAAAACAGGTATTTTCTTTGGATATCACCCGCGTTTTATATTTTATATCAGTTACATGAGAAATTTAACTTCCTTCGCATTTAATTATAAACGATTGCACTTCAAAATATTTTCTATTACACAAGGAAATCAAAGTAATAAAAAATATATGTAATCCAAAATTAATATTTTTTTGTTTAGGTATTTATTGTAATATTGCTTCTTTCATTTTCAGAATTATTTAATTTAAATATTTTTTCTTTTGTATTTAAAAGCATTGTGAATTTAAAAGCAACAAAGTATGCACCGAAAATACAGCAACGGTAAGAAAAGTATTTTTTATTTTTTGATAATCTGTCTTTTTGAATAAAGCTTTAATTTGCAATTTTTTTTTATTTAAAAATGGGTATTAATTATTAGTATCACAAGAACTTACTTTAAACAATATTAAATAACATATACAATCTTAATAAAATATAATATAATCTAGTTAATAATAAAATATATTAACACGTCTTCGTACAACATAATAGTAATTTTGTAAAGAATTAAAACATATACTTACAATTGCGCAGAAATCCTTATTTTATGTAATTTTTAAACATCTTCTGACGAAGACTCAAGAGAACGAGCCGAAGTATCGAATTGGAAAAAATCCCTTATCATTATATTTGTGTGCTTAAGTTCTGTCGTTGATCTAACATTATTTCTTTTCTAGGAAGTAGAACCTTGTAAAACTTGTACAAATCAGAGATGTTTGGAGAATCTTGAACAAATAAATAAGTATTTTGATGAACATAAAAAAATTGACGAGGAAAACAAAGATGAATTTAAGAAAATGGTAAGAATAATAGAAATTCTACTTTATTTACTTAGTATTTACTTTATTTTATCATTTTGATTGATGAGCAGATGGTTACTAGGTTATAAAAAGAAAAAGTTAAAGTATCCCACTCTGGCTCTTCTGCTCGTGAGAGATAAGGATTGGGACTAACTTGAGGCGTAGTAGTCAGCCTGTCTCCTTCCCGCCTTTTCCTCTTGATACCTGATACCCATTTTTCTGAGGGTTGGATGGACTTTAGGACCCGACTTTCTTGAAGGAGAATTCAAAAAAATCTCAAACCTGGCTCAACCAGCTCGCAGTCAAGCAACTTACCATTTGATTCCCGAATCTAGAGTTACTATGTACTTCTATCAAAAGTAGAAAGAAAGTTTGCTTGAGTTCCATTGTACCGTAATTTAGACATTTGTGAAAAGAAACGTACGCGGAAGAAGAACGTCCACGTCATCTCCTGAATTCTAACGAGACTCAAGTAGCCTATATTAGCATAATCGCAGCCTTGACTAAGCGGTTAATCCTGAACTGCTTAGAAAGTTCTGAAATAGTAATACGGTTTGCAACTGTAACGACAGTTGAGATCAATCATTTTAAATTTAACTAAACTCAAAAACAGAGTTTTGGAGATGAATGTATATGAATAATTTTCTTTAGAGTAACAGCATATTTTACTTTGATTATTTTATTAAAACTATTTTTTAATTGACATATCTCATTAGTAAAAGTTAAATAATCGTAGCCAGAAAATGATAACACATTTTCGCTAAAAATTAAGGAACTAAACTCAGAAAGAAGAAAGCAAATAAAAAGTACTATATTGGTTACTACAATATGCGAGTAGTATATAAAGGAGGAATTAAAAATCACTATAAATTTCAGTGCAGAAAATTACACAAACTAATAATTCTAATAACTTGCCAAAAGATGTTGAATTTTGAGGAATTCAGCATTGGAGTTTTGCAAAGAAATCTAAAATTTCGCTTATAATTTATTTGTAAATTTATTTATATTTTAATTTGGATTCATAATTTATTTATATTTTAGTTAAGAAAAGTATTTATAATAATAAAAAAGATATTATAATATAATCTTATTAATTAACTGTAACGTTAAAAAATTGTAAAAGAAAATGAATTTTAAATATTATTTTTGCAAATCGGTATGATATGAAAAAGTTTTAAACTAAGTAAAAATATAAATAATCAAAAGTGCCAAGCTCTCTGTTAAGTAAAAATATTTTTTAAACATTTAATTAATTACTATATTTCTAACTTCGTTATTATCACATCTATTCGCTATTTTATTGTTAATTAATTCACTTGATTAATTTTATTATGATAATTGAAAAAATAATCTATGTCAAACTACTAATTGTACAAACTAAGTTACATTTGTTAATTGAAATTATTAAAGATAAGAATATTTAATTAATATTATAAATTAAAAACGGTTTATAGTTAATACTAAAGGCCTCAGGTTATTTTTTAAAAAAAATAGTTGCAATGGACTGAGCAAGCTTAATAATTGGAATCAGAATGGGTACGCTAAGGAACCTATCTTTCACCTTGATGATGATGATTTCCAATAGCAATAACTAATGATAACATTTACTTTTTATAGTCATAAGCATTTAACAGTGAATATTAGAGATTTTAATTTATATTAATTTATATTAATTTATATTTTGTAGCTGAAAAGCGAAATTGACAAAAATGTTGAGACTTGCGGACCACATTTCAAGAAACATGTAAGTCAGAGATCGATTTTTAACAAATGATGGAATTTGTATTTAAAAATTTAATTTCTGTTTCACTAATGAAAATCTAGAAGTTCTGAATAATTGAGAAACGTTTTTTGTTTTTTGAATAGGAGGAGATGAAGAAATGCACAGAAGAAGAAGGATTAAAGGAAACAGTAAGCATTGTTTGCAAAAATAAATTCCTTATAAAATAATAAACTTCATTACCTACTAAAATCAGTTTAGTTTATGATGTCAAATAACTTAATTTACCATTGAAAGAAAATGATAATTCATAACATTAGAATCCTTTTTGGTTTCACTGAATCATTCCTAAAAATTAAACTGAAAGTATTCTTTCCGTATGCTCCCAGAAAAGGTAAAGTTTCTTCAATTCAATTATATTGTAATGCTTTATATTTCGACTACATTACAGTAGATACGTTTTCAAGTTATACGTTTAGACAGTGATAATTCATGATATATCCTTTCACTGTCTAAAGAAATAATATTGTAAATTTATTTAAACTAAGAACATTTTTTTAGGGATCAATGTTTTAAACTTGTTTCTACACTTATTATGTTTTTTACTAACTAATCCGAGACTTTCTTAACAGAAAAGAAAAAATAGTCAATTTATTTGTATCTTCCTTCGAAATCAAAAGCATCTACATCATAGTAGTAATCACCTAGAATTAAACTGCAAGTTTCATGCATTCTTTCTTTTTTTTTTTGTGAGTTACGATTAGCAAAAATATTAGAAATACTGCTAAGGGATCTTAAAATACTCATTCTATAACTTCAAACTAACAAAAATAATATAAATAAAATGTTTCCCAATTACATTATTTATAGTTCTATTATTATTTTGGTTCTAATTACATCCCCCAAATTCTCGTCAGAATTTCGATTTCTTGTATCGATTTATATATTGCAACAGAATAATTTTAAAGACATTCATTCTTTCAACAAAACTCTTCTTTATTTACATTTATATTGCTGAAATTATTTTCATTAAAAATTAATAACAATCAATTTTTTTTTAGATAATGTGTGTAATGGGTCTTGAGAAAGAATTCCAGGTAAGAATTTTTAGCTTAAAGTATTCTAATAAAATAGTATAAAAAATTAAAGTACATTACAAATGAAAAGATTAAAAACGGGTTTTGTATATTAATTATGAAAAGAAATCTAGAGGAATAATTTACTTGCAAATAATTTTTGTTGGATGTTAAGTGGGAAAAATCTAAACTCAATAGAATTTAGGATTTTAGAAACCAATTTGAGCAATTACTAAAATTCAAAGGTTTGTAGTATATCTAGCCTTCTATATAGCAAAAAGGAATAGCATTCTATGTGAAGAAGTCACGTTTTGAGGGTAGTTCCACAGCTAAAAATAATTCAGTTCCTCCGATTAAATCATTCAATTTCCACAACTTGTCTTATATTCCACTTCCTCCTTCCATTTTAACAGTCCAAGAACTAGAAACAGCTGTGGAATTAGAGAGAGAAAATCACTTCCCTTTTTATGAACTAGTTGTCTTTATGCTAAATCGTAAAAGGACAACTAAGTCTTTGCTGGCATATTATTTCTTTATCACATTATACGAGCTGCAACTCACTGATTTTGAATGGATGAAAATTTTAGATTAGATTTGACAGACCGAAAAGGCAAAAGCGGTATTGACAAGAGAAAATATATTCTATTATTGTCTCGACGGTACTATTCTTTGAGACTGCTATGTCATCCATATCATTCCTTAACTGGAATATTTGCTGAAGGGCCAAATTCCAACATCTGCAATAATATGCAAGATGTGCAAAAAATTGGAAATGTATTTGTTCGATGTCTAGTCTGTTTTGACACACAATTTTATTATTTTATTCTCATTCTCTTCGGGAATTACAATGTCATTGTTAGCGGTTTCACTACATGATCAACTACAAACAAAATAGAATAACTTTCTTATTAGCACCTAAGTTTGATTAATTAATTAAGTGAAGAAACTTTTTCTCAGATCTGCAACCTTTGCTTTTAGAATAATTTGAATTCTCGTATTAATGAGATCAAATTCAACTGCTAAGAAAATCAGTTAGAATTGCAATAAGTAAAAGGATTTTTCCTATTTACCGAATTTTCGTTTTGAAAAAAATTATTTCTTCTAGGCTTCGTAGAAACTTGGGTTAGGATTTCAATATATCGGTATTTGTGTTTCATCTCTCCCTAATTTAAAAGCAGAAAGAAAATGTAGTTTTAAGATGTTCTGAATAATTCAAAGCAGTATTCTATTTTTCTAAGTCGATCTCCACCTTTCAGAATACTTTTTTCTTAATTGTAGGATACCTATAAATTTAAACCTATCAGTTTTAAACTGCTGAAATTTATTAATCTTAAAGTGCCATTTTTACATCAATCTTTTAATAAATCAATGTACAATTATGGTCAATAAGATAGAAGAGACATAGTGAATTTACAGAGATACAAGCCTTGTGTGTTTATAAGATGTTATGCAACAACAAGTTTAAATTTTAAACTTGTTTATATAATTATTTGCACAATATTTTTTTATACAGAATTTTTTTAGTCGAATTTACAGATGTTTTTTTTAGTTGATTATACTCAATTTTTTTTAGAAATAACTTTATTTTCGAAATAAAACATCAATTTTAAGTATGATTGCTATATTTCAAGTGTAATGTTTTTTTTCATTACTTAATCACTTTCTATTTTTTTTTTGTAGTTCTGTAATGCTGATGAAGCAGAACAAGAAAATCCAGACAACAATGATGTTTAAGAGATTATTTTCTTTTATTAAAATCTGGTATTAACTACAATTAAAAAAAAAAAAAACAACTTAAATTTAACTTTTAAATAAAGAATTAGATATTATTCACTTGTTGCCTTTTGTTTAGCTTTTCTTTTTTTTAACTTAAGTCTTGTAAATATTAAGGTAAGCTCTTACTTCATTTGGGCGTCGGTAACTAAAACGGCCCGGTAACTTTGTGACTTCAGGCTAGAGGACTGAGTTATTCCCGGCGAAATTGGGGATTTTTCCATTCTGAATTTTCTTCCAGACGGATCGTCCACCTCACCTCTGAAGAATAGGAACTAGATTTTCCGGGGGTTAAAACGGACGGGCCGATCTCAATTTGGTCCCGTTGATTAGGAAGCGTCGGGATCCTTACCTCCACATTGACCTGTAGTAGTAAATGTCAACATTATGGTGTTTACTTTGTTAACAAAGCCGTTAAAAATATTGTCTTAACCTATAAATAATAAAAAAACCTCATAACAATACAAACGCAAAGAATAAACCACGGCGCTTTTATTATTTGAAATTGTTTAAATTGTTCAAAATATAAAGTACTGAAATAAACCACTTCTCTATCATATCTTC
>JAFIDM010002131.1:59309986-59338876 GCA_023159025.1 Thereuonema tuberculata
CAGCACGTTAAATTTTTGGCTTCTTTTCTGCCTTATTTCTTAAAATACAGACGAGTTTATATCTGTTTATTATGCTGAATTATATAATTCAATTTCAGATGTCATACTTTCTCCGACAGGTTTCCGCGGCATAACTACGGTTCATCCCGTAGTAATGCTTTTTATATGTTTCAAGACAATTTTTGTTTAAGCATGCATATGATGATTTGCAGAACCTGTTATAATTAATATTATAAGTCTTTTAGGTATGACCAATACAAAGGGAATAATATAAAAAAAATAGAGTAAAAAAATGCCCCCCCCTTTTTTTTAGTAAAATTGAAAATAATGAATGAAATTCATATAAGAAACTGTTTTTTATATTGATTGAAGAATGAATCTGTTGCTTCAGAAACTATCTCTGCAGAAATGATATCTTTGATATCTGAAAGATGGTTTACAAACTTTAGAAGTGTTAATTTGAGCTATAAAAATTTTTACTTTTGGAATGATCAGTTTGTAAGGTACAGCGACAGCTTAAGTGAAGCTGAATCTTATCTACGAAACCTTGATTGATTGATTGTGGTGAATGTGGGTGGCAGGGAAGCCAAGTAGCGCGATCTGTGCCGCGAAACCTTATTTGATTAATAAATTACACACAGGGCATTTAACCTGAAAAAGTGGAATATCGAAAGGAAGCGTTATATAGAAAAATGGTCCAAATACAATTTGTGTGTTTGAAAAGAAGAAAATAAGGAGCTCTATATGTTTCTCATTTGATGAACGTTTTCATGGTCATTTCATATTCAACTTAGTTGTTTTAAATGGAAACCTGGTTTTTTTTTGAGAGGCGTAAGCCTATTTCCTACCAAAAAAATCCCAAGTAACTTTTGTCTGCAACTTTTTTTCACTTAACCGTCTTGTAACGATACCGTTTCAATTTGAAAGGTAGTTAAGAACATTCTGAGTTTCAAAGTGGAAAGGAGTAGTTTTATGAGCAATATAAAACTAACAATTTTACTGAGTAACTTATTCCACTAAAGAAATAAAAAAACTCTTTCGTTAATGGAGATAAGTTTTTATTCCAAAGAAAAAATAATACAACAATTTTTATCACTTTGGAGTTGGCTAATTAGCATTTCAACAGTTGTTCGTTTGCAATTATACAGAAGTCATTCTACATTTGATTGAAAACTATTTGATTTCTCTGCTAAGAATGGTATATATATCTGTAGATGAGAAAAATGACGTTAATCTTCAGTTATGGTGAATCTAGACGAAATGTGGAACGGTTTTCCGAAAGACATACTTCATCATCTAGTTCTTATTGTCATCTTATCGTCAATTATACAATTGCAATAGTAGCTGTAGTCACGCACATTCCTTATCAGGTGTCACGGTATATTTTCATTTCAATATAATTAACCGTGCCACTGTTATCCCTTATTTAATAATCTTATTCATATATTCGCCCCCCCCTCTTTTACCCTGTGAATTTCAGTTAATATTATTCTTTCATTGTAATTCTTTGAAATTTCTTTTATATTGTGTTTCTCCACAAACACGAGAGAATCGATAAGAAAGTCGAGGAGAGAATTCATTAAGCTAGATTCCCCAGTCCCGGATCAGCTCCCTCTTTCGGCCCCCAAAAAGTAAATAATTTGCAGACAGCTTGGCGACCCTTCGTCGGTCCCCCCAGCCACCCAACACGATGAGTCAAGGGTCAACCTCTCTAAACTTGAAGAAACGAGCGACCCGAGTGACCTTGGGTCAAAGGGCTGCATCTGCTCTGGAAAATTAAAAGACGGCCTGATACCACCACCTGCCCTCTACGTCACCAGCTGACACCTTGTTTAAACTTTGGATGATTGACTTCATTTTTCTCTCTCCGATGGTCCTTCTTCACCCCCATCAGACCCCCAACAATAATATACTGATGGGTAGAGACCGAGAGAGCGGTGGAATAAAAAAAGGAATTTGTAAGTGCATTATAATTCACAAGCTCGAGGACGATATTCACTCGAACAAAACACAACGGAGCAACATTTCACTTATGTTTTCAGAGAACTGTAAAGTCAGTTGCATAAAGTGGTGTGAGTAGCGGGGGACGACCCGCCACCGACACGACGGCCCAGAGGCACGCCAGCCGAGGGAGGGCAACAGACGGCGTCGAGGCAGAACCCACCGTCAGGAGCCGGCGACGGCAAGAGGATCATGAAATCTACACAAGTGCACAGTGCATCGACCTGGCCAGATTTAACTTCCAATTATATTCTACGAATGTCGTAAGTAGGCCTACTTTATCTACCATACATGCTAGCATTATATGGGAAAACCAGCGTACTGTACTTCGTTATACCCGCAAAGGACACTTATTAGAATTCTCTCGGACTCTAAGTGGTTACAGACTATTTTTGATTTATCACTTTTATTATATTTTATCCAATGTAAACTCACTATCCCTTACTTTATGAAATATATATGCTTTATATAAAAAAAAAGGCCAGCTAGTGTGAGTCATTTCACCAATTAAAGTTTCTTACCTGTCCCCATCTATAAACCTACCTGCGCTAAGATATCACTCTGAGGGCCCAGCTATCCAAAGCGCATCAGGTTATTCTTAATTTAGAGGGATTTTAAGTTAGTCATTTCAATATTTATCTATAATGTCTTTTTCTTTTCCCTTAAAGGAAATTACCAAAGTAGATCGCGGGTTTCTCATAACTTATAGATAGTTAGTTGGAATTCGTGACACAGGCATTACTCGAAAATCTCAAGAGAAGTGTTCTAAGAATATTAAAACAACATAAATTTTATTGGTATCATTTGTAGTTACTTCAAGATCTTCATAGAAATGATTTGTAGAATCGAGTGGTGTTTTGTCAATGGGCACGAGAAAAAAATACAAAATGATAATAATTTGTT
Organism: Thereuonema tuberculata; assembly: GCA_023159025.1. NCBI lineage: Eukaryota > Metazoa > Arthropoda > Chilopoda > Scutigeromorpha > Scutigeridae > Thereuonema > Thereuonema tuberculata. The sequence goes on from JAFIDM010002131.1 coordinate 59,312,891, forward strand.
TTTCTTTCTGTACTATTTTCTGATGAATCGATGTTCACTAATCAAGAATAAGTTAAACTATACAATACGCATTATTAGACCGTCGAAAATCCTCAATGTTTAAGACAAGTTGAGCACGAAGGCCACTGGTCCGTTAATGTTTGGATATATATTATGGGAGGGAACTTAATTGGTCCATTTTTCATTGATGGTACATTGAATGGTGAGAAATACCGCAACTTCAGAGTGATGAATTACCTTTGTTACTGGAAGAACTGGCTTTACAAAAAAGGCAGCCCATATGGTAAAGAACTGCCTTTATAAGAAAGACAGCCCATATAGTTTCAGCATATTGGTTGTCCAGCACATTTATTCCCGTACTACTCGACAAGTATAATATCCACATTACAATGGTCAGGATGTGGTGGTGCAGTGCCATGGCCCGCTAGATCGCTCGATTTAACATCTCCCGCCTTTTATTTTACAGGGTTACCTTAAAGGAATGATCTACCAAGATGTATCAACTACTCCAGAAAATATACAGGAGCGAATACGGAATGCTTGTGCAAATATTGATCAAGATCCGCTTTTAGCTACTAATCAACAGGTTCCTCCCCGGTAAATGAATCAGAAAAAGGCAATTTATTTGTTGTTTATTCTGTGCTGGGCTTTTGACACATTTCAAAGAATTTAATCAGCACATATTCTTTTCTCTTATGCTTAATTGAAGCCATGTTTCTTTGTGTTTTTGTATTTTATTTCTTTTCGCCTACAAGATGTAGGGAAGCTTTCTGTTGTTGCCTCTCGGCCTCACAGGAATTTATTTATTGCCTTTTTGCCTTTGGGGAGCCACTGCCAGTTTGGCCGGTGATTCTCCCATAGGTTTGTGCCTTTTCTGGTTCTTTATCGGGAGAGGCAGGGCAGGTCTGATGAGCTAGTAGAATAGCGAAACAGCTGTTACCTGTTCCTCCCCGGTAAATGAATCAGAAAAAGGCAATTTATTTGTTGTTTATTCTGTGCTGGGCTTTTGACATATTTCAAAGAATTTAATCAGCACATATTCTTTTCTCTTATAAGAAGAATGTTCTTAACCTATCTTTCAAATTGTAATGGTGTCATCAAAAGATGGTAAATGTTTGCGATAAAAGTTATTCAGTTTTCTGCATAGATTCAGATTCCGCTATAAAAAAAAAGGTTTCTATTTGAAACAACTAAGTTGAATATAAAATGACCATGAAAAAGGTTCATCAAATGAAAAACAAATAGAGCTACTGTATTTACCCCTTTTAAACCCACAAATTGTATTTGGAACATTTTTCTATACTACGCTTCCTTTCGGAGATATTCCATTTTTTCGGGAAAAATGCCTTACCTTTTTTATATGCAAGGGTGTCCAAGAGCACCCGTCCACCCTTTATAAAAGGAAACGAAATGGGTTTTACAGGAATAATGTAAATGTTAATAATGAAAGTATGCTGCATTGATTGATGATATTTGTAACCTCCGGTAATGACCGGAAATGAACAAACCAAACCTGCATTGTGTGTTTGTAAATGGAAGCGACTTAAACTTAAAAGAAAGATAATTGTTGCAACAAAACGTTTGTTGTAAACATTTTGGCTGAAAATGCCTCTATTGACCATGAAATGGTTTTGGAAATATGTTAAAAAACAAATTACATTCTCTAGGTTCCTGGATTCTTGAGTTGTGCTTATTGCAGCGTAATATTAACAGTTGTTGATAATTAATTTATTTGTTTACAGTTTAGTTTCAGAGAAAATTCATGTTGTTTTGCGTAATACTACAGTAGTGGGCAAGCCACAGACAATGCAATTCAAGCATTATTTCCATGTGTTGTGTCGCGTGAAGAAATGTTCTGTGTGTGTCTTGGTTAGAAACAACGTCTACGAAACTTTTTCATTTTTACAGGAGTGATTGGAAAATTCATTAAAACAAGATGCAGGTGCGATAAGGTTGCACCTGGACATGTGGTTCCTAGAGGATGGGTGCCCATCACATACATCAAGAGTTACTTGTGCAATATAAACATTATGCTTCCCAATATCTGGATAGGCAAATATGCTCCAGTTCATTATTCCCACCGATCACTACCCGAATGTCCTTGATTACTGAAGAATAAAAGACTTGGTTTACCGTGAACGTCCGACTACATGAGACGAGATGGTAGAATAAGTGAAGCACGGCATTTGTTCGATCATGCTGAAATGTCTCGCGCAACTACATCCTTCCGAAGCAGAGTAGATGCTTGCGAACATCGCAGAAAACGTTGTTCAGTTTCAAAATCTCGCTTAACGGAACATACATTACGTTACTCCAACACCCTGTTATTGTTACTGTGACTTTTCTATGCCTTGCCCACTACAGTACTGTTACGCACTAAAACATAAGAATTTTTATCTGAAACTGCAAACAAATTAATTCATTATCAACAACTGTTAAACTTATGCTGCAATAAACACAACTCAAGAATCCAGAAACCGAATGTTATTGGTTTTCTTAACATATTTTCAAAACCATTTCATGGTCAATTGAGGCATTTTCAGACAAAACGTTTCCAACAAATGTTTTGTTCGCAACAATTGACTTTTTTATATTTAAATTGCTTCTATTTATAAACATACAATGCAGGTCTGGTTCGTCGATTTCCGGTCATTACCGGAGGTTACAAATATCATCAGTTTGATACAGCACACTTTCATTAATTATCGATATTTTCATTATTTCCTATAAAACCCATTTCTCCTCCTTTTATACGGGGTGGACGGCTAGTCTCAAACACCCTGTATATTAGTTTTTTACTTATTTTTGTGTTTCGAATGTACTCTTCGAAAACCTACACACACATATGTAAGTGGTAGTTATATTATTAGCTTCCTGTGGGAATATTTATCTTCTTCAGTGAAATTCATTAATTCTAATATAAAAAACACAAGTTCTATAGCCAAAAAACATCAAAAAATATTTTTTGAAGGATTTTAACCAACATCCCGGATTTTAAAATGATAGTAAGATATTTACATGAAGTAATATATTATTAGATTTGAGTTCCGTATTGCAACTTCAAATAGAATATGATTATGTTACATAATAAAAGGAAAGTCCCGTTTCTATAAACTACAGACAGGCAATCCATCAACTTCACACAAGACTACAAAACAGGAAATAAGATTTGATAGTTTCCTTAATATTTTTTTTTTTCGAAGTATCAGTTAGAAAACACTATGGTGTCCCAAAACAATTTGAAAACAAATTAATTAAAGGGGTTATGTTTTGTCTGTATATTGTAAACATGAATTTATTGCCTATTATATTTATTGACATGACTTGTATCAAATTAAATAGCATTACAGAAAAGAAACCCTAAATATGAAATTTTCAAACATAAAAAGTTACGAATTATCACAAATGATAATTGCTCGAACAGATAAGCGCATAAGCTCAGAAGTAATCAGAATTGGAACATTAGATTAGTATAAACTTGGATGATGTTTAATGATGATCTAGTTAATTAAATAGGATTAAAAGGAAAGCCTATAGTCCCGATGATAATAAATAAAGAAGACATAGAAACAAAAATTTTTTTTGAAAAAAAACTTAATACCTATCATAATTAAAAAACGTAATGAGGCCAACACACATATTTTAAGATTAAAATTTTTTGACACATTTAAAGAATAAAAACTACAGCTCGCCTACGAGCCATTGGTAAGTATAAAACCTACTTTCAGAAAATGTTATTCCTTAAAATTTCGTTGTTTCTACATTTTTTTTGAAGTCGTAATAAACCACAAACAAAATATCACGTTTACAAATTCTATGAAAAATGAAAACCCTTTTCTGAAAAAAAAAATATTTCAACCTCATTATTTAGTTAGGTTGCTTAAATCCAATTACTTTTAATCATAATAAGGCATGCGGAATTAGAAGATTATATCAAAGAATAAATATCCATTCTTAGACATCATTAAGTGAAGTAAAGTTATGGGTGGCAGGAAAGCCGAGCACCGCGACCTTTGGTTTATTATGCTATCCCACGGAAATAAGGACAGATGGAGAGAAAGACTGAGAAAGTATGGTGGGAGAAGTGCAGCGGAAACGGAAGAACCCCAAAAAAACCTGCCCAGCAAGGATCATCACGAAACCCACATGAGAACCGAACCTCGGTACTCAGAGATGAGAGGCCAGTGTCTTCGTGAGAACGCCTACCGCGCGGCTAGACTGATTGTTTTGGTTTTAATGTTTCTTGACAAAAATTCCCATCAAGAAATGTTCATGCATTGATTTCTCGACAAAGAGTCACAAAGAAAAAAAATCAAAACTTAGGGTAAAGGCATCAGTTGTGGATCGGCCTAAGCATAAACTTGGTTTTCACCACAAGAAATAGCTAAATAATTTTCAGTTTTGCATTTATTCCTTTATTAAGCTCATATAATTGACACTGTATTACCTCAGTTCGATAAAAAAATATTTATTGCATTTTCAGTCTTCATTTGTATTGTGACGTTTGATCCAAAATTCGACCCCAAGAACCGCAGATTTTCCGCCCGAAACCCAGGCTGCAGAATTTCCCACAAACATGGCCAGAGGCAGAAAGCACTATGTTTTATTTTTTCCCGGTTATATTAAACCTTGTACTATCATACATACATTAATTCTGACGTATACCCATTCTACAATAACTACAAATAACTTTCAGGCTAACTCACCTTAATTTTCTTTTGAAATTCTGACAAATTATTTAACAAATTCACAGGATGGCTCCACTTGAAACTCCAAACAAACTGTAATACCAAAACAAAGCTCATGAATGGATCGAGCTTCTATATACCCTGCGCCATCTCTTGATAAGTGTGGTAATTAAGACGGTAATCGACTTGATCCGCAATTGGTTCCTGATCCACAACTGGTTCCCTTACCCTACATCGTCTCTTGTTCTGAAATAAGGACTCCAAGTTTCAAGAAGATCCATGCAGTGATTCAAAAATTACGATGACACAGATACAAACACTCACTCACACACAGATCTAATGTGATGAACCTCACTTTCCTACGAAAGTAAAATATCTAAGCTTTGCGCTTGTAGATATTATAAAAGTTGATTATGAACTATACGAAAATTTTTGTGTTTTATGTTTCGACTAAAACATCTCTATATTGGTTGTTTAATCTAAAATCAATGCATACTAAATATCTTTATATTGTTTAACTTTAATGATTTAACAGACTAAAAAGACAAAAGTATTAGAATATTAAAGCTAATTTTTCTTTAAATATTTTAATTTTTAAGAATGATCTCAATTCAGATTTCATAAAAAGTATTTGAAAAAAATGTAGCGACTGTAACCTTGATCACTTATTCCATGTCAGATAAAAAAGAATATTCCGTGTCAGATTGGTTAAAAAAAAATAAAACAACCAATGAATGAAAAACAAGGATGAAGAATATTTTACTTGAACCGTTTTTGCTGAACTTAAATAACAAAAGTAATTAAATAATTACTATTCATCGTCTGATAATTCATCGACCTGATAATTGAAACAAAATTTCCAGAAAAATCCAGTAATTTCAGAATTACCTATTCAATGAAATTTAAAGTATTGATGTTGACTATTAATAAAAGTTTGACTTCTTTTTTTCTTTTCGTTTTGTTTGGTAGGGCCATAGTTAACTTGCATTGTGGAGAACAAATAAACTCATCTGGCTATAAACAAAGCAGATAAGAATAAGAAAAACAAACAAGATAAATTAATGCTTTTAGACAGTATCAAAACCAAAGCGTCTCCATAATATGCACAATTGTATAAACAAAATGTGTTCAGAAGGGTCGATATTGGGGGGAAGTCTATCGCCGTTTTCCTCTTTATTGGAAGTGATCACTTTTGACCCTCCAACTTGCGGTCAGGGAGTGGTCCTAGAGGTCTGATTTTTTGGACATAGTCACCTAGTTTTTGATGCTGAACACAATGGTGAAGGTTTCATTCTAATATCTAACCGTTTGGTCACTCAGAGTGTGACATCCAGCAAGCATAAAAAGCAAGAGCGTTCCCCTGCGTTTTACTGGCAAGCTGTAGAAATATATCCAAGCCCCCTTAGATTCAAATCCAAACGCCTGTTTAAAAATTTAGATAATTTCTTTTAATTCACATTATATGAACTGCATTATTAAATCAATTATCTTATGTTCTTTTTTTTTTCTTTTTTTTCTTTTTACATTTATCTTTATTTGACTTGGAGCTTTGAAGCTTAAGTTTCTAGTTTAAGTAATTACTGATTAAAACATTATTTGAAAATAATATTAGTTATTGGAAAATAATATCTTTATACTTTTGTTTAAATTGAAATTTATCATTCAAATTCAGTAGATTCACATTATCACAAATTTCGAACAAAATGATACCTGTCTACCAAAGAAATTAAATTTCTAAAGGCTCTTATGTTTCCATGATAATTAATTATATGATTGTCTTTTCCTATAGGATATGAACTAGCCTACATCTTACAAACGACAATATAGTAATTAAATAAGATTTGCAGGAATTACAATTAATTCTTATGAAAAAAGTAATGACATGTATTAATATAAATATAAATAATTAATAAAAATTTCAAACAATTCTTTTTAAACTAACGTTGAAGTTAAAAACAAAAAGAAAAGGAGATTTAATAAAACATAAAGAAAATTGAGTGTCCTTTTTTCAAGGTTGTATTAGGTAATACATTATAGTTAAGGAAGCATTACAATAAATGATGACACGCAACGATTTGTATGTTTTGAGGAAATGATTTCTCTAACGTCAGCTTGATTCTTTGAAAAAGAATGCGTTGAATTTCAAATATGTTATTCAAACGATGGAGTTATGATATAAAAAGCCGGACAAGTGGATAGTTCTTCCTTCTATCTGATGAAAATGAAGTTGGGTCAAGTAACTTCGTTAGCTCTTCTATGGTGCCTTGTTTGTGTCCAGGATATTGTAAGTTTTCTTTTATTACATTGTGTATTATAATAATGCGTTTGTGCATTTAATATTAACAATTACGCAGTGGACAACTCAGTATCGTATTGAAAAAGCAGAAAACAAACTTTTCTAAATGCATAAAATGAAAAAGTCCAAAACAACTTTTACAAAGGCTTCAAGAATTTTTTTTGTAATTAATATCTAAATAATTTTCAATCCATTTTTTTTCAGTTAGAAAAAAATCAGTTACAATGTGTTAAAGTTAACTGAAAATGCAACATGCAAATCCTTACTATTAATCTAATTTAATCGACTTCATCACTTTCCTGTATAAATTTCCTATGTTCCTATATGTTTCTTTAGTTTTCGTATAGGATGGGTGTCAATTTATTTAGGTATCAGTCATTGCGAGTTGGCTTGATTCCAGATTTTTACTAAACCATAAACACAAAAATCGGCGTAATTCAAAAACAAGATTCATTCATTCATTCATTCCATTTGATTTTGTCTCTCCCATTTTTCCAGAATTACACCCAATTATTATATCATCATCGTCTAGAAACTTGCTCAGCCATTATTGTGTCTATTCTATTGCTGTGTCCATTGCGTGTCTTTGCATTGGCTTGCAGAAGTCCAGTGTTGAAGTTCTTGTTCGGAGCACGTTTCCTTATAAAATATCTTATGACAACTTTCTGATCCTAAGTTGATGATCACTTCATTCAGCTTTGCTTGAAACAAGGTCCATATCAACAAATCAACTACAAGAAGTACGAACATGTTTGAATTCACAACTATTCATAATTAGTCGAGCAAATTTTTTAAGAATTATTTCAGCTCATTATTACTTTATTATTACAATTTAATGTAATTAAGTTCTTTCCAATATTTTCATGGTCATTTTATTTATCAAAGTTATCAAAATATCGAAAACTGTTTCAGAAAACGAAAGATATTTCTACTATCTAAGTTTAATAAAATAAAAAGCAAACTACTTTTAGAATATTAAAAACGTTATTTTCGATATTCCATTGATTGATAACAGAAAGCTGAAAACTCCATACAGCATGCTTTTTAAAAGGGTAGCTTTCCAAAATTGAAATGAAAGAAAGAAATAACGAAAAATTGATTTTAAGAAGACATTTAAGAGAAAAAATGCGGAATTTTCTAAAACTAAACAACAAAATTAATACTCACAATTCTACTATGTTCAGTAATAAGGCAACTGGTTCACACTAGTATTTCGACTAGTATTTCGGCCACAAGGGGCTGTTTTACGAACCCGAGAATTATCAAATGAATTATCTAACAGATTAAAAAGAAAGAGAAGGAGATGTTGAAAAACGCAGTAAGAAAGAAAGATCCTTACAGGCTTCGCGAATTCAACCCAGATTCAGGTATATCAGTCCAATCATCAGCCTAACATCTAGATGAACAGCAACACTGATAAAAGTAGTAGAACAAGATCAATGTAGCTCTGTCAATGCAAACTATAATAGTTTTTAAGTGCACTTATTTATAATGATGATTATAAATTAGACGATTGGTCTAATGAGCTAGCTACACCTAGCTTATCGGAGATCGTCAGTCTTGGGGTTCCTCAATTATTTACATGATTCCTAACTTTCATTCTGAAACTCCGCTATTTCTCTTTGACCACTCCTGGGGACGCTGCTAGTAAACACATTTATTAATCGTTACCGAAAAGAAGACAATTATAATTAGAACATCTGAAATGAAACTTTGTTTATCTCATCTTGCTTCTAAAACCTGCATTTCATTCGAGTCAGTTCATCATCACTAATTTAATATATTTGATTTTTTGTATTATGTTAAATTTATTTATATTTATGAACAGCGAAAACAACATGAATGAAAAAAGAATTAATCTTGGAATAAGGCCTACGCTATCCAATATTATAACAGAATATTTAACGTATTAAGTTTAATGATTCTCAACTGTGATAATTACAGCTATTATTATACGTAGTACATTACACGTAGTGGTAATTGTGATTATCTCCTAACTTTTTAAGAATAAGATTAGGTATTGATAAAAAATATAGTTACAAAACATGCTTAAAATTGTTAATGTTTCGGCAATTATATGTCCCATTACCATTATGAAGCCTACAATTGCCGAAATGTTGTGTAATTTTTATCATGTTTTATAACTAAATTTTATTTTGTTATCTTATCAAATTGTGTCACACCTAATTTTGTTCTTGAATAGTTACCCTTCGCACGTTAAATAATCGAGTATCACTTTACTTTGTAAATTGTATATTATTATATTGAAAGAAATATTTTACGTGCGATAGATTATCTTAAAATAATAAGAGAAAAATAACCGCACAGAAAAAAGGTAAAAATAAACTATATTTACATTAAAAAAACAATCCATTTCGGCTGCACACCAGCCTTTCTTGAATGTAATTCACAAATAATGTAGGTTCCGACTTATACACAATACTAATTATAGTTTCAAAATGACAACACCAATTAAGACTAAGGATCAATCAGGAATCGCCAGCTTGGAACATGAACCAATCAGGAACAAAGTAATCGGGACCAATGGTCTGCAGGTCAAAGACATCCCAGATGCCTTTCGTCATCCAACGAGGTGGTAAAGCTGGAAGTGCATTTGTTAACGTCAAGAACAGACTTCCGCGATTGGCGGCGAATAGTGAATAGTGCGCATTAAATGTCCGTTGTCGCAGCTCTCTGGAGTGCATATTTTGAAACACGGGACAAAACATGTGTTAACAGTAAATCTTTTTATTTGTAAAAGAACAGTATAGTTCAATTTAAACAGTTCATTATAAATTAAAACAAAGAATAAATGCAAAGTAGAATTAGAATTTATTGACTGCTTATTTTAGAAATCGTAGATAGTGATTTTGCGAGATTTAGTCATTTCGGCGAGAAAAAAGCAGAAGAACGTCACCGTTTCGCTTTGATTTTCTTTGTTTTCTTTATTTATTTTCTTTAAGAAACATCTTATAAGACCACCTTACCTTTCTTAAACAAGTTTACTAAATATTTATACTCCGATAATTAAACGCTTGTTAATCTTCCCTCACATATTAAAAAAAGAAAATATGAATCGAGCGAGAAATGGTTGGTGATTTCTCGTTTAAGCAGCGAAGTGTTTCATGATTGGCTGTCTGAAAATGATTGTTCCCGCCGCTCTCATACGACAACGTCATGGACCTTCCACTGATTCCCCTACTTCTGATCTTTACAGGCTATTATGATTTACGGCAGCAGACTTCTGCGGACTTTACGCCGTAAACTGCCGCTGAAGTCCGCTAAAGTCCGTTGAAGTCGGCTAAGCCCGTTGTTCCGTGGTTAAACGCTTCGGCCTTCAAACGTAATCGTCAACAACTCTTTATAGAATGCTGTAATTTAGAACTGAATCACAGAGTAATTTTTTACCTTCTGTTTATCAAGACGATATGTAGAAATATTTTTAGTGGATATGAAATCGATTATATTTCTATTGTAAATATAGTTAATTTTTACCTTTTAGCTATGTGTGAATATATCAATATATTATTACATTTTATAGTTTCTGCAGGAATTGATGTACTAATATTTTTATTATTTTTATTTTTACTTTATTAGGTTGCCCACCATCATCCTTTCAACAGTACGAAGTTCTGTGGTAGACATGCAAATCCGGTAAGACAATACTTGAAATTATATTTTTCCTTCATAAATTTGATGTTAAAGAACAGTGATAATAAAGAATTTCCTATTTTCTAAAATATACTTAGAATTTAATTATTTTCTTTAAATTCCTATTCACCTAAACATTTTGAGAGTCCAAATGAGCCCTCAGGGCTCTCAGGGAAAGTGACTTTCAATCTTTCTTGGTTTTTAAGATTTCAAATTTAAAAATTTTTGAAGTTTAAATTTCTTTACAATTTTAAAATAAGACATTAAACCACGTTCGCTGTTTGTATTCCGTGTTTTTTATATCAGAAACTTAAATCAATGTAATTGAATAGAAATTAGGTAATTAAGAACAGTTGTACAATATATCTTTGATAATGTTCAAGTTTGAAATTTATTAAACTTCCATTTTTTAAAATCACTAAAAAATAAGAGAAAAATATTTTATAACTGTAGTTAAGTCAATTCTTGTTTACTCGTGTTTTGTTACTGGTTTTTTTATTTAAATTTCCACCATAGAAATAATCTTAATAACACAATTTTCATTAAATATTCAAAATTTCGTATTGACTTAAAAACGGTAATAAGCAAACTCAAATAAAAAAAGGATTTATACATAATCAAACCAAATAAAAAGGAATTATATAAAAGCGTTATTCTGTCTGTCATTGTCATAAGACTTTACGTTTTTCCAATTTTGTGACCAAACTGTAAGAGATAGATTGGTCATGTAAATGGATAAAATGTAGAGCTTTTTAAGACAAAGAAAATGCTACAAAAATCTTTCGAAAAAAGTTTTTGGTTTCCAAGATGGCGCCTTTTAAAGGGTCAAATTTTGAAAATAGACTGCGCCGGGGTGGTCTAGAAAATGTTCGCGCGAGTCTGTTTGCGATCCCATGGTATCTTACTCATCCCTATTTATATAGAATAATCGTCATTCTTAACTCAAATCTTGTTAATACACTGAATTCCTAATAATGATTTATAAAAAAAAAAAACTCAAGTTGAGAAACTGTGAAATGATTTAAAATTGGGAGAAAAAAATAAAGAATAAGAATTGCCCATGAGGGATCGAACCCACGACCTTCGCTTTATTACCACGATCCTGTAACCAACTGAGCTAACAGGTCACCTACAACATTCAATATTCAGGCCACCTACAACTGAGCTAACAGAAGCCGTTGCGAAGCATTGTGGGATATGTGTCCACAGACCGACAAAACGGGGATTATAAGGGTCTTTCAGAAGCTATTTTTAAAAATGAACGCTATTTTTAAACGAAGTCAAATAAAAAAATAATAATGCCTTTTTTGAGATACTCATGCATAGGGGTAACAACAGTAAAAACATCAATTTTTTTTACAAATGGTCGAGCAACCAGGGCTGGACCGTTTGGTATGGATTGCCCCATAATGGAATGCTTCCTTAAATTATTTTTAATCATTTTTAATGCTTAGTAAAGTCAGTCTGTACATAGGATTTTAAAATCTCAATAGTGTTTGTTTGTTTGTTTACTTCTTTTTTTATTTTTATTTAGGTTTTCTTTACCAAAATACGTAAAAGTTACTGATTTCAAGAGCTTTGCATTATATAAATTCCAAATGAAGATAGGAATAATTATTTGACAAAAAGAATAATCTAAAAACGTTAAAAAAAAAAAAACTATGTTGATGTTGATTTTTAACAACTGATTTTATTATTAGGAATAACACAAAATAAAAAAAGTTATTTATTTTGGCAAAAATGGCTTTTCTCCATCTTTCAATTAATCCGTACATTCTACAATAGAAATTTCAATTAGAAATTTTGCACAAATATCGGTATTCGCTGTTCTGCCTAGAAAGAATCTCTAATAAGAGTGTTTTTTAATTACATTAATTCATTAATAAATTTAGTTATTTCTTTTTATTTTAATTGTTTTCAATTTGCTATTTCTTTTACATTTTACTTCTTAAAATATAGGATAACTCAATTGACTGCGAAAAATGTATGGGTGAAAGTTCACAGGTAAGTCTAAGAGATTTTCAAATTTAAAAAAATGAATTAACTATTTAAATCTACAATAATTCGATATCCTATGCTTTATTTTGTTGTTAAATAATCCAAATTGAAATCTCTCTTTTGAAAATTCTGAGAATTAGTTTTTCGAATTTTCAGACATTCTTCCGATTTTTTTTTTTTTTAATTTTAAAGTTACGAAGGTTTTTTTTTTATTTTTTTAAAAAGATACAATCATATTACTATTCCAGAATAGGTGTTAAAAAACATTACCAGTATAAACATGCCAGAAGACTTCAGCTTTTCTGAATAATTATTGATATCATATTATTCTGTATCGTACACTTTTCAATACTTTATGAATTATCTTCTAATGTTTGTATTCACTTGTTAAAGTATTTAAATTTATCAGAAACTTTAGATCATAGTGTTTCTACCTAATAAATTACAATACAGAAAGAAAAAAAAACACTCTTTAAAAATCAGCTGTTGATGTTTGTCACTTAGAAGCAGTTGTTGCATTTTTTATCTAACGCAATCAGTTTAAAAAATGGATTGGTCTTGCAATATACAAAGTCCTTTTCAATTCTCAAAGCAAATTTGGAACATTTTGTATCGTCTAACTCATTTGTGTAATTGACAATTTTTTTCTGTCTTAAACAAAATAGGTAATGTAATTAAAATTACCAGTAGTTGAAATAAAACATTCCAAGAATAATCTTGGGAATCACAGTTGGTGCCTCTAAAGCTTAAATAAACAATAAAAAAACTCATTCCTCCGGCATTCCGCCTGCTTCAATTAAATTTTTCAGTGCATAAAAAGCGAGGACGAGCGGTCTAGATGGCGGACACCTGGGTTCGAATGCCAGCACGGGCATGGATGTTTCTTTCTTCTGTGTTTCGTCCGATTCTCCCCTGGAACTTACAATTTCAGGGATATTCAGGTCGAGATGAGAATCTCGTCCCCCTTTGATAATTCTAGCCTCTTCCTGACGTTGTCGGGTTGGGTTAGCGCATGCTCCGTAGTTCACCGATTCGCGATCAAAAAAAAAAGGCATATAAATATTAATAAGCATCAATGGGTAATACCAAAGTTTTTACGAAGTGACATCCTAGAACAGCTGTTTTACGCTCTAGCATCGGTATCGAGACCTCACTGTTTACTACTCCTAACTAACGATTGAATCCTAGAAAATTCTAGGATTTTACTTAGTAAATATTTGGTCTTATTGAAATTCTAAGATTAGTTTCTTAAAAACAAAGCCACTTTTGAAAAAAAAAATTAAACAAAAATGTCCATACAAAATCTTTAGAACCTAAGCAATGATACTCATAACTAACAAATTATACTAACTGTTTAGTAATCCAACTTATTTGCACGGGCTTTGAACTGATTAAAATTAATCGGATTTTTAAACAACTTTAATGCATTTTAATAATTTTATTTCAGAAAATGAAATGTTTCTGCTTAATATATCAAACAGCTACTGTAATTAGCAATAATAGGAAACTATTTAAAAGGTGTGATGCCCAAAAATAAAAAGAAGAAAGAAATTTTAAGAAACATTTTAAGGAAAATAGGCTTCATGTTTATTCTGGAACTTTCTGTTTTCATGAAGTGATTACACAGTTATTCTGATTTCACCCTTCATGGAAACATTTGGCTGTTGTTTTCTAATGTTTATTAAATAACAAAGTAAGAGTGTCGATATGTCTGCACTCAAAAATAAACACAAGCATCAACAGTCCAAAGCTTTCGCCTTCATCAGTAGGAATCTGAACCACTGATGAAGCCTCGTCTTATTGAGGCGAAAGCTTTGGACTGCTTATGCTTCTGTGCAGCTAGATATCTATAGCCTGTAACATATAGAAGACAAATGGGGACCACTACCTACAGAGCAAATTTCGGGTCCCCAGCGGACACAACACACAGAAGAAGACGAAAGAAACAACCATGCCACGACCGGGATTCGAACCCAGGTACTGGCGCATTGGACGCCACAGCTGGCCGCCGCCGAGACCGCACGACCACGCCATGCAGCTAGATATCTACACTCTTACGTTTCAGCACGCGTAAAAAAGACTTTAACAAAGTAAGAATTAATCAGAATTTTACCTTTTCTAGGGACCTTTTGATTTGACTATTAAATGCAGAGAATTTCTTATCCAAAAGGTAAGAAAATCTAAGTTTATAAAACTTCGATATTTGAAACATAAAATATACAGTAAATAATAGTGTCTGATTAATGATTATTCTCTATTAATAATTTATCATTAGGTAAAACTGAAATTTTGCTAAGTGCCGAGTTCTTAGTTTTAATTTTAGAGCAACTTTATTCTGGACGTTAACATTAAATGTAATAATCTATCTCAAAACTATAGTTATATAAAATGAAAATTTTGATTTTCAGGATACGCTTGAAGGTTGCAGTAGCAACGAAGGCGAGGACAAGGTAGCATATGCAATTGATTCTATGATGTAAATCATTTTGCTGAATTAATATCTATTTCATTCTGGAATTAACTTAATACTTACTTATTTATTTTTTACTTAATTTAGAATGACTGTGTGAGGAAAGCCTTAGATTCTGACGTAAGTTATCACTTATTTTAATTTTAAAAAGATTACTCTAAATTTTAAAGTATTACATTCATGTCGTTGGATAAGGATGGATAGCGTAGAAGATAGACCAGCAGCAGCAGTAGATGAAACGGAGGTCAGAAATGAGCTCTTTCTTAAGGATAAAAATAAGGATAACTTAATTAGGATGCATTCGTAGTTGGTATGCCTCACAAGGAATATAAAAATCCCGCATTTTCAATGTAGTAGATTTTTTAACGCCATGACCATAACTAAAAGAAATTTTATTATTAAATCAAAAATATTTTTATTTTATTTTAATAGATGATAATTAAAACAAAATAAAATACTTAAAAAAATCGTTTACAATATTCTTCCAATATTTTTATTATGCTCATCTTGCTTTAACACTTCGTACTTCGATTCCATGGAATCAGATCTGCCACTAGATTCACTGTTCCTAATAAATATCGAAGAATATACAATTTCGGTAAAAATCTTGTCAGCGAATAATCGTTAGAGAGAACTTCAAACCATAGAAAACAATTTTATTTTACAGCTGTTTAGGATGTTTCAATAGAACCTTACCAATTTAAAACTTTTCGTATCTTTGTATGTTTTCAATATGTGTCATCGAAGGTCACGTTACAACTGTTCTAGATTTAGTCAGTTATTAAATAATATCAATTTGGAAAACAATTTATTTTTTATTGAAATTTTCGTGAATTCTTTAGTTAAGGATTCACTTTATAGGCCATGAATGCCAATTCGGTGTCTCAACAATTTGTGTAAGTCGTTAGGCCGACGATATCCCTCCTTAATTATCGAAACTCTGTCCTTATTTTTACAGAGAGCTGGGTGAGCCCTAGAACGTATCTAGAAGAGATACATTCTCAGAAAAGTATCCGCCCTCAGACGAGAATTGAATCTGGCTCCTCGATTTAGCAGCCCAACGCTTCTACAACTAGACCACTGTGGATTTTTCAGTAATTAGGTTTCAGTAATTAGATTTACAATTACCCATTGATAGTATTCTATATATTGAAGTTTCCTTCAATATCGATCTGAACAGAGTAGTTGCAGAATAACCATAATTGCGATCAAAATGAAGTACTAAGAGCGAAATACTCCAGCAAACATATTTGCAATATTTATACAAATTCTTCTCAATTCGTTCCTATAGGTTTCTTAAAATTTTAAAGTTATCAAATAGGCTTATATTAAGGTAATAATTGCATTTATGAGCAGCAGAAAAATATGCTTGTAATATAATGTCATGAAATTGAAATTAACTGAAGATTTAAAATTTGAAAAACATTCCGGAGTAATTTGCACATGACAAACTTGCCGCTATTCGAACTCGTCGAAGGATTTTTCAAATGCAAATTCTGTAAGTAATTTTAATTTCCTGATAATTAATTATCGCTGTGTAATTTTAATTTTAGTGGACATTTGGATTCAATCTCCAAAACATTCAAAGCAAATACTTTAAAGAAAACCATGCTCTCTAATCATATGCTATTTTTTAATTATTATTACTAAAATCTTTTATTTCTCTGTCTGTCTGTCTTTCTGTCTGTCTGTCCGGCGCAATTTTCTGAGCGAATGGAAAATAGAAATAATTTTTACAATGAAACATCCGCGACAGGAATCGAACCTGCAACCTTCTGATCCGAAGTCAGATGCCTTATCCATTAGGCCAAAGGGACTACAACTCTCTTCATATGGTTTTTTGACTTATATCTCCTTTCCTTTCCCCCATCAATAAGGAATGTATTCAATCTTTTTTTTGAATCTCAAGATTGTTTATTTATTTCACATCAGTCAGTTTATTTGTAATTCGAAACTGACAATTAGAACGATAATTGCCGAAACGTTGCAATATTTTAAATATTCTTACTTAACCAAATCCTATGTGATATTGAAAAATATGTGGGTGTACACGCCAGATGTTGGAGTAAAGAAAACAGAGTCAAGAAAGAGAGAAGCACTCTTTTTTTGAGGTGGAATACCGAAAAAATCATTATTTGCAACTCAAAAACCATCAATAAATGTAACTCAAACGTCACTGAAAAGTGACAATTATAATTAAAATGGGAGTCAAAAAAGAATGAAGCGACACTTCTATTAGATAGAATACTGAAAAATTACTATCTGTAACTCAAAAACCATCAATATTTGGAACACAAAAGCCACTGAAAAGTGCCACTTAGAATAAAAAAAGAGACTCAAAAAAGAAAGAAGCAGTATTTCTATTAGATAGAATACTGAACACTATTGTAACTCAGAAACCACTGCAAAGTATCATTTGGAATAAAAAAAAAAAGAGTTAAGAAATAAAAAGCAGTATTTCATTAGGTAGAATACTGAAAAATCACTATTTGTAACTCAAAAACCATCACTATTTCTAACTCGAAAACCACTGAAAAGTATCAATAGGAATAAAAAAAAAAGATAGTCAAGAAAGAAAGATACACTATTTCTATTAGGTAGAATACTGCTCAGAAGTTAGACGTCTTAGCCATTAGACCACTAGGCCTACATTCTAATCTCTGTAAACAATAAAAATATATCATATATATATATGATTTACAAGGTGGTTCTAAAAGCAGTCGTAGATTGAGAGAATATAGACCTGAAAAATTAAATTAAAAAAAAGCTTTTAAAAAATTTTAGTTTTAGTTTCCTTGATGTAATTTGTGTGTTTGTGTGTGTGTGTGTTTTTTTTAATAAATACAAAATTGTTTTCCGTTACATAAGGGAGGCTTCCGGAGCGAAGCGACGGGTAGCCGACTAGTTATTATTAAAATAAAAATATATGAAAATTTTAATTTATCTTTATGCTTTGTGTTATTTTTTTAAGAGTTCTAATTTATCTTTTGAATAAATAATTTTTAAATTCTACCATTTTTTTTTTGAATAGAGTATCCCATTAGCAGCCACCGCCATTTGCACTGGAGGACGTTCTCAGGTAAATATGAACCGTTTTCTTTTGTTCCGTTTAGATTTTTTTTATTAAGTAAAGTACTATATGGAAATATTATTTTCTTCTTACTATTGACTATATTTCGTACTTTGAGTTATATTACACACACTCAAACACAGTAAAATCATTGTTACTATAGATTGAGGAGTGATACCTGCAAACTTCTAACTAAATAGAAAGTGAAGGAAAAAAAAGACACTTAGAGCTATACAGTATTAAAGATATAATATTCGATCCATGCTAGATGAAGGAATGTAACATTATCACGTTCCGCTATGATTTTATTATCTTACGGAAAATTAATTTTTTCGAAACATCTTCAGAATCATTAGTATCATAACGACATTATATCGCAATTGATATACGTACTTCTAGAAGCAATGATAGGGATTTACAAGATATATTAATAAGAATGGTTCTCTAAAAAAAATCAAAATAATCAATTTGAAATTCCAAATGAATACAATTATCATTTTAAAAATGAAACTTCTGCTATAAGCTAAATTGCTGACATATCGAAAACAATTGACCATTAATTTTCATTTGTTCTGCTTTTCAAGCTTACCAAAATGAATCACTCTATTAACAGTTCCTTTTTAACACTTAAAGAAGTAGCTCATTTAATTCTTGACAAAACACTTAGGAAATATCAATAGAAAGTAAGCAATGCAAGATTATAATAATAGTAATAAAAAACAAGAACAAAACTTTCGAGGAGTCAAGACATCACAAAATCTTCATTGGGTACCTGGGTTTCAATCTACAATTTTTTTTTTAGTGAAGATAATTTGAATTTTAAAATTTGTTTTCTTCATATTTTTTATAGGATGAAAATGCATGTGTAGAGTGTATAGTTAAGTCAATAGAGCAATGTGGACCGCCCGGAGGACCACATGGACCTGGAGGACCACATGGACCTGGAGGACCACATGGACCTGGAGGACCTGGTGGACGTGGACCTGGTGGACCTGGTGGACCTGGTGGACGTGGACCTGGTGGACCTGGAGGACGTGGACCTGGAGGACGTGGACCTGGAGGACCTGGTGGACCTGGAGGACCTGGTGGACCTGGAGGACCTGGTGGACCTGGTGGACCTGGAGGACCTGGTGGACCTGGTGGACGTGGACCTGGTGGACCTGGTGGACCTGGCGGACGTGGACCTGGTGGACCTGCCGGACGTGGATCTGGTGGACCTGGCAGGCGTGGACCTGGTGGACCTCGGGGGCCAATGCCAGATAATCCATGTGTTAGTACAACTTTTAGCTTAAAAACCATTTTGTAAGATGACTTCAAATTTACTAGATTTATTTCAAATTTCATTAGAAGGCAACGAAAAACTTCATCTTGCTGAACATTTTTTATGTAGATTAGAAAATTAATTCTCCACATTAATTCTCTATAAATATATATAGAGAAAATATATTCTCTATATAGTTGAAAGTTGATTTAATTATTTAATCACAATCTTATTGCATATTTTAATCTTACTCTTTCTACTATTTCTCCACTGCAGTTTAATTAATGTAAGTTAATATTTTTATTATATTATAAACGTCAAGAACATTTTAAAATCACATGATTTGCTATAATGAAAGAAATAAAAAATCTAATATTTGTAATATAATAGAATTATTAGAAATCAAAAATTTTTCAATAATAGGCATGTGAAATTTTTACAAAAATTCTTCATTATATTCACTATATATTCAAATATTCTAACAAGATTTACATTTTCTATGGTTTTCTATTTTTATAAAAAAAATATTCTATTTTAGATATTCAAGAGAATAAAATTTAACCATCCAACTTTTTTTTTTTATGTTAATCTTCATTCTATTTTTTAAACTAAGGATTTAGACTAAACGATAACAGTTCAATGCCTAATTTCACCAAAAACATAATGAAAAGGCTATCGAATTATTTTATATTATGTATTATATTGTATTGAGTACTACTAGGCTATCGAATTGACTAACTGATTATAAAGTTGTAGATATATGGGATGAAATAAGGTCCAATTCAGTAAATTCACGATTGATAGATCACCAGCCACTTACCACATAACGTCAAATGCACCAGATTCTTTTTGAAAAACAAACTGGAATGGTCTTCGTATTGGGCAAAATATTTATGACAAGAAAATAGGCTCGCCATATAATACATATTATCTCGCTATCTGTTGTATTGTCAGATCCATTCGAACATTAAAGGGATTTTGTCTCCTTTTCAGATTTTCTAAAGCTAAGAAATGCAAAATTATTAATTCATTTGATTTCTTTATAATTTTTAATTGTTATTTAGTATCATTCGACACGAGTGTCCCCAATCCCATAAATGGATTGTATTAAATAAAAATGTTTTCCCGAAAAGATTCGAAAAAGACATCATCTTTAAGTTGTGGACATGACATATCCCCTCCTTCCACCTCATCTAATCTTACCTTACAAAAATCACTGACTAAATACCAAATTTCAATGTCTTTTCGATAAGATGTTCTCATTCGTATGTTTATATAGCTTCCAAATTACTAAACAGATCAGGTGCAATATAAAGTCAAGCTCACTTTGTTCCAAATAAGGCTCTTTTCCGAGAAAAAAAAACTTAACAATTGAACTGATTAAAACGAAACCTTTTAGTAATGATAATACTAAAAAGCAAACTGAAAGATATATCAATGTGTCGTATTACATTTGCATTGGAGTTGGTCTGCTGCAATTTTAAAGACCCTTTTATTGCACATATGATCTCGTACTTTTATTTCGTACAATTGAACAATAATTGTGGCAATAATTTGCTCTTAAACATCGATTAATATTATTAATCTCAAAAGGAATTTTTATGGGTATCTAAACCTAAGATGGGAAAAATGCTTGTACTATTATTGTAATTGTATAAAAACCTCCCACCTTTTATAATAACAGTATTGTCTTCTAATAATATTCTTATGCTGAAGCCTTTGCTTAGCTTCTACATTACTTATTTTTGTATTTCATAGATGATTAATGCTTGTGAAGTAGCTTCAGATGCTTGCAGCTCACAATTCGTGGTAAGCAATTTCTGCAAGCACCTTTTTTTTTTTGACAAATTATAGTTAAAAAAATTAACTTTAATAAAATTGAATGTAGTTATGAAGAGCGGCCAACACACTGAATTAAAAGATAAAAAAGATTTATACAAATTAAAAATACATTACTATCGGTTTCGCCTCTTTAACTAGGCTTTGACGAGTGAAACAAATTACAAATTACAAGGGAATATAAGCAATTCAAATTTGTAATTTGTGTCATTCGTCAAAGCCTAGTTAAAGAGGCGAAACCGATAGTAATGTATTTTTAATTTGTATAAATCTTTTTAATCTTTTAATCCAGTGTGTTGGCCTTCCTTCATGAATTATAAGTATGCACGTTAAAGTCATTATTAAAATTGAATATATTCTTTATTAATTCACTCACTTTCTTTCGCTAATGTAGGATCCCGAAAGTCTTCAAACATGTAAACAGCAACGTGGTCCTCCAGCAGTAAGTTTTTAAATTAAAAGTATCTAAATCAGTCTACCGAAACTTAACGCCTTCCAAGTGAAATATTCTGATGTATTTTCTGAATTCAATTAAAAAAAGTAATTATTAGAGAATATCTATAAGATCGGATTAAAAAAGACAAAATATCCTTCTTAAAAAACAAATACTTCTCTTTCAAAGTTGGAGGATTAATGAAAAGCTAAATTATTTTATTAAAATTATATCTTTTCTTTTTCTTCTTCTTTAAAATAAACTTACATATTTTAAAAGTTAAATGCTGCTTCTTCTATTTGTACGACAAAATTAGTCATGTTAATTGCTGCACAGTGTATGATGAAAAGTTTTCGGATTTTAAATAATCCGTAGATAATTAGAAACATTAATAATTCAATAAATGATTAACTAAGACTAATTTAGAAATGCCAGATATGTAATTCTCCGACTAAAATGATTTACAAAATTGAAGCAGCTCATCAAAATCGTAAACACATATTCTTTTCCTTTAATAACAATATTTCGTTTTTTTTGCAGAAAACTTCATCAGGGTTTTATTTTTGAGGATAAGAAAATTTCTTTTCCTTTTCCTCTACAGAATGATTGGAAATTAGTTACCGAATTCTTTAGAGGAAGAGAAAAGGATTTTCTTGTCCTCAAAAATGAAATCCTGATGATGTTTTCTGCAAAAGAAAACGAAGTATTATTAATAAAGAAAGATAGTGGAAAAGAATATATGTTTACGATTTTGATATTGAAACTTACATCAATTTTTCTCTTTAATCTTCGAATTAAATAAGTATTTCAATGTATTATGAATTACTATTATTATTTCATTACAATTTGTATTTAATTTTTTTGTAGATTTTTTACCAGAATATTTGAAACATTAATTCCAGAAACATTACATTTTTTTCATTAATTACTATTATTGAGTTCTACTTATTATTTTTTTTTTCAGTTTGAATGTTTTTGTAAACGTTTTCCTGACCTGGAGGTAAGTTTTTCCTAGGTTATTTTACGCATAATTTATAATTAATTATTAATTCTAATTTACAATTAAAATTCTATATGTTTCAATACGTTAATCGCCCTGTAATCGCCCTGAATAGTATGTCTGTTCTATTTTGTCGCTGTAACACATTAGGTTTTCTGGGACTTTCCATCCAGTATGTTTAGAAGCAAATAGATAGATACATAGATAGATAGATAAAACGGTTAGGGAAAAGCAGCTCGCCAAGGGAGAAAGAGAAGGACTTGGTAAATGCAGTGGCGTACCAACGCCTTTGGGGGCCCGGGGCGGGAGTTCCATTATTCAACAACCAAAAAAAAAAAAAAAAAAAATGGAAATCTTGCTTTTCCAA
The DNA here is from genome assembly GCA_023159025.1 of Thereuonema tuberculata. Taxonomy (NCBI): domain Eukaryota; kingdom Metazoa; phylum Arthropoda; class Chilopoda; order Scutigeromorpha; family Scutigeridae; genus Thereuonema; species Thereuonema tuberculata. Next base: position 59,335,964 of record JAFIDM010002131.1, read on the forward strand.
CCAAAAAAAAAAGGAAATGAGGCTGATGGGGGCCCCCCTAGGCTGCTTGATGGGGCCCCTCCCAAGCGGGGACCCGGGGCGGACCCCCCCTCCTGGTACGCTACTGGGTAAATGGAGTAATTATTGCTGTAGGCTCAGAATTGCAGGGACTATACGCTTTGCTCTGAAGTCGCCGTAAGTAAAGATGTTAGGGGACGAATTCTACGAAGTCAACAATTCTGTTGGCTTCTTTGTTCATTAAATATTATCGATAATTTTGGATGACTGAAACATAGTATCCTAGCTAATAATTTATTTTCCCTATCCACCTATTGGCTGTTTCCAATTCGATGCAAAATATACTTAAATCAGTCCTCTTCAAGTAATGTCGCACAATTAGAAATTGCATAAATATTCAAATTTTCAAACATTCACTTAGGCGGGATTTAGACGGGTGAGAATTGGGTGGATGTTGGCTAGAAATTTGCTGGTCTTCGCGAATTTAACCGGTTTCCCATCAAGATATTTGAATGTATTACAGGACCAGCATGAATCCATCCATCCATCCATTTAAAAATCAACAAGGTCTCGTTGTTGAGATCCCAACAAGGGTTATCGATAGAATCGATTGAAGCTTGGTCTCTTAGCATTTTGCAATTATCATCATACCTTCGTTTTATTTATGAAAATCAAACATTGATTTATACAAAAATCATTTATTCAACGCATGAAATAGGCAAGAGAATGTTTTTGATTAATTAAAACAGGAAGTATTTCATTTTTTCATTTCCTTCGGCTTCAGTTTCGATATTTCACGTTAAATCTCGCGAACGACGATATGTTTTTGAGATTTCAATCGGTCGTCGATTTGATTTACAGGTCAAAATTCTGCTGTGATATTGGGATTAATAATGTAGCTTTTTCTGGAAGCATCCACCAAAACATAGTGAAAAGATGACCTCTGTTCTTGAAAATCAATTTTGTAGTCAGTAATTTCTATAGACAGATATAAATCGATTGTTTTCAATTCGCCACCAGGAGCGCTGTTCGATATCAAACCATCCAAACATCCAGGAAGAAAATAGAACACGTCTTAAAAACTGCTAGCCAGCAGGAATTTCCTGCACAGAACCACCCAATTTACACTCGTCTAAAGCAGCCTTAATCCTAAAAATTTCAATTAACCTCATTTTAAAACAATTAACCATTGCTTCAAGTGATTTAACTTTAACTAAATCCTAATTTTGTGATGTAATTACTTAACTTTTCATTATCTCTTAAGTATTATAGTTTATCGCATTCGCCAATGATGTTTAACAATTTTCATTTTTATTTTTTAGGGTTGCAAGGTGGAAAATTGATTAAAAAACCTATTTGTTTTCAAATTTTTATTCCGAATAAAAACAATGAAAGTTTTCTTTGAAATTTATTATTCTGTAAAATCTTGACTACCTAGTCTCATTTACATTCAACAAATATTACAAAATCTGAAGATACAGTTCAAAAGGTGATATTAAAAAAAGTAATGAATAAAACCTTGAGTAAGTTAAATGACTTTTTTGTTTGTTTATTTTTTTCCACAATTCAAAACAATTAATTTATGGAATATAACATTAAACAAATAAATAGTAAACTGATGAATGTTGTTTTTATTTTTATTTCCAAAAAAAGGGAGAATAAATATAAAATCCGATCGAAATAGTAAACTTGAATATTTTTGTCTAAAATGAATGTGTTTTGAAGAAACTCTGGTCTTTGTTGTATTAAAGTATAATTGACGTATTAAAGGAAATGCTGGAAATGTTTAGAGTAAATATATATTATATTTTAAAAGAATGAAAAGTGATTTTAGAAGAGACCTCTTCTTGGAGCTTTTCATTGTATAAGTTCTTTAAGTTTATATGAGGGGAGAAACTTTAAAGCTCTACTTTTAGTAGAGCATTCTATTCTTAACCATGCTCTCTCGTGACTTCAATAGTAAATAAAAAAATATCAGTAAACTATTCAGTGAAGCAAACCTCCAATATCCTGCATTTCCAATGTATGCTTTGTAAATCTACCCTTCCTCTAGAATTAGAGCTTAACAAAGATGAATAGCGAGAGGATGCTTCTACTTCATACGTTAAAAACGATCTTTTTCATATTTTAGAACCGGAATTTAAAGAAAAAAATAACTAATTTGAAGTACTTCAACTCTGTAAAGCTCAAATTCTTTTCTTAATTTAAGATTTGAAGAAAGTCAAAATAAGCCAGAAGAAATATAAAAAGAAAATACCTAATTACTAATTAGACAGGTTGTAGACCTCCGGTCGCAGTGCTTGGCTTCCCTACATCCCAAATTCACCACATAACATAATTAGATAAGTTAAAAGCAAAATTCAATAGAATTTTTTAAATGTCAGTGAATTGCATAGTATGAAGAAAATATAAACTAAAATAAAGAAAAAAATTTATTTAAAAAAAAAAGGTAAGGTAAAGCTTAACATTGAATATAGCAATAAAGATTCGTTTTTAAGTAAATCATAAGATAAATAAATATGAATAGAGACATCAGACTGTGAAATAAAGTTACAGAAAATTTTTTATAGAGAAAAATTTGAAATGGAACGGTCAGGAGAAAAAATATCAGCTGATACCGGCCTTAGGAATAAAATAAAAATAAAAATATACTGTAGAATGAATGAAGTATAGAAAACAGAAAAAGATCCTTTGTATAGAAAAAGATCGAAAGAAGAAAAAGAAAATAATGAAGAAAATAAAGAGAAATGTACAATATGAAATAATTTAAGTTGCTAGAAAAACATGAAAAAAAAAAAAAGATTTTCAAAAGCTACCTTTCTGGGCTGTGTGTTGTAGGTCTATGTAAATAACGATCTAAGCGAAACTTCGCCTACGAATACAGAAACCTGAAATTCTCGTTTATTTTTTTTTTAA
>JAFIDM010002131.1:59358876-59392108 GCA_023159025.1 Thereuonema tuberculata
AATTAATCTTTACTTACATCGCACTAACAGATAGTACAATTTAATACGATTTAATATGATTTAATTTAATGTTTAATCATAAATGCTTTGTCAAACAGCTATTAGTATAAAAAATTTAAGTCTTCACAATGTAGAATTCTAATCGTTTATTTCTTCTGCGTGTTATGTAGTTATTACAGTTATTAATATTTTTCACTGTGAAATGGATCTTCATCGTTTGATTTACATTATTAATTTGCTTTCTATTTTTAATTAAATGAATCTAACTTAATTGCTTTCCCTTTGTTTTGTTTAGTATATAGCAAAAAGCAAAATAGCAAGCGAAAAATGCAGTCAATACTTTGAAAATCCCGTGAGTACCTAGTCTTGATAAATTTATTGTTTTTCATTTTCTTGTTTTTTTTTTATAATTACTTTTCGTTTTATATAACAAATTCATTTTATTGATGAAAGCCGTATATTTCTTGCAGGACCAAGTGATGGAGTGCACAAAGCTAGATCAGGATGAATACGTAAATTTAATATTTCAATTTCTATTTATTTATTCTTAATTTAATAAAGTCAGTGTTTAAATATAGCTCAATAGCAATATACCAATACGAAATATTTTTCAAAAAAGAATACATTTAAGAAACAGCCTTCTTTGGTGTTCAAGGTAAATATGATAACTGCATAATTCTTCGAGAAATTTTACATACATAACTATCGTTCTTGCCATCTCCTTATTAAAGAAATATATACTAACTCATTACTACGATATTTCTCAGACTTTTTGTTATCCCCCTCTTCTTCAGGTAAAAGAAATCTCTAAACTACCGTTAATGAATTATTTTAAACTTAATTAGTACTTACAGTAGAACCTCGATTAACCGAAGTGATAGGGACTTCGGTAAATCGACTTCGGTAAAAGAGAGCACTTAAAAATGGCCGTCAGGAGACCACAAAAATTTTAACACTGGATTTTAAACATGTACATATGTACAAAATAACTAAATGTAATGTTTTTAATTATATTACTATAATTACAAACAATAAATTTGTTCAATAGATGTCACACAAGTCAGAAAATGCAATGTAAACGTTTATGTGACAATGGATACATACTTTACATTGGCTTAAACTGAAGTTTGCTCTGCCGTAAGCATGACTGACGTCGTTTAGCCGCTCTGTTCCGAAATTGTTTCAGTAGCATTAATTCTGTAGAATCAGAGTCCGTCTGTTTCTCCAACCACATCAGTCCTTTAGCAAAACATTCAAAAGCAATCGAGTTGCTTATTTTAGAAGTTTCACCTGCTTCAATTCTGCTCACAATTTGGAACTTCTGTTCCACTGTTAACAAAACGCGTTTTCGTTTAGTGGGCTCCATGGCATAAATGAAAGTTCGACATTTCGGTAAAGCCAACGCTTCTGAGTCGGACAGAATGTAGCCAATAGAAAGGCAGAAGGCAGATGGTCTTGGAGACGAATGGAATTTCCAACAGAAGGGAGGATGGGGGGAGAAATTGTCTATTTACCAAAACCCAAAAAATAAAATTAAGGAAACAGACGTCGGTTAAACGAGGTTCCGGTTAAAAGAGTTTCGGATAATCGAGGTTCTACTGTATATTCAAATAAACACCCTTTTACTGTATATTCAAATAAACACCCTTTTACTATATATTCAATTTCACCCTTATTGTTATTGTAAGAATAATATAATATAATGCTTTTTCATAAAAAGAATAATAATAATACAAGTGAAGTGATAGACATTTAAATTTCACAGTGGGAAAAGAAGTTAATAATCGGTTACCAAATCTGAACTTACCATAGGAAATTAATAAAGGAAAGGAAATTGATTATGAATACTATGAAAAGAACATTTAAAAGTACACATACTGAAAAGTTTAATTTAGCCCACAATATTAATGTAAAAAGAGCCATAATAAGAAACTGTCTGAAAAGGATAACTAATGAAACTAAGAATAAGAATAAGTCGAAAACAAAAATACCTATTATTAACAACACATATGTGTTGATAATAATTTCGGTCTTGTAACAAAAGACAAATTGGCCTTATTAGGACCAAGGGTCCAAATAAGACCAGTTAAAAAAAAATGACTTTCTTTTTAATTTCGGAGCAGGTCAGTGGTGACAAAGTTTTAAATTAAGGAAACAAGCGATTAAATGAAAACATCTTTTATTAATTAAAACCAAAGATAACATTAAAGCTATAAAAATGGCTTATGCATCTTTAAATCAAACTAAAAGTTTCTAAATAAATCTAAACTTAATCATCGTCACATTCTGGGCAGTGAAAATGTACAATTTACACAAAATCACATCTTCTTCTTTCAAATAAAATTATACGAGCTCCCATTTAATTTCCTTTTGATTTGATTTAATTTCCACACCAGGTCTTTAGCCGTGCTTTCCATTATACTGTTTTTCGACTCTGCTTTTGACATCCAATAAAAGGATCGCCAGAAGTCTTTGAATTAGTTGGACGGTGATGGAACCATACAAGGAGCTGCTATGGTATCATGACATGATAGATGGTTTCAGCATTTCATTTTGAATTGGTGGTGTCTAACATTCACTGGACATCTGCTTTCCATAGAGAACATGAGCACTGTAGCTCTCTTGTGAGAATAATAGGCCTAAGTTAACCCTAGATATTATTTCTTCTAATTTCGATCTACTTTCTAACTGATGGTTGAGCGTAATAGGAAACAAATCATATAGGCCATCACAGAGTCCTGGTAAACTGCGTACTTGACATTCTCCAAGATATTATTCTTCTGTTCAATCACTTTGGGCGTACATTGCTTGAAACTACGACTAATATAGAATCTGGTAAATAGTCCAGCAAAACATCAGCAGCCATCCAAGTTTGCATTAGGGTACACTTTTGGCTTAAATGCTCTCACAGAGAGCTACAGGGCTCATGTTCTCTATGGAAAGCCATCTGTCCAGTGAATGCGAGAAGCCAACAATTTAAAACGAAATGTAAATCGCCATCTACCATGTTATTATGCCGTAGCAGTTCCTTTTATGGTTCCATCAGCGTCCAACTGGTTGAACGACTTTTGTCGATCCTTTTACTGGATGCCAAGGGCAGAATCCAAAATTAATAAACGAAGCACAATGGAAAGCACGGCTAAAGACCTGGCTAGGTTGTGGAGTAATTTCAAAAGGAAATTAGATGTCAGCAGGCCAGAAAATGGTAAGAGAAGACGCTACGAGGACGCTATCAGTATTGTGTGCATTGCAATAGCAGCTCTCTTTGGGAACTTTTATGTACGACTAATTCCCTGTTTGCTCAGACCATCTTGCTCAGAGTTTTGAATTTTGATGGAGACTTCTTTTGTTCCTTTTCCCTGCTTTTCTGTTTTCAAACACTGACATAACATTTTACTTCCCGAATTTAAAGAAAAAAAATCAAAATATTAAAGCAAAGCATTTAATAATACATATGGTCCTAATGCACCAGAAACACTGGAAGAAACATGATTCTAATGAAGCCAATCTTTGGCCTTTGAGGGCTATACACGTTTTCTTTTCATATTTTACCTATAAAAAACTTAGATTTTGAAAATATATCATCACGGTTTATATTTCAATATTTATAGATCAAATATGCTTTGTTATTATTGTATATACGAACACATTCAACACATTAAATTGATATAAAGCATGTAGGCTGCCGATATATTTGCAACAACGTGGTAGTGTGAAACTTAAAATTAAATTTGAACCTTTACATTGCTGTCCTCATATATTGAAAAAAGTCGAAACTTGCAATAGCAACTGTCTCAGACTTCACTATTGCAATGTTGGTGTGAAACACAACTAGCGCATTTTTTGATTAAGAAATGAAAACTAAAGACTCCACATAAATAAATAAATCACGTCTTTGAGTTTATCATCAGAGGGAATCGGAAACGGCCGTTTCGTCCTTCTTAGGGACTCATCAGTCCGATTCACCCTCTCTTGATGACAAACTCAGAAAGGCGTGAAAAATAAATGGAAGTCACCTTCGCTCTCGTAAGTGACTGCCGATCAAAATAAACAACAATTAAAAAAAAAGTGCTAAAGTGCACATTAAAAACCTTTGATCTAACAATCGTTAGGTTGAGAAGGCATTTAATTATAAGAAAACCCAAACCAAAAAGGCAATGTAATAAAAAGTAATAAATTTAACGTGCAAGGAAAGTATTAAGAAATGAAAGCCAAAGACTGCACATAAAGACTGACTTAACTCAAAGGCGTGATTTATTTATAGGGACCGTGCACAGATGGCCGATTTCAACTACAGTGCTATTGGCGGCTGTTGCAGTCCCAACTGTTGGGACGCGGCAGCCATATTTCATTTGCGAAAATACAGCTCGTTGTTACGCTGCGACTTCTACAAATCTATTTCAAAGTAATTTATAGCCGAATCGATTCTCAAGAATGGTACTTGTTTTCGTTAATATACTTTGGGAAAAATAGTTGGTAAATAACTTGGATTAAGTGGGTGCATTGACTTTTCATTTCCAATGAAGTGCTTACAGCATAATTTTGAATTTTTTGTTGGTTCCCAGGTGGAACCATTTGGCCTATAAAACAATTTGAAAGAGATATATTAGTAATTATATATTTTGGTAATTATAAAATTTTGTTTCTATAAAGATATAATTAAACAAAAGTTAGATTATTTACAGATATTAAAAACAAAAAGTTCAAATGTTCTTGCAGGACAAGAATAAAAGTGAACATTTTCTGTATTTTTATAAGTACTATTACATCCAACAATGCAGCAATTAAGGTTGCATTTGCCCATTATTGAAATTTTTTGAAAGCATGGGCATGCGATCCTTCGTAAGCAAGTTATTGTTAGAAGCTCTCCTGACAATATTTCCAATTTCTGCCGCCACTGGCAGTACCAGTCACATGCACGGTCCCTATAGATCTGCAGTCTCTGATTTTCATTTCTTAATAATTTCCCTGCACGTTTTTCTTGCATTATTTGATAATTTGAAGTTTAATAATTACATTATTATTAATAATTATTATTGTAAATGACATCATCAAATCGTTAATTAATGAAATACAGTAAGGGTTGAAGATGCTGATGGAACTTTTATAAAAGGATTGACTTCCTAAGGTTGTGTACTACTGTCATAAGAGTAGACACGGAGAATAATAAAAAAAAATAAAAATAAAACAAAAATACTTCCCACGTGGAAGTATCAGTAATTTGATTGAGACGCACAGCTTTCTTTCTCTCTGTACTAGCACCCACTGAGAACAAAACAAGGATAAAGTATTTTAACACTCAGCAGAGTAAGAACTGCTGGAATCTAAAGGAAATTATTTAGAAAGCATTTGTTGGTCTTAATGGTATGTCTGACCTTATTTGGTACGCTTTCCTTATTTAATATTTAAACTATTTACGGAAACTATTTTTTTTCATATCTACATATGTAGAATTAGTTTTGCTGCATAAAGGAAAAAAAAAAAGCAACGAAAGTTAGCACAGAAATTCTCTGTACTTTCCCTATTGTACTATAAAAGTTTTGATGTTTTTATTATTAATAATTGTACATTTATTAATTAATTAAATTTTTTTCCTTTTTTTTTGTATGTAAATCTGCTAACTTCTAGTTTTTATGCTTGGAAAGTATGTTCGTAGAATCAGTAAGTAATTATGTTCTTTACTTTTTTTTAATTTATATTGAAGTTTCATTCATCATTATATTTTTTTTATTTTCTTTAAACGTTTGCTTATTAATAAATTTCAGTTTTTGCTTTCGAATAAAATGTCCTAATTTCAAATATATAGAGGATACCTGACAATCGGACCCCTTTTTTACATTTAAATTAAATAAATAAATAAATAAATATATGATAAAGGAGACTAATTCTAAATATTTTACACAAAACTGAATTAAATTAAGTATGCTAGTTAATTAAAGATGTTGAAAATATAAAACTTTTGAAATCTATAAAGTCAATATCAACGGTAACGGTGTTGATGTTGACTTTATAGATATCGAAAACCTTTAAAGAAGATAGTATCATTATTTTAGAACTTTTTTAGTGACATTACACATAAAAGACATAATTGCATAACATTGTCTTAAGAATGGCTTTTGACTTTTTGGAGGTTTTGAAATTTTTGATTCAACATGCCCCACTTTTGAGAGATAGTCTTATTGAGAGAAGTTATTGACTTATGCCTGAAAAGTCATTACATGAGTTTCCTTACATGCTCAAAATATTATGATCAACCGATTTCGAATAAATCACAGTAACTGTTAAGAATTATAGTCATGAGATGATTCACTCTTAAATGCTGACTTTGCATTCAAAATAACACATAACTTTGTTTTACAGTTTAATAAGTCTTGGTCACGACATATTTGATGATTGATTGACGTAAATAAAATCATCTTAAGTATATCAGCACGTTTTTTCAATTTTAACTTACAGCAGCTTTTGAATAGTAGTGAAAACACTGTTAAATATTCTGCAAGAAGACACTCTTCACTTTTGTTCCCAAATTTTCAGATTGTGGTACCATACAAGATAAAATTTCTTTTTTGCACTTTCACTATAAACTTATTTTCATATTTTCTGTCATGCTTTTTTTCTACGTCTACAAGCTTCTTACTTATTCTCCTTTAAATTGCGTGAGATTTTGTTGAGTAAGCAAATGCTACAGCTCTTTTCACCCATGTTCAATTGCTTCAATAAGGAGACCTTATCACACTGAGCTGACTGTTGTATCAATGCCCTGATATTCGGTATCAATTCTTTAAAACGGATTTTTTTTTTTTTGAAAAGGTAAGAGGGAAAATTTTTAAGAATAGAAAATTTCAAGGTAAGAGTGAAAAATTAATATTTATTTATTCTAAATTGTCCTGTCGCTTAAAGGAAAAATTATAAAGAAGAAATATTCTAAGACAGCTTTAAACTAACTTTTAAAAGTACTTAATTTTATTAAACATCATCCACCAGAAAATAAATGTCATAAACTACATTTATTAACTGAAAAAAAAAACGAATTTTCAAGGAGATAAAATTCACCGTCTCCTCTTTTTCAAGCCTTTTACATTATAATAATAAATAGACGAGATTCTTTTACAACAATGACCTTAAAATATTGATATTAACAATTAAAAATCGTTAATACAATAATAATAAAAGATCATAATCTACAATATAATAATCACACATTATTAATAATCACAAATTCTTATCAAACGAATACAAAAATTTGATGGACAATAGAAAGCCTATTAACACTTTAATTTTTCGATTATTACCTTTTTGTTAGAGGTTACAAATTTTTTGTTAATCATTTCTCTAGCCAATTTTACCAAATTTTCACTAACTTTAATTCCATCACATCTATTGAGATTTTTTTCTTTCGAATTTCGGATACATAGGCTTTCTACTGTCCTTCTAATTTTTGTATTTGTTTCATTATATAAAATGTTTACTTCACAATTGATACAATGTTGCTTGTCTGTTCAGCAATTTCAGATTCCTTTACTAATTTTTGTCTAATATAACATTCGTGTTCCCCCATGCGTTCTTGAACTGTTCTTTTCGTCTCCCCAAGATAGAACGAAATTTATCTCCTTGAAAAATTTATTTTTATCTCCTTGAAAAATTTATTTTTAACTCCTTGAAAATTCGTTTTTTTTCAGTTAATAAATGTAGTTTATGACATTTATTTTCTGGTGGATGATGTTTAATAATATTTATTATAAAAGAGAAGATTTAAGGAAGAAGTATGGTTTGTTTGTATATAGTACTTAATTTTATTTTTATATAAAATTGTGGGAAAAAACAATATTTTCTATTATAACAGAACTAATAATTTCTTCTCAGAGCTTTGAATAGACATTCAAATATTTCGTCTGACGCTATTGCTTTTATTGTTTTTATAAAAATTAACTTTCGAAGCGGTCAAAATGCTGACTGCTTTGTTAGCCATTGCGAAACAATTGGTTGTCACTGAAAAAGGATCGAGGAGTGAAGTCATTATTACAATGAATATTATTTAACTATGATTTAAATTCTAAAATTAAAACAACTGATCATAATACTTAGTGTTATCACAGCAAATACATATTTATTTAATTTAATAAATGTTTTACTGCCTGAAAATTAAACAATATCATCGGACTCCTTTTTAACTCCTTGTATTACTACAACTACTTGGCGTAAGCTGGCCACTGCAGGGAATTCGGTGGTATCGACTTAGTATAAAAAGAGCTATAGATACAAACTATTTCAGAAGATGAATCACTTTAATGTAATAAGTCTTAAATTTTAAATCATTTCATAAGAGATAAACTAGTATTTAATTAAGATATTTAATTCTATTAAAATTGGTAATATGTTAGTTATAACAAAGAATTTCCTTAATGAATTACAACTAGGTGCTTTTTAAATGTCACATTTTTTAGTTACTCTTACATTGCTACTGAATTTTGTAAAAGTTTAGTTTGGCCACTTTCAATCTCAGGCACTTAATTTTATTAAACATTTTTTTAAATCCTAAAATTGTTACTTTCTGATTTTATAAGCTTGGCTTATGATAAAATTCTTTATTTTTTTTTAGGCTAGTAAGAGAAAAGCGGCAGATTATTGTTTTGCAGCTGAAAAAGAAGTAAGCTTTAAATTTCTAATATTGCTCTTCTTCTAACACAAAACAAATTAATATATAAATTTCATCAAATGCATTTGAATTTCCTTTAAAGTTCAAGTTTCCCTGTTTTTGAACATCGCATTTTCGTATTTTTTTAAAATTATTTATGTTTCGTAAGTAAGTAATTTTTTTTCTTCAAAAATATTTCCTGTATATGAAATCCCTAGATTATTGCATTACAAATTATTTTATTATACATGAACTACCAATCTTTGGCAGCCAAACTTAAAGGACTAGCTTCGACTAGCTTCCAAGAAAGATTGTTGAAAAAGTTGTTTTTTCATGAAAAAAAAAAGGATACCATATCTGGTCGAATCAGGAAATATTGTCTTAACTTGCGGTAATATTTTCTTGCTATTTTATTTAAATATGATCGATCTTGGAACGTATCGTATTAGTAGAAGCTTAAAATTAGAAGCGGAGTGAACTAGGACCAAGCGCTTTGAAAAACTTAAATATCCGGGATAAATACCCAAAGCTAATAATTTTAGAAAAAATTAACGATTATGTATCGCGTAACAAATCCTTGAACATCGGTTTTTGGAACCATTTGAACGATTTCAATGATCTTTTTCAAGAAAATGCTTATGGTTAACTGAGGCTTACAGAAAAAAGTGTTTATGGCCTTGAGCAATAGTCATTAAAAACTTGTAGTTTTGAATAGCAACGAGAACTTCTTTCTCTTTCCTTAACTTATAAATTTCTACGTTTAGGAGGACTGCCTGACATGCATTTTTGACTGTTTGAAGAAAGGTTGGGAGAAAACACATAATAAAATAGTCAAAAGAGAAGAAGAAGCTTCTGAAAGTAAAGAGGATAATGAAGTAAATGATCTGGTAATTTTTTTTTTACTTTTATATATTCAGTGTTCTCCTGTTTTTGCCAATTAATAATTACTTATACTGGCTTAATAAAGCTAAATAATTGCAGCACCTGATTTTTCGTTAATTCTCAATTTTTGTAGGAAGAAAATCAGGCTACAGAGATCGCAAACAATTGTTTTCAACATTTTAAGGACCCGGTAAAGAATATTGATAATAAGTTATTAATAAAACTAATTTTTATTTGTTATTGCGTGTTTTATTTACTGTAGTATATTTTGCTATAGCATGATAACTAGGTTTTAGTTTGGATATTAAATTAAGTCATTCTATACTATAAAATAAATAATAATTTTTATTGTTTTTTTGCAGAACAAAGCAAAAGACTGTGGTAACGAGCTCTTTGGAAGAAGGGTAAGAAATGTTAATATACTAATTGAATTCTTGTTATATCCGTAACTTCAAAGTTAAGAAAATTTATGAATATCAATTTCTACTGATAATTTATAGAATAATCTCCATTGGAAAATATGGGGTTTGAAAAATCTGTATAAAAGGCTATTGAAAACGAATTTCTTAATGTAAATTGTTTTTCAATTTAAGTTCATTTCGAATCAGAATTGCTGTAATTCTATCTTTTGTCGTTTTAATTCCTAATTTGGCATTTAGGATAATGTGAAAATTTTCGTGAATAGTGATTTTTGAGTTCTTTTTTTATTTCAAACTACTCTTTGTTCTGAATACTGTATTCTCTTCAGAATCCTGCAACACCTTTGTGTTTGTTCTTAGGGATTTTCTTCTTCACACAGTTTTATCACTTCTTTGTTAATCTTTCCCTTTATCCTAATCCTTATATTTCAAACTCCCGCTTGTCTTCCTATACCTGCAATCATTTCTTCGCATTCGTAAGTTCAATAATCAGGGTTAAGAATTCTTATTTAATCGAGATTTGGATATTATTTAATATTTAATAACTTAAAAAAAATTATCCAAAATTGTGAAACCTTAAATATTATTTTAGGTTGTTATATATGTAACGGTGTGAAATATATGCCGTTACGATTTAATTATTGATTAAAATTTAATTTCATTTAAAAATACTTAATTGAGTGTTTGTTGCATTATATCCGATTTATAAGGTTTAAATATGTTTTGTAATACTTTATAAATAATTTATTAAAGTATTTGGTTTAAATTTCTATTAATATTTGTGAATTTAATGTTAAAATATATTGTTCTAAGTAATGGTTAGGAAATGCGTGAGAAAAATCTTTTCTCAAGAAGTTCAAATCCGTATTTCAGTTTCAAAGTCGCATGGTTATGTTTCTTCCCACGGGAAAGCAGTTGTGGTGAAAAGTGTAAAAACGGCGGGAAATGGCCGACCCGATCAGGTGACATATTTGTAGGAGTTCATTGGTCGATTGACCAACAGTCGTTGTGTTTAGGCGGGAAAAACAGAGTTGTTCACCAGATTTCGTTGGACAAGGTTGATATAGTTATCGGTGGGCATCGGAGCGAAAGCCCGCAATCGTATGTGATGATGTAAACAGCGACCCCGCAACTGAAACATCTGGGCGGCAGCGAGCGCCCGAAGGCCGGCATGAAACCCCATGTCGCCGGTAAAAGGCGGAGAGCGTCGTCGGACGAAGACGGTGTGTGTGGACTAAGCAATCATCATTGGTTAATGAAATGCTAAGTGTCAACGCAGAGATTAATGTTGGATATCCGCAGATAAAGAACGGCAAACCGAACAGTGAAATTAATTGACAGATACGGACTTTATACCTTGTGTTATTCCCGGGAGATAGAAGTACTTCAAAGTCATCGTAGCGATTCGACGAGGATCAACTATTAATAGTGAGTAAGAAGAAGCAAAACTGCTCAGTATTTTCAGATAAAAGATGTGGGTTGTAAGCGTGAACTTTACCGCTCTATGTCAAAACAGCGGATCGGGAGTACAAGGTATGCAAACCACCCCGAGCCCTCTACGGGAGAGGCCTTCGTCCGTCGGCGGCGGAAAGCTTCACATGGGATATAAGTATCTGGCTGGCCCCATCAAAGAGAACTGAGTAAGTGTATATGTGTTTGTTAATTCATCGACAGTAAAGTATCGCGTGTGATACACTAGATTAATGCCCGAGGTAATCCTTGAAGTGAGATGGCTTAAGGAGGAAAAGAACACAGGTATTTGACTTTGTCGTACGAAAGATAGATTTATCGTAAATTTACGATTGATGTGAATTAATTACGAGAAAAGAAAAGGTTAAGTTGATTGTTCAGTGATTGATTATCCGAAGCGACAGTTAGTGTTTTAATAAAGGTGAAAAGCCATAGGACAATTTATGTGACTTTTTAGAAAGAGTAAAGGACATTATCCATGATGTTGTGACGTCCAAACGACCGGAAGTGTTTTGCCAAACCGTGCATCTTAAAATACGTAATGCGACAGTTGGTTCAATATAATATTATTGTATTCATTAATCTTTTGTAGTTTCATTAATGTGGAGGTTGTTAATTTACATTCTAGGAATGGATATTTAGTTAACTTGAGTAAACTTTGTACTTGGTGCACCAAAGGGGTTCGGGAAGGGATAAACTAAATTCTAATTAGACGATCGGGGAAAGGATTATTTTGAAATGGTTTATTTTGCATTTGAAATACTTTGTATAGTTTGATTTACTTAATATATGTGTTCAATAAAGAGTTTAATAGTTCAATATAACAATGATTCATTTTGTCTTTTGATAAAGAAATACATTTAGATAAAGTCAGGTTGAAGTATTGTTTTGGTAACATTAATATTAGTTAAAATATAAACTTTTATAATTATTTAATCTTTTGATACTATTTTGGGATTAACGAGAGAGATTAAAGGTAATTGGGTTTTGGGACGGGCGGCCTTCGCATCTTTACTCATGGGCCCAGCGAGATGACGATTGACCCCCCCCCCACATTACATAAGCAAAACTTAAATTAGTCTTTATTCTAGTCAATATATTTTATTATCTTATAATTGTTTTAGTATTTACAACGTCATAATAATGGTAGCAGAATAGCGTAGGTTAGGCATAAGGTTAATTTTTATTTTAATTTTCTTTTTTTTATTTTTTACGACCGGGATGCACAAAACATCCCGTGTCATATATATGAAATGAAAACAAAAAAAAATCTCGAAGGATTTAATAGCCTTGAATGTTAAAGGGATGCACATTTTGATTGACCATCAGGAAGGTCAGTCTTGTGTACCAGCTTCTTCTAGTACATCTGAACACTATGGTGCAAACTGACAGCGTGCGAAGAAAGATGTGATAAAGCAAATTGCGATCCACTAATGATATAGACTTAATTCTGCAGTGATCCAGCAGAATCCGGTAGTTTTCTGGATGTGTGTCGATATTTTCTTGGACCTGTTTCATGTAGCTGTTCAATTTCCTTTTATAAAACAAAAATGACAAAGGTAATTCGACTATCTATCTTAATCATAATATGGTGCCTGGGGTATGCTTACAAGTATATGTAATATGTTCCGAAAAGATAGAAGTCTACGTCGGATGATTGTTTTCGACTGCTCCTTGCCATGGGAGAAAATTTCCGCTACATGCAACATCTTAAAGTAAAAAGTAAATTAGGACTAATGGAAATTGATACTATTATTTTCTTATTATTAATTTTCTTTTTTTCTAAAATATAGATGTCGTGCATTTGGGATGCCATGTATTCCCATTACGTAAGTTTAACTATTTTTTTTTTCAATTTTTATTGTTTTATATATAGTATACTCTCCTACCAATAAATAACAAAGAAAACTAACTTATAAAATATATTGACGATTCGTTCAACTGAATTTTGCGTGCAGTGGAGGTATAATTGGAAGTTTAATACAATTATTATTAAATATCATCCACACTATCAGAAATAAATGTCATAATACCACATTTATTACTAGAAAATACAATTAACTTGATAAAAGAAAAAATAACAATATGTCGAAAAAAATGATATCTAACTTTGCTATTAAAGCGCTATTTAAGCAAATTGATGTAAAAACCATATAATTCGTCATGTGATTCTACAATTGTCTGTATAGTAATCAATATTAATACCATCATTCCAAAGCAATAAGCTAATTTAAACTGTAAAAGAATTAATAAAAAATTAGGAGGTTTTTTTTTTTTATAATTCTGTTTTGGGTTTTTGAAGCTAAACAATCGTATTATCTGATTTCAACGAAGATTCGAGTCTTTCCATTTTTATTCCGATCAATGTGCAAATTGGGTCTGACAAATCGTCTGTCTTTAAGAACCCACTGCTTAAAATGAAAAAAAAAAAAAAACATGCTTAAAATGTAATGGAAAGAACATCGTGATTAGACATTAGAATAGTGGAAGAATAATGTGGCATGATGACTTTCGCCACTTATTGTTTTCTGCCGTTAGAAGGCGGAGAGATTGCACAGAACCACGAAGACTGGATCCAGTCCTCATTATGAACAATATCCGTTTTTTTTTTTTTTTTTTTTAAGGACGGGGGAAATGCATTTACGCATACCAAGGAATTGGTAATGTGAGACTCAGTCATAAAAGACTACTACTCACTAAAACCCTACGTCCGACTTCCAAAACACCCTACACGGAACCAGGCAGGTACTACATCGCGTAGGGCAGAATGACTAAAAGTCCGACTCACATATCATTTCGCAACTGATCAAGTCTGATTTTCTCAGCCATACGAAGTTTCCGTATAATAGTGGCAGCATAGTCAGCCACTGCCGTCCAATTAGCCCGGGAGATAGTCATCAAGCCAACGATGTTCTCTGGAGTCACACGCTGTCGAAGGAATTTCTTCAGCTCATTTCTATCTTCATGGAAGCGTGGGCAGACAAAGAAGACATGCTCCACATCCTCGTCCAAGAACTGGCAAGTCGGACATGACGTACTGTCGACAATTCCGAAGCGCCTCTGGTACGCTAGAAAACAACCATGGCCACTTAATAGCTGAGTCAGGTAGTGATCCACCTCACCATGCTTTCTTTCCATCCACGTTGCAATATTAGGTATAAGATTATGAGTCCATCTTCCACTGGTCGATGAATCCCATCGTCTCTGCCATCTTTCCGTTGTCTTGCTTTTCACGGCCTTCCTGATCTTGGGTCGGTGAGCGTCACGACGTTCCCGAATACCACTGCATATCGCGCTTCTCTCACTTGCTAAGAGATCGATAGGCGGTATCCCTGCTATGACGCACACTGCATCATATGAAACTGTTTGAAATGCACAAGCGACCCGTAGAGCGCATTTCCGGTGAACCGAAGTCATTTGACATACATATGATTTAGTCTTCGTGGCATGTAACCAGATCGGAGCCGCGTAGAGCATGGTAGAGATAGCCACACTGGACAGGAGTCTTCGTCGGCTCTGCCGAGGTCCCCCGATGTTCGGCATGATCCTAGCCAAGGCGTTGACCACTCGTGCAGACTTTTCACTCACGATTCGAAGATGTTCATCGAACCGAAGCCTTGCATCAATCTGAACACCCAGATACCTGAGAGAAGGCTGCGACAGAATGTCATGATCACCCACAGTGAGGGTAACGATCTCCCTCGCTTTCCTGCTGGTCACAAGAACCGCCTCTGTCTTGTGATCTGCTAGTTGTAATCCAACCGTTGAGAGCCACTGACGGATCCTGGCAACAGCCACATTCGATGTTAGGGTGACAACTTCCAAGTGTTTCTCGATTACAACCAATGCAACATCGTCAGCGAACCCCAGTACAGTCACTCCCTCGGACATTGGAAGCTTGAGTACTGCATCATACATGATATTCCAAAGCAAAGGACCAAGTACTGATCCCTGTGGAACACCGCCAGTGATGTTGTAGGTCTTCAGTCCGACTTCGGTATTATACATTAGGATACGATCAGTGAAGTAACTCGCAATTATTTTCCTGATGTACGCTGGAGCCTTCATTGAACTCAAAGTGTTCAAGATGCAGTTCCAGTTTGCCGAATTGAACGCATTCTTCACATCCAACGTTATTATGGCACAGTACTGTTTTACTCCTCCCTTCCAGCGTTTGCCCTCAATGGCCTCTCGAGCCAAATCAACAACAACCCTTACAGCGTCTATTGTAGATCTTGATTTCCTGAAACCGTACTGGTTTTCAGAGAGACCATGCGCTCCTTCACTGAATGCCTCCAGTCGATTAAAAATGATTCTCTCCAATACCTTACCTGCCGTATCCAACAGGCAAATTGGCCGATAGGACGATGGAACATTAGGTGGCTTGTTACCTTTAGGCAAAAGTGCGAGCAACTGCTGCTTCCACAGATTTGGAAACAAACCCTCTCGTAAACAAGCATTGTAGACGTCTAGAAAGATCTCAGGTCTGTACCGGATGGCGGTTTTAAGAGCAATATTTGGAACGCTGTCTGGGCCAGGGGTTTTTGAGGCACAAATCTTTCCGCAGGCCTTTATCAACTCATCTTTTGAGATAGATGACACATCTTCACATTCTTGAGGTGGAACTTCCAAAACTATCCCCGGTTGTTGTGGAAAAAGAGTAGAAACAATCCTGCGCAGCAAATCAGGGCAGGTCGGAGGTGATAAGGAGCTACTTTTTATTTTAGCCATAACCGTCTTATATGGTCTACCCCATGGGTCACTATTAACTTCACTACAAAGTTCCTTCCAAGCACTCTGATTACTGACTTTAATGGCCTTCTTGAAAGCACGACCGGTTTCTATGTGCTGTTGTTTCAACTCGTCATAGTTTTCTCGTCCATGGGCTCGTTGTGCTAGTCTTCTTGTGCGGTGACATTTCTTCCGAAGCTCCGCTATTTCATCATTCCACCAATACACTGGATGGTGACGATTTCCTCTGCCACGTCTTGTCATCGCCTCACAAGCATCAGCGACAAGTCGCATAAGCCGTGACGCCTTGCTATCAGCAGACCCCGAAAGCACCAAGTCCTCCTCCATCATTGCAATGAAGGATTCACGATCAAAGGACCTAACGTTCCATCCTCTTGGAAGTGTGGATCCCAACCTTGACACACCAGAAGTGGAGATCTCGAAAATTATGGCTCGATGGTCGCTGTGAGTATAGTGACTACACACTTCCCACGACGTAACACGAGAGGCCAAACAATCACTTGTAAATGTCACGTCGATAATGGAACTATTACCATTTCTAATGAACGTTGGTATTGAGCCGGTATTGAGGAGAACAACATTCAGTGATGCGAAGACATCCAAAAGTATCTCACCTCTTCTGTTGCTTACTCGACTTCCCCATTCAATAGCCCACGCATTAAAATCACCTGCGATGACCACAGGCCACCGACCTTGGAGCTCTAATATAAGGCGATCAAGCAACAACTCAAATTCTTCTAATGGTGCACTTGGTGGAGCGTAGACACTATAGATGTACATATCTCTCACCTTTGCCCAAGTAAATCCATGCTGTTGTGTCTGTGGAATTTCTTGGATGAAATGATTCCCGCAGATCCAAATTGCTGCCCGTCCACTAGAATCAGAGAGCTATGCGCGTGATCCCTCGATGTTTCTGTATTGCTCACAGAGAATCGCTACATCAACCCTCTCCTCACGTACAGTCTGTTGCAGTATATCTTGGGCAACCGTACAATGATTGAGATTAAGCTGAATAAACTTCATCTCCTCGATTTTTCTACAGCTTGTATGGCCTGTTTGTAAGCCGGACAAACATAGCTGCCAGTACGATGTTTACCCTCACACAAAAGACAGCATAATTCCTCAGAACAATATCCGTACAGATTCTCATCTGTAGGGGTGTCGTAATCAACGATCACAGAATCACGTGGTATTCTTTTATGCAAGATAGGCTATCTTTGGCTCTAAACGACCTGAAGTACCTCTTAGCATGTGTTGTTAATCTAAGAAAGAATTTCACTGCACAGTTTATTAAAGGTAATGGTTTTTACCCTGTAAGTGTGTCATCAAATTGAACTTTTTTTTTTAAGTATTCACATCATTTTATAGTATCAATCGTTTCTAAAAGATTTTTATATTATTCTTTTATTTTAATATTTAGGAGGACGAAGATTTTCGTATAATGCATTCCGTCACTAACAAATTATGCATTGAACATGAAAAAGAGGTAAAAACTAAATCATACTTAAATAGTTTTTTAAAATAGATTTAAGATCTATGATTTTGAATAAAGTAACCAATTAAAAAATATTGAATTTTAGAATTTTTGGGGCGATACAATTCTTACAGATTTAAAAGATGAATTTTCTGTCCTTAGGGATTTTATATGGATTGTGTAAGATGTGTTCGGGAATCTGTAGATTCAGAAGACCATAAAGCAAACCAAACACGTGATGATGAGCATTATATAATGAATGTAAGTATCTAGAATAAAATTTAAAATATGTTAATGTTTATTAAACAGCAAACACAAATATTATACGAGTTAAAATATAAATCATTTATTATTTAAAAACAGAATTTCCACAAGCTCTAATTTCTTTTCTTTCATTTTTATTGGCTTAAGCTTGAGTAACTTTTTGAAGTTTTATTTTAATGTAAATGGTTATTTATTTCTATGATTAATATCAGTTTTTAGTTTTATAATCCAAATTTTATAATTGTATAATCATATTTTAAAAACAATTTTTATGTAATTGTCTTAATATCTTGAATTTAAATAAGGAATAACTATTTTAAAAATCGATTTTTTTCATTAGAAAAAAATGAATAAACTTCTTTTTTAAAAATTACATTTATAAAATTTTAATCAAGACGTTTAATCTTATACTATTCGTTAGTATCAGCATTCTTTTTTTTTTTAATTCTTTTAAATTCTTTAGAATAATATCATTATAAATTAATTTTCTAGTATAAAGCTACCTGTAAAGATGTAATGGAGAAATGTGGCCAATTCATCGATGAGATTGTGAGTAGATTCAGATCTTTCATATTAATACTTATTAAATATTATGTATGCTACATAAAAATTTACGAAGTTACTAGGAAAGGTTTTGTTTGAAAAAGGTAATTAGCTAAGGTAATTATGTTGCTTAAGGAAAAAAGTTTACAGCAAACGTATTTTGGCGAAGTAAAGATAGAAAACTGCTAAAGACAATTAAGTCTAACTAAAAGGAATCTGAAAAATTTAATGACAAAAAGCAATATAAGTAAAAATTTTATCCGTAAATTTTAGCAAACAATATTACAAACACTTATTCAAATTTAATTTTTTTTTATAATATCTCCATCTTCATTGTTTTTATTTATCAATTAGAACAAACTGAGTTGTCAAACTCTAAAACATAGTATCAAATTTAAGATTTATAGTAATTTAAATAAAATCGTCAGAAAAATACTACTGAAACGACTAATCAGTGGTCAAATAGAAAACAAAATATCAGAATTCAATTAGGCGGGTAAAAAATTGCTAACTTAATGCAAGTATGTTATCTGTATAACTTTGAAAACTGACATGACTACAGTGTCTAGAATTTTCAGAATTTAGTAATTCCGTCCTAAATAATATTTGTTTTCGACCTTTCTGTTATTTATAGGATGAAGTAAACGAGTGTATAAACAAGGACGATAACGATTTTGTAAGTAATTCGTATTTTTTATATTTTACATATTTCCTTTCATTTTTTAAATTAAAGATATATTTTATGATATATTTTATATTTACTGATGTAATTCAATTTTATTTTTATTTTACTTTTTTTTTTCGTTTTAACTTAATTTCTGCAAACAAACTTTAAAATTTTCACATCAACACATTATCTTTAAAAACCTTTTATATCCGTGATATTTCGTATTCTTTAATCAAGAGCACTTCTTCAGACGGTTAGGGATAAGTTTTATAAACCTATTCCCTAATACAGAGAATTCATTACAAATGATCAAAGGATACGAAATATCACGGATATAAAAGGTTTTTAAAGATAATGTGTTGATGTGAAGATTTTTAGGACATTTATGTTAAATTCAATTTTAAAAAAAAAAAAATTTTAAATTTCTATCCTTCCAATTTCAAAAGCATTTTAAATTATTCAGCGAGAAAATAAATAGCAGTCTTGACAATTTTTCACTTTATTTATAAAATTGGCTTTTTTATTGTCTTTTTATTGTTGTCTTTTCGCAGTTCCCTTGCATGGAAAGCATCTTTAATAAACAGGTAAACTTATTCCTTTTCTAAACTTATTTTAATGAAAATTAAGGAAAAGTATTAAGGCAGATATATGGAGAGGGTCTCAGATATAACGGTCTACGGCAGGGATAGCGAACCTATGATTCGCGTGCCACTGGCTGGTTCGCGAATAGAATTTGGGTGTCACGCCGGCATGAAAACACTAATCTTAAAATAATTTAGTGATTTATTTTAGTGGTGTCTGCTAAAGTCTCCTTATTTTTTGACAGAATATGCAATCCAAGATACGTAAAGGATGGTATCAACTAATAACATATTCTAAAATGTAATTTAGAAATCATAGGGGTTTCATGACCAAAAGCTAATTTAAAAAAAAAACACAGATAAAAGGTGGACTCTAGGCAATTTAAAGCAGTAAGCCTAACTTTAAGTGGCACACTAGTCGGAAAAAGTTCGCCATCCCTAGTCTAAGAAGTCTATAGATCGTGGATGGATTCAAAATTATTTTTGTTTGCATGATATTTTGTTTATAACAGTTGTTCTTACTATTGCAGAATAACTGTTGCGACGTTAAGTTGAACCCTATTATCAATGACTAGTCATCCCCATATATTCGAAATACAATGTTATAATAGCTTCACTATTTGTAAGCTACCATTTGGATGGTGTTATGACTCATTTCACCAAGCGCCAAAATAGATTTTTTAATTATTATTATTGCTCCATCTACTAGTTCACGGTGTAAACTTTTTTATAAAAATTTGTTCCTACTTGCTATCTCAATATAATTCTGTGGAAAATTAATTTAGGATATTAAGATTTGCATCGTGTGACTAACGACCTTTGTCGCATGGCCATTTGATCCGAAATTCATATGTCATCATGTGCAGTTCAGTGATTTTGATAAATAGAATACTTCATTTCTTAAAAAAATGTGAATTAATACACCAATTTTTGAGTTTATGCGAATATCTCAAAATCGAATTTTGGATCTTGGTCAAATGATCCATAACCCCATCCATTTATACATATATGAATAGACTAATACCATTTATAACGCGATTAATTGGTTCAGAGAAACTGCAGCGCGGATCAATACATTATTACATTGGATTTATTATGAATGATTATGATTATGCGTTATCAACGATCAACTACTGGCCTCCAGAAATTATAAGAAATAAAAAATATCATGTACATATATGCTATTTCCATGCGCTTTTATTTTCGTTATGTTTTTAATAACAGTTTTTCACCGACGATTCGTTCATATCTTACTAAAAGGGGAGTGTGTCTTGATAAATTCTCGTGATGAATTTCAATTGCAGCTTCGTATTTCTGGGCTTAATCAAATTGAATAAAAGTTCTGAAAATTGTTGATCCTCCTTACCTCCTTCTCTTGAGTATTTCAAATGTTTTTTCCCTTTTACTTCCAATATACTGTAAACTTGAGCTGGATTTATCGTTTTCACCATTTTATTTGTACTTGTTAGGTATTGTAAATAAAGAAAATTCGCATTATTAAAACCTTTGAAATTGATAACAAGGTGAATTCTTAATTTACACAAAATAGATGGCAGTACAGTAGCTTTAACAAAGCGTTACATTCTTTTTTTTTTTATTTCCAAACAGCTTCATTATTGATGGTTAACACTACCAGGATTCCAACCCAAGAAGGACATACCAATTCTCTTTTATTGTTGTAAAAATGCTTTTTTTTATTAAAATAACCTTTATTGAATTTAATATTTAGATAAAACTCTCTATGGAACTAAAAGTTACCTTTAACGGCTAACCAAAACACAATGGCTACCGATTATCAATTGCAGATTTCGCTTGACGCTGACGTCTGCGAACAGAAAGGCTTTGGGAAATATCTCTACATGGGTTAAACTAACCATAAAAAAATTTCAGATAAAAACTCTGAGGAGCTTGACACACTTCCCTTGCTAGTATTATTTCTGCAAATGATGCACCGTCTTCGTGAATTTTTATAATTTCAAGTTTTTGTTGTAGTGTTAACCATTTACGTTTATTTGGTCCACCACCTTGTTGGCACTTCCTCTTTCCACTGAAAAATTAATTATGGAATATTTACATTTATATTTACATTTATATACTTGTAAATATAAGCTGAGAGACAGAGTAGCCGATAGGAGTTTTACTAAATAGTAAGGTATTCCATACTTGGAACGTAGCTAACCGTAACAACTGCTTTTAGCTTTCGGATATTTTAAAATTACAAACCGCGTTATAGAAAAATACACGCACGGATTAAAACAGTGATATACAAGGTATTCTTTGTACATTGTAAGAGCTCTAGAACTTTCCAGAAAGGTCTGTCACGTAATTTATACTGTGGATCCATCACATAATTTTGGAGGCTCAACATTTGACGTGTGCTGAAGGTGGAGAAGGAAAAGGGATCTAAGGTAAAGTCATCCATTCATTAATTTTTAAAAAGTGTAGACTGAATTCTTCTATTTTTATTTTTATTTGTATTTTTAGTATCACAAAGAAGTGGCGATTGATCTCTGTAAAGCGGATTCGTCGACGGTAAGCATTCATATTATTTTGAAATAGACCAACATTTAACAGGAAAGATTAAAAATGTCAACAAACATTCGAATTAATGTGAATAACATCGATTAGATGGAATATCCTTCAAAAGTTTGAAATGAAAATAAATAATCTTATAGTACTTTGCATTTTCATATTACTCAATATACTTTATTTTCAAAGAACAAGCAGATGGATGTTTTGAGGATGTTGTGAATGCGAGCACGATATGTGTTCTTGAGTGCATTTTTGATGTTTGCGTTGTCAATGACGCGCGCTTGCTGGAAGCCCAGGTACTTGTAGGTCTCTCCCTCTTCCATGGATTGGATGGCCAGCCCATGGTATAGTTCAAAACCCTCCTAATTCGTAGTCTTCCCGCGGTTATATGTAGCTTGCGGCATTTGTCGATTCCAAATTTCATCCCAATATCTTTGGTGAACTGTGTGGTGACTTGTAGTAAATTAGAAAGTTGTACGTTGTTTGTGGCATAGAGTTTAATATCATCCACGTAGAGTAAGTGTGGGATTTTGTATGGTGTCAGAGTGCCTGAGGTAAGCCTATAAACGTGCTTTGTATTGTCTAGCATGTGAGACAACACTAGCTGGATGTATTTTGTACTAGATATGTTTTGTAGAGATGCCGTGGTCTTGGGGTGTATTTTGTAGAGATGAAGAGTATGTAGGAGCCAGGAATGAGGGACCGAGTCAAATGCCTTCTTGTAGTCGATGTACGCGATGTACATCTTTGTCCGCACCTGGCGCAGGATTACCGAGTTAATAAGGAGTTGTTCCTTACAACCCTGGAAATTCCTGCGACAATTGTTCTGCTGTTCGGAAAGGATGTTATGTGTCTCAATGTGTGTGTAGATTTTGTCTCCAAGACAGGAGGTGAGGAGTTTGTAAAGTGTGGGAGGCAAGTGATGGGACGGTAATTTGCAGGGTGCACTGTTTTAGTGTTTTTGCTCTATAGGTATATGACACGCTGGGTGATGAAAAAGAATCATATGTTCTCGGTGTTGGATTACGTCAGTGAGTGTAAGAGTTAGCTTCCCAAGCAGGGACGTGAACCTCTTGATCCAGAAATTCTGAACGCCGCTTGCACCTGGAGCCTTCCAGTTGTGGGCATGTTTTAGTGCTGTCTATATGTCTGCGAGAGTAATATCATGGAACGGCATGTAGGGTAAGTGTTCAGTTCGTTGTTGTTCCTCTGTGATCCATGCTTTGTCATTGTGGGGGATGGGGTTGGACAACAGAGACGACCAGTATTCATGTAGTGCCTCGCTGGTGGGAGTTTTTGTGTTGAATGTAGTAAAGGCAGATGTAAGGGATCTGTAGATTTTTTCTCATTGTATTGGAAAGTGTTCTTCTGTTGTTTGGTGTAGCTTGCACTGTTTGTATCATTGTAATCTTTTTATAATGTTTCGATGTGATGTAATATAAAAAATGTTAATAACGTAAGCCGTATCTCTGTGTATTAATAAAATTCTTCAATATAGTTAGGAAAAACCACATTTTTTAAGTCTATTGATTCTATCCTTAGGATGAATGCCAGGAGTGTGTTTTTCAGAGTCTGAAAGAAGGTTGGGATAAAATATACAGCAAATCACGAAAAAGGGAGGCATCGGACTTTGATGAGGAATCCGGAATAGATGAGTTGGTAATAAAAGTTACAGACAATATATAAAAAATGATCTCAATTAATAGTTATTTAAAAAAAAAATGAACTAATGAAACTAAAACAGTTGTATACTTTAACGTCTAATTAAGTTCCTTAATCTTTGGATTGCTTACTATTTGCTTTAAATTTTTCACTTCAATTCCTATTTTGTTTCTGCTTTAGGAGGAAAGCCAAGCCACGTTAATAGCGAGCAATTGTTTTCAGCATTTCAAGATAGGAGTAAGTAAATGATGTATAATTTAAATGTGAATAGAATAAACAAATGACATGTACTGTTAACGTTTGGAGATTGAGCAGGAAAACTCAGAATAGAAGGATTTAGAAATTTCTTCGAAGATCAAAATAGTGCAAATGAAATCTATAACATCTGAAGTGTGCAAATACAATATTGCTTTACATACACATTTTTATTAATATTATCCGAAATGTGATGAAGATGAAAAGATATAGGATGGTTTTTCTTTACATGAAATATACCTCAAAGGTAATTTCAGGATATTATGGAATAGTGCAGAATAACGATCTAGAATTAAACAATTAGGAGGTCTAGTAAAAGAAATGAGTCAAATATGAAATAGATACAAATAAGAAGCATGTTAATTCAACGCACTGTGGTTATTGAACGATGTCACTTTTCAATAATTACATAGTATCTAGTTTTGTTGAATATACTTTTGAAGAATTATAGGCATTTAATAGGACAAAACGCTTTTTTAAGCCTTTTTATAGATTAAGGCAGGATATTAGAAATGTTGACATTGTTTACAACAATAAAAAAAATATTTTTCATCAGATTTTGAATCTGTAGCATTGGAATTCAGAAAAAGCAATATATTGTATTTATTTAATAGCTTACTAAACAGAAATTGTCACAGGAAGTTATTTCTAAAATGAAAAAAAATAAATAAAAAACTTCAGATATTAATTAATATGAATTAGTCGTAATTAATTCAGGTATTAATGAGTTAATGCAAAATATAACCATGCTTAAATTAAGTAAGAAATCCTATAGAATATAATTCATTTTCTAAAAAAACCAGCACTTTAAATTTCATAGCTCTGATTGTTATTTGCAACAGCTGTAAAGTCTTTATAAGATTTTTGAATATTTGAATGTAAGTTACCTCCATTTATAAGAGGGATGAATGAAGTTTTTCTTTGAAAAATTTCTGAAATATAGGTTTAATTTGTTTCTTTTCTATTTTACCTGTTGTTCGATGGAGAAGTTTAATCTAATATCTAAAACGGTCTCTTTAATAATTTATTTTCTCAATAATTTAAGTAAAGTTTTGGAATTTGTGTCTGACATAGATGCATATGATGTATTTATTGATCTCCAGGTAGCTATTAAGACAGTGTTTTTTTTTTGTTTGTTTACTTTCTCAAACTTTTAAAGCCTTTAATAGATTGAAAAAGATTTTTAGTAAAACAATTTTTTTAATTTTTTTTAACATTTGTTTGCAACTTTTGTTTACATTTTTTGGCGTTTATAATATATTTGCTAATCTTTAATAAAAACGATATAATCATGACTAACATGATTAAATTAACAGAATTTGGGTTTTTTAGGTAGTTTGAGTTAAGCAAAGCAAAGTTAACTTCAGCAAAGTTATCTTAGCTTCACTAATCAAAATTATTTTATACGTCATTAATCAGTTAGGGTACCTTAAAATGAAATTATTTAAAGATATGTGAAATGCAAAATATTAAGTGTCTTAAAAATATTATATTTTTATATATAGAAACTTTAAAGATTGAATAAAGGACCAAAAAGCAATAAATTCGAATAAAATTCTAATATCGTGGTGAAAATTTGCTTATTTTCTAATTGTAAACTATTTTATAAAATTTGGTACAAAAGACGATTCCGTAAGTAAACTGTTAAATAAAAAGTTTTATTAACTGAATACTACCATAATCGTAATAACTTTGTTTTAAGAACCAAAATTTAAATCAATTAACAAAGTATTTGATCAACTTAATTTTGATATCACAAAGATAAAATAATTTGCTACACTACAAAGTACACTATATGAGAACAAAATAACAGGGAAATTGTGTTGTGATGTTAACGTTTTGTTTAGTTTTTTTTATTATTATTGTAAGGTCATTCCTACCAAGCAAGTGAATGATTTTACTTAATTTTTCCTTTTTTTCTGAATTCATTTGTTCTTTTTCAATACGTGTTCATTAATTTGTGAAGTAATTGTGATTTTTTTTTTGAAAACATATTTTATACAATATTCATATTATTATTTTTATGTTACTGCCAATTATTTATTTTATATATAATGTTTTAAAAATTATTTGTTTTCATTAATCATTTATGAATTCTGAAACAACAGGTTAAATACAAGATGGTTATAATTAAACTTAAGTTTTTACGTTATGAAAATATTCACTGAAGATGCCTAGTCCTACTGAGGCAAAGGCTATGGACTTTTAATGTTTTTTATTTTTAATAATGGTTATATTATATTATAACATAAAATTGATTTTGAAATAATACTCATAAACTTAAAATTCAGCGTTTAAAAGATAAGATTTACTCTAAAGAAGTTCTTCCAAAAAAATGGAGTTAAGATAGATTATATTAATTTATATTTAAATATAACTCAGCAATGCTGCAGTTGAAGTACAAGCGGTTATAATTAAAGTTGACCTATTTAGAGCATCTTTCAGCTGCAACCAGTAGTCGGAGAGACACCAAAACTTGTAAACGTACTATTCAAAGGATGCGCTCAACGATTTTCCAAAAAAAAAAAAAAAAACCCAATTAGTTACAAAATCAGAGTAATTAGTCGCATGTTCTCTACTGCCTGGCCACCATGTTCTTCTGACCTAACTCCATGCAATTTTTGTTGTGGGGATACCTAAAAGATGGGGTGTATCGTGGAGGAATTGCAACATTAGCAGAACTAAAAGACTATCCCGCTATATGTGCGAACTATCACGGGTGATCACCTAAGATTAGCGGTTGAGCATACAGTTCATCGACTGCAAACGACATACATTTGTCAGGGAAAATATATTGAGCAATATCACATGACTCGACGTGTGAAATAAATAATTTTTTGAAGATTCTGTTTTCGTTTTCTGCTCATATAGCTGTAAAAGCGCCCTCTAGCGAACAATTTTTTGATTAATTTTTTGTTTGCAGAATCATTGAGCACATAGTGTATACAACTATTGGTGACTCTCCGACTATTGGTTGCAACTGCAGGATGCTCTAAATAGGTCAACTTTAATTATAACCGCTTGTACTTCAACTGCAGCATTGCTGAGTTATATTTAAATATAAATTAATATAATCTATCTTAACTCCATTTTTTTGGAAGAACTTCTTTAGAGTAAATCTTATCTTTTAAACGCTGAATTTTAAGTTTATGAGTATTATTTCAAAATCAATTTTATGTTTTGGAATTTATTGGAATTCTATTAAACTAGTTTCCTAAATTTATTCGATTCCTTATTTAATTTTGTAGGAGAAAATGAAAGTTTGCATCGACAAGAAATTAGGAGGAAGGGTAAGTAATACTGAAAGTACAACATTAAAACAGAAAATTGTAGAAATTTTTTGAACTTATCGTTTCAAAAAGCATTTTACACTTTATGAAAAGCATAATAGTATTTAGTCATACACTGATTCAATAGATTCAAAATCAAATCAGGATAACTTATCTATTATTAAGTAAAATCATCATTGCTAATATTTTTTTTTATTATTTCCATTACCAATAGATAAGAAAGAAAAATTATCTTTCACAGTAAGACTTATTTGAAAAATATAATTGAAAAATCAGATAATACTATTCCTTTTAGACAACGAAATGCTTTCAGAATTTTAATTACCCTGAAGTAAATTATCGTTTAGTTAGGGAATTCATAAAAAGCATTACATTTACAAATACAATAAAAACTGGTACCCAGTTTTAAATGGTCATTTTCATAGCTAACTTTTCATAGCTAACCAAAACAGCTAGTCCGTATCATTTTGTATCTTTCAACTGATAAAAGCAAAATGGCTTGACATGTTTAAACAAATACAGCGCTACATTTTTAGTGGACTTGTCCTGTTTTGAATTTAGATAAATATCAAAAAAATTACTGAATTAATCTAGATACCACAATCATTATTAATCTTGCTTTATCATTTACAATACCATCCACTGCATTTATGTCCTTGTAATGATAAAACTATTCTTACCTTTCCAATGGCAAGTAGTAGCTTCTGCAGCTAAAATCTTCCGGTTTAAACTTTTTGGCTGTTGACTTGGATCCTGTATACTGCAAATAATACCTTGCGATCCTGTATACTGCAAGTAATACCTTGCGATCCTGTATACTGCAAGTAATACCTTGCTATCTTCTATACTGCAAGTAATATCTTGCGATTCTGTATACTGCAAGTGGGAATGAAGTTCAATGAAGAATATTTTAGTAAGGGCTTGTCCTATTGAGGGCACTCCAGTGATGTCTACCGATCTTTAGGCAGTTAACATTTTTAAATAAAACACATGAATTGGAGGTTTCATTGCTCGCAATTTTTATTAGGAAAAATCGTGATTATGTACAACTATCAGATGATCACATCATTTGGTTAGAGAAACATCGTGTATTTGATTATATTGAAAATATTCACAATTTTTTTTTGGGCTAAATTGAGAACTATGTATTAATTACGAAACACAATTACTTTCCGAGAAAGGAATACATATTTGTCCCAGAAGAAAATAATTTCACATACAGGACAGAGTCACAAATAGGCCAGTCAAATCGTACAGAAAAAAAAGTTAAAAACGCAAAATGCGATGTAGAGCTGCATTTTTGATATGTTATTTGGACCCGTCAGGGAAGTGTGAAACTATGTTTTGCAAGCAAAAAAAAGTTGTGCTAGCTGCGTAAAACGTGAAAAACTGCAAAATTTTCGGACGTTTTGAAGTTTCTGCAGTTTAATTCACAAACTATGCGTATTTTGAAATTAGTTGACATTATCATTTTGAAAGTATATTAAATTTGTGACAATTTAAGCCTACCCACAGCTCCATATGTTTAATAAGTTTTAGGATATGGCACTTCAAAATTTGGCATTTTTTCGCATGTTTTCCAAAAATTCAGTCTCCCTTTTGTATTCAGCCACATATCGGCACAACCACTCATCCTAAAATAAAAATTATAAGAACCACGTTTTAGCACATTTAATTATCTTTCATTTAAGCGCAAAACGGGGTCAGTAGACCATATAGTTCTCTTGCAATCGCTAAAAAATCAAAAATTGCGAAAATCGATTTTTAAGATGTGGGCCTAACCTAAACACTGCTAACATGAAATTGTGGACATTAGGCGAAAGAAAAAGCCAGGTAAAAAGTTGTTATGTCTATTGATATTTATTATGTTACAGAAAATAATTAAAATATTATGAAAAATTAAACTTTAAATTTTTTGGTGGGTCCCGGTTGATTATCTTGATGAGACCACTGTTGTTGAGATAACATCTCCTCCAAAGGGAAAGTTTTGTCGATGTATTCTTCGTTGTCGGAGTCCTCTATTTCAATTGTGGGGACATTTTGGCATGACTTGTCCCGACAGAAATGACAGAACAGAGCACTTTAGACCTGCAAGTGCAACCTCGTCCATTGCACCCTTTGCGGCACTTGCATGATATGAATTTTAGGAGGTTTGGAGGAGCTGGGTCCTTTGTGGAAGTCACGGGTAACAGCCCCTGCTGGTTACTGGTCCAGCCCCAGTTGGTTGGTGTTTTTTCTACCCCCAACCATTCCTGAACCTGATGGTATGTTCGATATTCATGTTGAGCTGCAGCCTCTTCAGTTGGGGGCAGGCGAGCCAGGTGGACCTTGGCGTTGGCAGCTGATCGCACGAAGATTTCGTAATGGAGAGTGTGAAGAGTGCTGGTGACTCCTTATCCATACAGAGCCACAAGAAGTTTATTTCCAGCAGCGGCTATTTCTTCATGCGTGGCATCCGACTGTAGGAAAATGGTAGCCACATCAACCAGCCGTGGATGCTTTTGGAGGGCGCCCAACATCTTCATCTTTCCATGCCAGACAAGGGCAGAAGTAGTGTCGCATCCGGTAAAGGCCTGCACAAATAATACAAATCCAGGAGGAAATGATAGCTCTCCGGGATTGAAAGATGTAGAGGAAAACTGCAGAGAGCCTGATTCACTCCTGCCACTTTTGTGGAAGAACATATTGTCCACAATAGATCCCAATCCATTTAGGAGTAAAAAGAGGTCCACATCCTTTCCAACTATTATTACTTTTTCATAGGATCTGCTCTCGTCTAGCGCTGTTCTCACTGTAGTGCAGTCTGTGTCCTCTGTTGCTTGCTTTGTTTGGATCCCGTCGTTTTCCAATCCTGAACAGAGGAAGTCGATCATGCACCGCTTGTTGTTATCGGTTGAAAGCAATTTCTCCTGGGACACATTGATCAATGTTGAATCTTCGAAATTATGTCGCTGCATGATGAAGCTACATACCGACATAACCTTTCTACAGTTTTTGTGTTTCTTGTTAACCCATCTTTTGGGTAGCCGTCAAACACAACTGCCTTATTCCTCCCAAAGTGTCTTTATTATGTAGCTGACGAAAGCAGCTACCATTTCCCTGATTGAACTATTCTTTTGCCAGATGACCTTATGGAGCAAGTAGTCTCCATCCACAACAACGAATATATGGGTTCCTAGAGGGATGTTTTCGGGGATTGGGGTAAAAGCTGAATAAAAACTTGATTTTGTGCCTCTATGCATCCTCTCTTCACAAAACAAAGCCATTGGGTAGGGAGCCAACTCGTATTTGAAGTACTCTTTCAGGTCCTTATCTGTCTGTTTTGTGACACAGAGCCTTTGGAAAATGGTGACAGGATCTATATCAATCTGCTTGTTTTGCACTTTAACGGTAACTGACGACAAGATTCGTTCCTTGTCTTTTCGTTTGAAGCCAACTTTCCCAAACGTGTTTCCCACGATCTTTTTGATCCAATCAATTCCCAATTCTTGTGCCATGTGGCAATTGACTTTAGAGCCCCAACAATGTCATTGCTGATAGATATTATTTTTGAAGAATACATCGACAATCTTTACCTTTGGAGGAGATGTTGTCTCAACAACAGTTGTCTCATCAAGATGATCAACCTCCAAAAAATATTAACTTTAATTTTTTATAATATTTTAATTCTTTATGTAATATATAGAATAGATATAACAACTTTTTACTTGGCTTTTTCATTCACCTAATGCCCACAATTTCATGTTAGCAGTGTTTAGGTTAGGCCCATATCTTAAAAATCGATTTTCGTAATTTTTGATTTTTTAGCGATTGCAAGAGAACTATATGGTCTACTGACCCCGTTTTGCGCTTAAATGAAAGACAATTAAATGTGCTAAAATGTAGTTTCTTATAATTTTTATTTTAGGATGAGTGGTTGTGCCGATATGTGGCTGAAAACAAAAGGGAGTCTGAATTTTTGGAAAACATGCGAAAAAATGCCAAATTTTGAAGTGCCATATCCTAAAACTTATTAAACATATGGAGCTGTGGGTGGGCTTAAATTGTCACAAATTTAATATACTTTCAAAATGATAATGTCAGCTAATTTCAAAATACGCATAGTTTGTAAATTAAACTGCAGAAACTTCAAAAAGTCCGAAAATTTTGCAGTTTTTCACGTATTACGCAGCTAGCACAACTTTTTTTTGCTTGCAAAACATAGTTTCACACTTCCCTAACGGGTCCAAATAACATACCAAACATGCAGCTTTACATCGTGTTTTGTGTTTTAATGTACAATTTGACTGGCCTAAAACGGCATACTAAAAAAAAGAAAGAAACAATGATTAAATTTAAGTCATATTCAATATTTATCATTCGAATTAGCACTCATTTTCTCTAAAATAATGAATTCTCGAGAGTCTTACGCACTCCTGAGGAAGTTTTTATATCTCTAAAGTTTTCATAATTACAATTTAACCATAAAAAGTTGTCTTACTTTCTGCAAATCCTGAGTAGTTTAGTATGTAGTAAAACAAATCAATCAGAGCTTTCATTTCTGCCCAGTTTCTGTGATTTAACAGAATTCGATATATGAAAATGGTATTTTTTTTTCTTTCTTTCCTTTCTTTAATCATACAATCTATTTTTAGGACTCTGCTCTTTTATTTTTCTTAGTATTGAAATATACTTCGCTTTACTTCAAGAAATGGATTATTTTCTATATTACTATTTCATTTATTATTTTTAACAAAAATTAGGGTTTAAAATTCTCTATATAAATTTCAATTTCTCGATTTCATCTGATATGGAATTATTTGGTAATATTTAAGCGTTTAATTTACATAATTGCATTTTTATTAAACAGATGGAATGCATTTGGGAGCTTTTAGAAGGCAAGGCAGAAGAATCTAAATAGGAAGTACCTCGCTAGTGGAGAATTGATGGTCATCTATTTATTTGCGGATAAATTTTAAATTTCATATAATGCGCCTTGATTTGGTAAAAAAATTCGAAAATAACTTAAGTTTAATTGTAAAAGTAACACTAAAAAAAAGAATAAAAGTTGTATTATAATTTCTATGGTACTGCATGATTTGTATAACAGAGGTTGTAACTTGTTTCTTCGAAATGAGGATATTATACGATAAAGATAGATGAATTTTATTTTTTGTCAGCATTACATGCAGAATTCAGGACTCAGCATATACAGTAGTATCTCTCTCTTTGTCTATCTCTCTGGAACAAACATTTTTATTCTCAGCGCTTTGTATACACTCTTTGCCAAAAAAAATCGATTCACCATGAAGGAAGCATCCAATTTGAATGAAACTTCGTAGGTGCCATTTCGATAAAGAGAATTTGAATTGATTAAAATTTCACATCAGTGCATCATTATTACGTAATCAGTACTGTGTTAGGCATTTCTGGCTGTAATATATGCTAATATATGGCATGGCATGAAGCGAATCAAAGTCCTGACGTTGTCTTGTGGCAGATCACGCCAAGCTTGTTGAAACTGCTGCTCCAAAAACCGGAAGTACAATGATGGATGTACAATGATGGGCCTGGCAGTCCAAGGAAAAGAATGAATTGCTTGAAGATACTGCTGGAAAGTGTTTGCAGTATCTGGATGTGCAATATCCTATTGGAAAATTGCTTCTGCAGGTGTGACAGGATCTTCTCAGATCTTGCTACGCATTTAAAGTTTCTAGAATCACCATGAGAGGGGATCTGCTATCTTAAGAAGTGGCTAGCCTTAGCATTACATCATCAACTCTCGCCAATATTGCAAGGAGTTGAGCACTGTCCAAAGCGATGTGAT
>JAFIDM010002131.1:59397108-59408951 GCA_023159025.1 Thereuonema tuberculata
ATTCTACAGAAGTGCTTCATTAAAATAATGCTTCTCATTACGGAAATTCAGATTGGAAACACATCGAAATAAAGAAAATACACAAAATCCTGTAACAAAACGTCTAATTTTTCTGAAATTATACAGACAAGTCACAGATAATTAATTTTTCTCACTACTGAAATTCGGAATTGAAATACCAGTAAATAAAGAAGATGTTTTTTAAAACAACTGATTTCAGTGAGATTCTATAGAAATACTGCAGTAAGTAAATAATACTTGTGAATTGTGAAATTCAGAGTGCTACTCTAACGTAATGCTTCTCAGTAATAAATATTTCAGTTCGGTGAGATTCTGCAGAATACTACATTAAGTTATTTCTTCTCACTACTGAAATCCAGAACTGAAAATAAATAAAGAAAATAAATAAGATGCTTTATTAAAACAACTGAGAGTCTACAGAAATCCTATTGTAAATTTCTGCTTCTCAGTAACGAAATTCAGAATTAAACATCAAACAAATAAAGAAAATACAGAAAACGATTTATAATTACATTTGATTGAGCTAAGACTCAATTTAGAAATGTTTTCCTGAAGCATATTGTGTATTTTCTTTATTTGTATGTATTTCCTATCTGAATTTCAGTAGTTCGAAGCATTAACTTACTGCAGTATTTCTAATGCAGAACTTACTGCAGAATCTCAGTGAAATGTTAACGGGAGGAGATATTGGATATACCTTGGATGGATAATGCTACATTAGGATATTCCTGTCCTAAGTACAGGACCCCCACAGGCGGATGGGTCAGTTGGTCCCTCAGCATTGAGGCCCGGCTGTAAAAGGGGCCCGGGCTTCGTGTTAACCGAAAAAAGATATATGAATTAGCTTATCACTTCTAGACTATTTATTAAAATTTATTAAGTCTACATTTTATTGAAATTACTTTTCAGTTTTAATTATATGCAAAGAGTTATTCTTCATTATATTGTTTGCATAGAGAAAATTTTTTCTAAGCTTTTTTTCTAAACTTCATTTCTAAACTTTCGGGTAGAGCTTGAAAAAAACAGATGTTGTTGTGAAATTTATTCTAAAAAGAATGCTAATAACTGTGTGTGACATGTTTAAAAGAAAGAAATACGAAATCGTGTGTTGTTTCGCGAGTTTTTGGCAAAGAATCTAACATTTTGACCAAGATTTGTTAGGGACCTTTTGCCGGTCTAGGACGTTTCAGCGCCGCCGTTTCATCGCCGTCGTTTCACCGCCGCCGTTTAAGCGCCAGTTAGTTCAGCGCTGGCCGATTCAGCGCCGCTCCGCTATTTATATCTGATTATATTGAGGATTATATTGAGGATTGCGATATGTCCCATTTCGGTCTTAAGATGTGAACTTGAAAAAAAAAATCTTCCCTTATCTCTCTATTTAAATTATTAGGAATTTATCTTAATAATTTCTTTTAAAAAAAATGAATTTTAACAGATAAACAAAACCTTTGTTTTAGATTACAATCTGCTTATTGCACGACTGTTAAATAAACCAAAAACAAAAAAATTTTCTACCTTAACTATATTCATCGCATATGTATCTGTATTAGAACTTTTTTTTTACAATAAACTTGCCTTCTTGATGAAAAATTCTTACGGAATGAATATTATCTAAAACTATTCAAAAAAAAATACATAAACAAATATTTTCAAATGATCTAAAATCATACATTTAAGTATAAATATATTTCCTTTTTTTTATGTAAATATTTTTTTAAGTACATAAAAAAAAAATTGGAAATGAACTAATGATTAGTGAACAATGTTATCTAATAATGATTCATGATAATATTTTATAGTAATGATGCATGATATTGAATAGCATTATGATATGTTACGAAATTATTGTTTGATTAGTTTTTTTTTTTCGATAGATCTATCACAAAGATGTGAAGTACTGTAGTTGATAAATTCAATATTTGTCGTCCTTCAATAGGAAGAAAAAAGATAGAATTTCGTCCTCTTTACTCTTTATCTATGCTAATAAATAATAAGTAAATGAAGCCTTTTCATTCTGTAACTATTGTGTGATTGCGTCACTAAAGAAATCCGAACAATAAAGTGAATAGTTAGGAAAGACTTCGTGTTGGTTCGCGATTTTGTGTTAGCTTAGTTGGAATTTCATCAAAAGAGCAAAAAATTCCAAATATTGTTGTAAACTTGAAAAGATTAGCTATCCATTCATTTCCATCATGGAGCTTTTGAAAAAAATAAAGCTAACTGACGAAAAAATCAACAATAAAATACCTTACAATAATGCCAGATTATTGTAATCTGTCTCAATGAAGAGATTGTTGTGGTTATAATTACGCAGGGAATCGTGGACTAAAACAAGTGAATATAATTTTGTGTTAAAGCATAAATTTAAGGGCGATCTCTAATAATAAAAAAATTAAAAATAATGATAAAAAATAAAGTAAATTAAGGTAAGGAAAAATAAAACAAAAAGTTAGGAAAAAAATAAAAATACCTTAGGAGAATAAGAGGAAAAAAAACAATGTCGCCACGGGCATGGAGAAAAAAGATTAAGGGAAAATAAAGTAAATATAACGATTCGGCCCGGCAATCCTCAGTATCTCAGTACGAGACCTTAAGCATAAGCTATAGCTGATAGCTGAATTAGAAATGAGATGATGGTTGCATTGCTAACATTTAAGGTAATAGCAGAAATCCATGAAAACAATGCCAAATATCTCGAACATGTGAGAAAACGTTGGCCCTTGAAAATACCCTATTCCTATGTTGTTTGGGACACTGAACACGATGGGGAAGTCCGTTGGTCGATCCGACTTTTCGTTCGGGAGCTTGTAGGGGGATAAAATGATCTGCATCAGAGTCATTTGAAACCCGAATCAAGTCAAAACGTCGCGGTTTTCTCCGTTCTGGTGTGCTTTATATCAGGATAATGTGCGGCAGCATACAATTTGTGTAGATATACTAACAATCTACATTTGGAGTGTCTTATCCATATCTGCCATATTCACGGGATCTTGCACCGAATGATTACCATGTGTGACCCTCAAGGAGTCTCTTGGTGACACGAAGTTTCGCACATAAGACGATGAAGTGAAAGAGATGCTTTACCTGGCTTAACAGTGAACTAAAAGATTTTTTTCTTGCGGAATCCAGACACTATTAAAGTGCTAGTGCACCTAAATTTTAATTTATTGAAAAATGATTAGGTTTTTTGTTCGTAATTATTCTGTCAATTAAAAATAAGTAATTAAGGTTACTTTTTGACTATTCCTCGTATAATTCACAGTTATGATGGCAGTGTATCACGATTTAAACTACTTTGAACGAGGCGTATGAATAGGCGCGAGAGAGA
Source organism: Thereuonema tuberculata (assembly GCA_023159025.1). Taxonomy (NCBI): domain Eukaryota; kingdom Metazoa; phylum Arthropoda; class Chilopoda; order Scutigeromorpha; family Scutigeridae; genus Thereuonema; species Thereuonema tuberculata. The sequence continues at coordinate 59,400,458 of JAFIDM010002131.1, forward strand.
TGGGTCACTTTACATTTCCAAAATCAACATAAAATTGCGATGTTCACTTAGAACTATTTCAATGTTGTGTCGCAGCATCATGGAAGACACCCTGCATGGAAGGCCGCTGCAGTCAACAAAAAACTCCGGACGATGGTGGACTGCGTCGTTTGGCAGGAATTGTAACATCATACCAGTAAGCAAAATTCAACAAATGACAAAACAATTCAATGCTCGGCTACAAGTAAAATCAGTATTCTGAAAGTTCAACTGTCTTCTTCTTCTATGAAGTACAGTAGCCGACGGCCCTCTCGAGTTCCAATACTAACCCGACAGCACACGCTTCTGCAACCCACCTGGGCTCATAAACGCGGCCACTGGACGCAAGACGACTGGAAATGTGTAGCTTGATAAGCTGTTCCAACTGTTTCAGACAGATAAACGATAACCCGCATGGGTACAAATTATAGAAAGCAGTGGATTCCGCATGCCAACAAGAATGGGCCTTGCTCTTTTGTGGGGTATTTTGAAATGGTATCGCATTACGTTTTCAGATTTTTGCAGACATCATTGTCCGGCGAACGCTACGTAGTCATCTTTGCAGATCATTTAAACCAGTTCATGTCATTCATTACTAAGTCGGAGCGGGCTCTTTCAGCAAAATAATGCGTCACGAATTTATGGCTGGAGAAGCATTCCTCTGAATTTGTCATCATCAGTTGGCCTCGTCGTTCGCCAGATTAGAACCCAATAGAACAGTTACTGAATGCTGTTGAGCGTTACATCGTCAACAAATAATAAGGGAAATCTTTTTATTGTAAAATTCTGATTGATGAGTTATAATGTACACTATCAATACAGTACTTCAGAAAGCCATATTGCTGGTGCGGTAATCCGATCGAAAGGAGGATCTAAACATCACTAGATAGGTGTCAGAAATATTTTTGAGGAGCTCAGTGTAATATTATAAGATGAATGGATGATTCATTGTTTAAAACAGATACGATATCCCTTATTCGTAGTTGATTTCAGTAACTGGCTATTTTGGCTGCTAATCATTTCTGCTGCAGAAGACAGTGGCCTTTAAAGATCAGCAGTAGGGAATCAGCGGCAGGTCAATCACGTTGTCCTATGAGAGCGGCGGGAACAATCATTTTCAGACAACCAATCACGAAACACTTGCATTGCTTAAAGAGAAATCGCCAGCCATTTCTTCACTCGATTCATTTTTTTTTGAATAACAATAATGATGTCAGCTGTAATTATATGTCAATAATACGACAAAAATGATTGGTAGAGCATACTGTAGCATTGTAGTAATTGATATATAAATACTAAGCACGAATACAAAGATATCAGCCGAAATATGATCCATGAAAAAAAAAGGAATTTTATTTAATCTGAATTCAGCTTCGTTTTATTTATTCTGAATTCATTAATTACGCAATTCTTAGTTATTTTTTTTTCACGACCAATACTTTTTTTCTATATAATGTATGCAATCGAGATGGTTGATAAATTTTAAAGTGTGGATTGCATCCTGCATAACTATTTTTTATATTAGAATAATTTAAGTTATTTACGCTGGTAATTATGAAATTTTAATTACCAGTACTGTATATTATTTTTATTCAAAATTGCATTGTAATCTGTATCTATATAAATGCGGAAACTCTCACTGACTCATATCTAATTCTCCTACTTCCCATACAGTCAGGAGCCTGAAATTTGGTAGAAACCTTCCCCTTAGGTTGTACTTGGAAAAAATAAGCTATTGGGATTTCGACCACAATGCATAAGAAAGAAAAGAAGTCAGTAAAAACCATGTGGCTTTGCTGATGATCAAGCTTCTGAAAACATCCACCAGAAGACATCAACAATACGTCAACCGATGCAAATCACACAATATTCTACGGGGATTCTGCAAGGACTCCTTTCACTCTTTTTCAATGGACCATAGGCGGGGCTATGTAGTTACAAAATATCTCAGTAGGCTACTGTTTGATTTATGGGATAAACAAATCATTTGTACATCGTTTTAACCCGTATAGATATAGAGGGTGAACTTCTATCAAACATCAAATTATTCTTTAACATAAACATCAAAAACATCAACTCATTACATTACCAATATTTCGGTTCTTTCATCAAAAAAACCTTTATCAAGGGGTATTTTTATCGAATAGAAAAGAAACTATCTTTCTCTTTCTAAAAACATCAACAAGCTAAACTTCCACGAACTAAACGTGAAAGACAAAACAACAAAATCGTGAGATAACAATCAAAACAAAATCATAATCATAAAACATGAAATAACAATCCAAATAACAATAACAAACCAAATAACAATCAAATATCTTAACAAATAATCATAAGCCTGAAACAACAATCAAAATAACTTAAAAACAAAATAATAATCTTAAAAACTTACACCAAGTTTAGTTTCGCTTTTAGATTCTGTTATTATTTCTTAAAAATCTTTCTCTATTCATACACCTACTCCAATTTACGAAACAAGCAATCTTTCAGTCTCATCCTGAAACATCCTAAAGGATGTTGATAAGAGGGTCAGAATTGTGATTCAAGTTAACACTGTGGTCAGCCCAATCTGAAATACCTTTCTTATTTCTTCTGAAGGCTCTTACATGTTCGTCCACGTTCCTTTAAAAATCAACCTGTACTCCCTATGTAGATCTCACCCCACACACAAAAAAAAAATTGTCTTCTGCCTTCAGACGTCTTTAGGACTTCAGTTCCAGGAACTTAGCTGTCACATCACATTGATAATCTTTTACAAGAAAATGTGAACATACTCCAGTTTTGTCTGGATCCACATCATATTTACGCAAGCACTTCGATATCCATGCTTTCCTCTAATTTGGATCTCGTGAAAATGTATAATTTTATAATGTTTTGTTATTCTGTCATAAGTTCTGCAATTTCGAACTTCACAATCTGGCATTGCATCCTTTTTCTATCGTTTTAAATACCGTTTAATAATTCAGAAAACGTTTTAACTGTGTTAGGAATTTAGGTCATTAAAGATATTCTTTAAAGAAAGTAAATTGTAGCCAAACCTCTCCTCCAATGCAATACAGGGATCCATCGTTCAATGAACTAAATGAAACATGATTAGAATAACCCTGAACCCAGGTTACGAGCTTTCCTTTTCTTTTTATTTTTAAGCTTGACAAATTTCTTAATTAATGTGTGTGTACAGTATCGGAAAACTAATAATAAAATAAAGAAAGTAAAAATTCAATAATATCATTTCTAATAAGTAATAATTTATTAATATTACAAAGTAATACAAAAAAGTTATGAATTTCCTGATTTTTGTTTTTAACTTCTTTACTTAGCAATGTATTTCTCTTTATTAAGAAGTCCATAACAAAAAATTTTATTTTGTGATGAAACAAAAGTGAGATTTATAAAATTTGTCTGTATATTATCTTTTTTGATTTATTTATTTACTCATTTATTTTTATAAAATAAGACTGCTTCGAAATAATACTTCAAAAGTTTTTTGCTAATTTTCATTTTAATTCTTGGTAATAAATCGTTTGGCTTCCAAGAAATGTAAATCTCCTTAATTTAATAGAAGAAATTGCCAAGTTGCTGCTGCGGTGACATAATGCTTAGATAAGAATATACTTTTCCTACTAATTAGCGATTAGCACACCAATTACATATTAATAACCTTAATCTACATATTTCTACAATAATAAACCTGTGTCCGATAATTCAGTCCTTTAGGAGCTGGACCTCTGACTGGAGGAGCCCTGTAGAGTTCCCGGCGAAGGTGGAGGATTTTTCCGTGGTTATTTCGCGTCCTTAGGATTCTCCCCAGTCAATTTTATATGTTTCCACATGCATTGTATATGTCGTTTAAAGAACAAAAATCAAAATTATTGCTCTTAAAAAACACTATATTTGTAAATATTGAACTTGTATCAACTTATATAATTGGTTAAATTCGTCTGTCTGTCTGTCTGTAACTCGATGTAATTAAGCTATTAAGGTAGATCCAAGGTTCTCAATGGTACCATTGAATCAAGGGTACTCAACTTGGATGAAATATTAGTTCATTTTGTCATTCCATGTTGTTTCCATGAAATTTTATCCTTGGGAACTGACCTAGACAACTGAAATTCTAACAAAACAAACGTTCAAAACCAAATAATTTTGTTACCACTGCACCCATTTTAATGAAATTTGGCATTACGCTGATTTTGAAACTGAAAACCATTTTTGCCGTAGAAACTTCGTTCACAAGTTAGCGCAGTATTTAGATTATAAAGGTGAGTTTTAAATGCCTTTAAATTTCTGTAACTCGATATAATTAAGCTATTAAGATAGATCCAAGGGTTCTCAATAAACTTCAGATATGGTTGGTATTTATTTACCAGAACCGGTATTTAGTCATGGACAGTTATATGCTGCTATTTCTCGAGCACGTCGTGCTTGCGACGTCAAAATCAAAATTCTTGACCGAATAGATGAAGGACATCATTCTGATAGAAAGATCTGATGCTGTTTTTACAAAAAATATAGTTTATAAGGAGATATATACTTTATAATTGATAGTTGATAAGAAAATGATTTTTCAGATTTTTTTATGCCTGTCGTCCGACAGGCTTTGCTGCTAGTTATTAATAATTGAATGGAAGAATGTATATATTTATTGTTAATTTAGTTACTTATATACTTCTTATTTACATTTCTGTTTTATTCTCAGAGAACACAATGAGAGTATAAAAAATAAAGAAGATAGGGATAGCGATTAGTAAACCAACCACAATGCTTCGCAACGTCTTCTGATACGTCTATGAAAATGTAATTGATATTGCCTTAATTTCCTTATTACCGTATTTACTCGCATAATTTCCCCCATCGCGTATTTTCCCCACCCCAGTTTTTGTGGATTACAAAATTCAATTTTTATTTTTATCGCATAATTTCCCCACCTCTACTTCAACGCGTTTCAACATGACCTTGACTAGCGGTCAACTCACGACGACGCGACAATATACCGTTACTATCGCATTTCTCTATCCCACGCTACTTTAGGGGAAGATTCCACCCCCACCCCGGTCAGTACAAGAGCAGACTCCTTCTGAATCAGTACAACAATTTCGAGTGTTTTGTGAAAACGTGAAGTTCGCGAATAAAGTTAAGTTCTCTATTAGCAGGCAGCTAATGCTGACGTCATGCAGTGAGCAGCTATAAAGATGGCGGGCTGCGCTGCGTGAGTTACGAAATTACGTCACAGTTGCACACACACTTCCGTGCATGCCTATTGCTTAACTGTATTTTGTAGAAAAAACAAATGTTGAGATGTGATTTCTTATATTTTAAATGTTGCGTGTTAATAAAATTGTTGTTAATTACATTTCATGCTTTAAAATCAATATTTAACATGGTTTTCCTTACACTTTCACCATATTTTTTTTCCTCAAATTGAAAAACATCGCGTAATTTCCCCACCCCCCTTTCTTTTTTTCAAAATATTGATGAAAAAAAAGGGGAAATTATGCGAGTAAATACGGTATTATAAATGGGATTGTTGCGAATACAAAAGGCGCAATTATTGCGATTATTGTGATTGTTGTAGAGCTGTATTATAAATATGATTGTTGCGCATGCAAAAGACGCAATTGTTGCGATTGCTGTAATTGTTGCTAATGATATTTTAATGATACTTGTTCACAGACAGACGTAACGGGAATACAAGTCTTCTGATACTTGTATCAGAAGACTAACAAAAAAAGACTAACAAAATAAAAAAAAAAAAGGGGGCAATTCTGGTTAGAAAAACGTTAAATTCTAATAAAGTTTTTGGGTACGAATTTATGAAGTGATGACCAAATTTATAAGAACTCAGTGCTATCAGTCAGAAAGGTCTGTGATCTTTGGTGATCTGTGGGGCATCAAGAACATTCAGTTTACAATCTTGATTTTTTTTTTAATTTCTGAAACTTTTTTCTTAAAGAACTTTTCAAAGAACACTTTAAATATTAATCGATGCTCTTCAATTAATTAATTTTTAATTGATTACTTATTTAATTTATTTGTTTGTTCGTTATTTTAAATATTAAGCCATTCCATTTCGTAGTTTTCTGTTCTTCACTATCATATAATTATTTACTGCAATATAGTTAATAATATTAAGGAGATATTATATTTAAACAGTTATTTGACTATTTTTTTATAATTGCATTTTGGAATATGGAAACCGATTATAAAGTCATAAGAAGAATTAAACCATCTTTCATGGATTAATTCTAATATTGAAATTGAAATTTAAAATTTCTATTTTCAATGATATTTGTCTGGAAAACTTAATGCATTTGCCAAGATTCGCTTTCATGTGCATAATATAGTTAAAGAAGAAATACGTAGTTTACAAAATACAAATTCAAAAGAAACTATTTTTTTTTATCAAAAGAAACTATTTTTTTTTCAATCAAAAGAAACTATTTTTTTTTAATCAAAAGAAACTATTTTTTTTTAATCAAAAGGCACAAGTATGCGAGTGTGACAAACGGAAAACCTCTGAACACGCTCATGATTATTTCAAACTTTCGCTTTATCATGCCACCGGACGCTGCAAGTATAAGAAAAATAGGAATTTCCAGATGACTAAAGCCATAGAGATCATTCAGGTAAATGAAAACAGCTGTAGTTAGTCTGAAAATGAGACTTCTGCTGATATTTGTTCTACTTAACATTGCTCTGTGTCTACAGGTAAAGAAATCGCAATTTTAAACTGTAGTTTTCACATTCTTTTTCTATTGTAGATGCGAAATATCTTGATGACATGTCGTACTTTCCTTTTCATTGTTGTCAAATTGTTCTTCAACCATTTAATTCTTAAATCTTGTCTTAAGCCCAACGCCCATGGATCCGAAAATCGATCGGTCGGATCCATGAGCAATGGGCTGAAAGCGAGCGTGTGAGACCAAAATTATCATATTGATATAAAAAAAGATAAGGTGAATGATGGTGTTTTGGAACCACAATTTACGTATAGCGTGATTCAGTCCAAAATTTACATATTCAAAACACCCTCATTCACCTTACCTGTTTTCATTTCAATATGATAATTTTGGTCTCAAACGCTCCCCTTAAGCCCATTATACATGGATCCGACCGACCGATTTTCGGATCCATGTGCAATGGGCTTTAGTTTTATAAGTGATAAATCATATCCATTAGAATAAGAAAAGAGTTAATTATAACGTGGCAGTGGCAATAAAACCTGCATCACTCTAGGAAACTTATTTTCCAATTAGAGATATTTTGGCGTGCGCAGAGTTCAGGTACGACATCTGTTGGCGAAAAAAACACAAACTTTTGATCAGAGGCTCGAAAGTCAACTGTTGTGCGGCAGCCAATATTGTCTCTTGCGAATTTTTGTTTCGTATATTTTATTTTTTAGCGACCCATTTGGGAGCAATTGTGACAGCGATCAAAAAATCGGTAGCTACTGCGTTGGTCCTGTCCGTCCGCCCGTGTCTGTACACCCCTAACAACTCCCGAAAGGATGGTCGATCAACAAAAAGAATTCATCATCGTGTTGAGGCCCAAACTAGGAAGGAATAGAGTATTTTCAGGAGCCAACGGCCCCAGATATTTGGCATTGTTTTCATTGAATTCCCGGTTATTAGTTTAAATGTTACAGCTATAGCATGATGATTTAAGATTTCGGACTCTCATACTGAAGGTTGTTGGTTCAATCTCGTAAATCTTATTTTATTTTATTTTTCTTCTTCTTGTCTTAATCTTTTTTTCTCAATGTCCGCGTGGTTTCTTGTTTTTTTTTGGTTTTCCTTATTTTTCTAAAGTTTTTTTTTTTTTATTTTTTTCCTAACTTTCTTTTTATTTTTCCTTTCGTTATTGTATTTCCTTTTATTATTATTATTTTTAATTTTTTATTGTTTTTGTCGCCTTTAAATTTATGTTTTTGCACAGAATTATATTCACTTGTTTATATTTAATATTTTGTTAATTTGTTATTGCTAAGAAGAATATATACTTCCTGAAGTACTTCAGTTTCCTAAAGTAAATTGAAGCGTGATCGCAGCATTTTAGAATGCTTTCAATGAAATTATGAGTGGTTAGATTCAGTGTTTAAAATAATTACTATTTTCTATTATAAAACGTTTCATTAATATTTACAGTTGCTTAAAGGTTTTACCTGCGCTTTGTGTTTCCCGAATAAGAGGTATATTCCGAATAAGAGGTGATTTATTTATTACCTTGAAAACTCCTTTTTGGTAGATTCAGGCTTGGAATTGCTTTGGACTTTAAATTTCTATGTAATCCCTTTCCTGTTGTACCTCAAGCATTTTCAGATATGATAATTGAAGAGACTTTCAACATTTTTCTGCATGAATTTTACTTGAATAGCTGTTTCACGCTCTTTGGTGATCATCAGCCAGGAGCAGTCACTAGTAAACAACGAGGTCTCCGTACTGAGGCTAATATTAATGATCGTCGGAAGCGCAGTGGT
>JAFIDM010002131.1:59446777-59462471 GCA_023159025.1 Thereuonema tuberculata
AAGAAACAGTGGTCATTTTTTTAAACCATGGAAAATCAGGATGTCATGGAATTGACAGGACAGCTAAATGCTTAGCTGCAAAGGAGACTCTCCAGACACTACATGATAGACAGAGTACAATAGCAGCTTTCATTTTTTCGCTTTTGTTGTGCAGAAAATATCACAAAAGTCAGTTTCCACTTCATTCACAAAACACTTCATAAATTCAGTTCATTCTTCTCTCGAAAACCGCTTCAAAGATGTGTAGACACTTCTAAAAAAATTTTTATTATCAACTATCAACTTCAAAGTAAATATTTCCTTATAAACTATTTTTTGTAAAAACAGCATCAGATCCTTTTATCAGATGTTCTTGATCTATTCGGTCAAGAATTTTGATTTTGACGTCGTAAGCACGACGTGCTCGAGAAATAGCAACATATAACTGTCCATGAGTAAAAACAGGCTCTGGTAAATAAATACCAATCAGATGTAATGTTTGTCTTTGTAAACAAATTTTACTAAAAGTAAGAATGGAATAATTGTTATTTTAATCCCGAAATGCATTTAAAACTCACCTTTGTAATCTAAATACTGCGCTAACTTGTGAACGAAGTTTCTACGGCAAAAAAGGTTTTGAGTTTCGAAATCAGCGTAAAAAACTGAGTTAGTATGCCAAATTTCATTAAAACGGGTGCTGTGGTATCAAAATTATTTGTTTTTGAACTTATGTTTGATATAATTTCAGTTGTCTAGGTCAGTTTCCAATGATAAAATTTCATGGAAACAAAATGGAATGACAAAATGAACTAATATTTCATCCAATTTGAGTACCCTTGATTCAATGGTATCATTGAGAACCCTTGGATCTATCTTAGTAGCCTAATTATATAGAGTTACAGACAGACAGATACAGATGAACTTGACCAATTATATATATTTGATGTTAGTCGTGAAATCCTCTTTTCAGATTTCATTACTAATCAGTTTTTAATCGGCCATAGAGATTTCAATATTTTAATATTTTAATAATTTTTAGATTTGGAAGGGGGGTAATTTCAGAATGTGAGCTTTGTTCTTTGGGCGAAGATGATGATCCTGACCAAATTTTGTGGAGGGGTCAGAATCATTATCAAATAATGGTCAGGGAAATTTTCGAAAATTTTTAATTCAAAAAGGCATTTCTTTCCCTTGTCCTGACGACAAGGTTATAGTTATTTTTAAATATTATTCTCAATTTGTACGTAGTATTTGTTTGTTTAAGTACTTATTCCTGCATTCTGATTTTCCCTATCTTTCATTTTAATACAAATAACTTTTATTTAACTGTATTATGGATTATTAAAGGGTTTTTCCATTGGTGGTGGGATTATCCTTTTTTTAAAAAAAAAAAAATTATTATCTGTTTGTTCTTTTTTGGGTTTAAGCCCACCATTTTAGATATATTTTTATATTCAGTTGGTGGCCGCTGAGAGTTTTGATTCTTTTTTTTTTCTCTCTCCACTTACGTACATAATAGGAATGTGGGAACAATGGGTTCGCAATGTGTTCACAAGGGGATTGCGAACTGGAAACCACTGGTGGGGGCCTGTGGCGGCAGTGGGGGAAGGGTGCATCCCCACTTTATTTTGCTTCAGTAGAAGTTTTTCTTTTTTTTTTTTCTTACAGGTATTTGCCTGTTGGGCATTCATTTTGTTTTCTTCATTTCTTTTTCTTTTATGTTTGTCATTGTTTTTGTTGTTGTCTTTTGTGCTGTGGATCCGAAATCTGCTTTGTTGGTAGAGGTCTTCTTTGTCTTTTATGTTTAGGCTAAAGTGTAAGACAATGACGTGAAATCTCAGTGCAAAAGTTAGTAATTTCATTCCATCATCCTTTTTTTTAATACTTTGAGTGGCCTACCTATGAATAACATATTAAGTAACTACGGTGATCTGATTTATTATTGTTGAGGCATTATCCTCTTTAACTATAATAGTTACTCTGAAAATGCTGAAATAGATAATTGTGATTTTTACTTTTACAGTTATTAAGCAATTAACCTTCATTTATTTTTGTAATCAGTATTGTCAGATCCCCAATGATTCCTAAAATTATGTATTTGTTGCTCGTAGTGTAATGAAAAACAAAAGATTGTTTCTGCGATTTTGGAGTATGAAATTAGACATTAGCGTGTCCAAATAGATTTTGGTGAAAGTGTACAAATTATCTAAATAGATATCATGATACAACCTACTATGATATCTATTTGCGGTATTTATTAATATCGAATTTTGTTCATTTAAAGAAAACAATGAGTTTCTACCTCTTTTGGAAACAGAGCATATTCTGTAATATCATAGGGGATGAAAATGATAGCTTCTCTTTTCCATTCTAAAAAATATAAATAAAATAAATTTTTCTTTAAAAGATGCGAAGAGAAGTTATTTATAAAAAATTGTAGTTAAAGTATTTATGAAAAACTTAAAAGCAAGAAATGACCTTTGCAAAATATTTTCAAGTTATCACAAAGAGCTTAATTGATCTCGTATCATGTTTTCATGTAATTTTCAAAACAACACAGAAAAGCATAGACTATTTAAAGAAGCTATCATACCAAAAAAAAAATTAAACGAAATATAATTAATCAGGAAAAGAAAATACTGAAGAAATGAAATAATTGTCATTTTAATATACTATCCCCTTACATCGATTTACACTATAGACCATTATCTATCTGGGAAATTACTAGAAAATTGCAATTCAATGATGATATCCATATATACAGATTAAATCGAGTCCGATAAATATCTTCTTGAACCATTACTTTATTGTAATTATATGATTTCATATAGAAAATTCGCATAGAACATTTCACAGTGCACCTTCTTGACTGTCATCGTTTTGTATCTTACAGGTTAGGTCTGTAGACATATCGTAGATGTATGTATACATTCCAACGAACTGTCGCTATCCTACAGTTCGTCAACTCAGTACAATTACTATTCTAATGGGATTTAATGATTAAAAATTTTAAGAATTTAAAAGTACCAATTAGAAATTAAATTACGTAAAATTAAATGAACTTGACACATACTTAAAATACTTTTAAAATTTTTTTTAAAACATTAAAATTACAGAACCAGTTTCGTCGCCATTAAAAACGACGTTGTCAACTAAAATTTTAAGTCAACATGTGGCTTTATACAAGGAATGGAAAATACAAAAAATATTTAAATTTTACACCAATGGGATTTTACAGATTTTTATTCAATTACGGGACTGCCTTTTCGGTCTGATGTATGTCTTGAGGTGGTAAAGACAGGCTCTGATGTCATCATGTTGTCACTGATGGCTTGGTTTCAAAACGGCAACGATTGTCATCTTTATGGCTGTTGTCTGTTGTCTTTTTAATTCATAAATTAACTTACACTTACTAATAAAACAGCCTTATGAATGCAATCCATCTGTTTTTATTCAAAGAAAATAAGTAAAAAACAATCAATACGAAATAAATAAACAATACCAATAATGGTTTGTAATAAAAATATAATGAATTGATTAGAAATATACTTAAATTGAATATCAAATAATATTAAAATAATATTCTTAATTCTGAGCATGTTTATCAATTATCATGATTAAGAAGCATTCAACAAGAAAAGTTGGTGATTTTCGAGATGAGAAAGAACGAGGAACAATGAAAATTGTTGAAAATGATAAGTTTGAAGTCATGATGAGGAAATTTGTGATGAAACATGGATTAAAGTTTTTTTTTAATGTAGAGTAAGATGATTAAAACTTAGAGTAAAGATGAAAAGCAATGAGAACAGTGACAACACAATAGTATCACTGAATGTTTGAGAAAGGATCTCAAAATTAGGCTACGAATGTACGTATACTTAAAATTAAACCTGAATTTAAGTGCAAGTTGTCTGTTTTGATAAAGTTTTTTTCATCCAAAAGCAGTTAATGCTGAGTAATTTGTCAAAATATTTTCATAAATATGGATACTTTCTTTGTCATCACACTGATCTACGGGAAATTAAAATGAAAAACTTACTAACTTACCTAATTGCCACACCTTTAGACTGCACGGAACAATACAAAGATATTACATTAAGTAGAGTTTTAGAATGTTGAACATGATCAATGGACAAGAGTTATTATATTGACTAAACGAATCTTCACGCTATGATTTAAAGAACTGTAACTTCTCTTAAATACCTTTTCAGTTATTTAAGATCCATTGTTACACGGACAGAATGGTTGAATTGACTTTAGATGCCACAATAATGATTAGGTGGGCGATAATGGATTTCAACTTCTTAGAAAAATCAAGTACTGTAACACATAGTTTTATCCTCAAAGCGCCTATTTGCTGCGAGCCTTTAGTTAAATCATTCGACAGTGAGCAGCGAGGTCTCTGCAATCATATCAAAGATAGATTGAGGAAATTTCTTTCAATCCCCTATCTGTCCTCAGATTGAGAAGTCACTAAGAGAAGTTTTGTATTGAATTCTCAACTCCATTTTTTTGGGTTTCTAGTAAGCACAGAAAAACACCTAGTTTGTCATGAGCTCTCATGAGTTTGGTAGTTACCCTAGCTAGTCCAATTTGTAAAATTCAAAAAAAATCCTGGATATCTGTATTCTATAGTTGGTTTATATCCAGAATTAAACTGGATATTTCGGAACTAAAAAGATTTTTCTGAGAAATCGAAATCCCATAGTGTGAATAGTATACACACTAAATTTGACCTTTTTTAGCCCAACAGTTTTTTGCCTATCGTGCTCCAAACACCTGTTTAATTACACAACCCAGGACATTATAATATCGGATTAAAAATGCATTTGATTAACTTTAAAAAATATCAAAAATGACCTTTTTTTGTTTTCATAGTTAGTTTCGAGGCGTGATAAACATTTTATCAAAACAGATAATTAATTTTTATTTTACTTATGCTGTTTCTTATGTAGTTTTTTGGGAATCTTGGTTATTCTTGGTTTTTTGGGAATCTTGGTTTGAGAGATGGAATCATCGAAGTTTCTCAGGTAATTTTGTAAAGAGGTTTAATTTTTTAATAATATGCCTCTCTTATGATTATGTTACTTATAATTTTGGAGGTATAGAGCTAAATATTCAGAATTTATTAAAGTTTGGAAGTTAAAATGGAAGTTATTTCGAAGTTTTAGATCGTTTTTGACAATACTTTCTTCTTTCTTTTCATTTTCTTTTTGAACTTTTTCTTCTTTAAATTAATTTTCTCAAAATTTATGTCTTGCCCCGTTCTATCGGAATAATTTCATTATTTTATTGTTTCCCTCTTTTCTCTTTAAATAAACCAGAAATTACTAGAATTCAGAATAAGCAAACCAGTAATTTGTAAATTTACATGAATACAAGACTTACAATTAAAATTTTAGAATGTATATTATTTTACTTTATACAAAATAATAGTATGATATATTGATAAAGATAAATATTTATTAAGACAGAAAAGGCCAGACACACAAAAATACTAATGCATTTAAATTAATGATGATCAAAATTACAGACGTTTCGATTTGCTACATTATACAAATCTTTCTCAATGTGACCGTTAACATTCGCAAGAAAAACACAAACAACTCAGAAAACATAAAAAAACAGCGCCCTCTAGGGAACAAATGAGCAAAAAGGTTTTTAGATGAAAGTAATAAAATATTAAAATTACAAATATAAATATTTATTTATTTAATATTTGTTAAGTCAAATCTTCATCGTAAAAATTGTAATGAGGATACTTATGTAAAAGATCTTACCCTATTTCCAAATCCCTCCTCTGCACATTTTTCAATCACATCCTACAGAAAGAAAGAAATAATATTATTCGAGTTTTTATTGGTGGTTTCAAGAATTGCTAATTGATATGATTATTTGATAAATATGATCATAAACATAAATAAACGACACAGGAATGTTTTGAAAATATCTATATGAAATTCATTATATTGCAGAATGTTTCTGATATGATTTGATTTTATCAGATTTGATTTTATCCAATGTCTTGTGCAATGCTTTGCGCAGCTGTGCCGAAAGCTCAGTCGTAATCTCTTATTATTAATTTCTGACTTCACTTCCTTCATGTATTTTATTCTTGGTCTCCCCTACCAGATTTTCCCTTCATAATTCTTTCAATGAAGTTGGTGGTTCATTCAGATCGTCTTAGTAAATGGCCTAACATACTATTTCTTCTCTTATCAATAGTATATAAAATTTCTCTTTTTTTCTTCTATACTTCTCAAGACTTCATTTCAAATTCCCACATTTAAAACAATTGGAGCTTCTCTTTATCCAATTTTCGAAAGGTCCATGTCTCTGCTCCTCCAGATATAACTTTTTATAAATTGCTTTTTAAATTTTAGGGAAATATTATTTGAAGTTAACAAACCTTTTCTTTTGTAGAAGGGACCTTTAGCTTGTGTTATTCTTGCACTCATGTCTCTTTCATTTCTTCCATCGGATGTAACGATGTTTTCGAGGTAGGTGAAATCTTTGACCTATGTTATTCTTTTTCCATTCAGACATATATTTATGTTCTGCTTTACATCTTATGTGCACTTCAGGACCATCGTCTTATTTCTCATTAATTGTCATCCTACATTTGCTCTTTAAAATTTGATCCAGATTCTCTAATACTTCTTGAATATCTCTCTCATTTTCCATAACAAGGGCAAAATCATCAGCGTGTCAGATGGTATTTTAGATCTTTCCATTAATCTTGATTCCTTCAATGTTATTCAGTGAGAAATCCTTTATATCTTCGTCATTATATCAATATTTAACGGTGGGGAAAGACCACATTCCTGTCCTTTTTCAATCTTGGCCTCAATCTTGGCTTCCCGATAATTATAGTTTGGTTTTCATACATATTACATATGATTTTCTGGCCATTTTAATCTATATTTATGATTTTGAGCACCTTGAACAAAATATTTCACTCTACAATGTGAAAGGCTTTGTCTATATCGATGAAGACTATAAGGACCGGTTTGTTTATCCTGTGAGATTTTTCAATAACTAATCTAAGACTAAGAATAGCTTCTCTTCTTCTCTTATTTCTTTTGAATCCAAATTGATCATCAGAAATGTTTTCCGTGATTTTCCGTTCGATACGATTATAGACAATGTGAGTTAATATTTTTGAGGGATGCGAAAGGAATGCAAAGATCATTTCTGGGATCTTTGCACTCCTGACCTGCTTTGTTAAAAATTGCAATCTTAATGTTCGTTTGTCTTTTTGGTTTTTTTGTTTTCAAAATATTTTGGGATTTCTCCACTAATATACCGGGTGGGCATAAAATAACGTGATTCAGAGCCCTGTAGCGAGGAGAGTATTGGACAAATCGTAACAACTTTTGGTGGACATACAGAGAGAAACATACGGTTCCGATTTCTAAAAAAAAAACAATTATTGGGTCGGTGCATAATTATCAGGCGTTTTTGTAGGCGGGTTTTTGGTAATAAAAATTGCTGTTTTGTTTACTTTTTTTAATAAAAATAGTATTTTTGTTTCAGATGATAAAAATGCGTGTCAATAGTCATACTCATATTAGTCATATTATGCTTTATTACTTCGAAAAAGAATGGAAAGTAGAGCAGTCATTTCGTGATCTCAACGAACTTTTTGGCGAAGGAATAATTAGCGAAAGTCGATGCAGGGAATGGTTTCCCCTCTGTAGATCAACCGAATGTTGTTATGTTTCGTCCAATATATTCCTATCTAGATGGCTCTGAACACCTCATGCTATTTTATGCCCACCCGTTACGTATGATTGATAACTTCAAACAATTCAGTTTTTGCATCTTCTCCTAAAGCTTGCAACAGCTCTCCTGGGATTTGATCCAAAGCTGTGGTTTTCTTCGTTTTCGCTTTTCACAGCTTTATTGAATTCCGATCTTAAAAGGCAAGGGCTTGTTTCATCTCCATTTATGTGTTCTGCTTCAATTAGGAAGTTATTTAAAGCTGTTCCTCCATATAATTCCTCAGTGTATTCCTTCTATCTTTTTGAGATTTCTTCTTCCTCATTGAGCACTTCTACATCTTTGTTCTGATAGTGCTCAGTATCTTCTTTTTATCCTTAAATTGCATCTTTATATCTTTGTAGGCCTTTTTGGTGTTGCACTTTTGCATTTTTTCTTCTATTTCCTTATATGACTGTTCAATCGAATTTTATTTCGTCTTTTTTTTATTTCGCCTCCCAGATCACCATATTTCTTTATCTTTTGTATTCAGTCTGATTGTAAAAGGGAAAAGTCAGTAGAACCGCCAAACCGGGAGTAATAGGGGCAAAGATTAATTCATTGCCATTAATCATTTTCTTTTCTCTTTCTCTCTCAATCGGTTCATTTTGTGTCGTGTATTTACGATCGGTTCAGCATCGCGATTAATTCCCGAAAGTCCGGAGGAAACTTTGGGCCCAGCATCCACTTGACTACTTCCACTAGGGAATAACATATATCTCGATAATACTGTTGTACACACGAGTATTGAATCTGTGCACGGACGTCGACAGAGCAGCGAGGGATACCATTCTGCTAGGAAAACGATCCCCGCTCATCTCACAAAGACTATGTGTCAGTAGGTGAGACTTACATATCATTTCGTGAATGTGAATTATTCTATTATCGTCATTATTACTCCACAAAGATGGAGACAACAACCGAGGAAGTGACGCAGGCAGTTGTCTTACTATAGCAAGGTCACGAATCAACGATATGTTGCGCAACTGTTGCACATGTCGCAGTCATCTGTATCACGAGGTTCCAGGAGGCTAGTGGCTATCGGAGGTTCCAGGAGGCTAGTGGCTTTCATCGGAGACCAGGTTCTGGGGAAAATCGAGCTTCAAGTGCAAGAGATGACCGATTTATTAATATCACTGCACTGTGCAATCGTAATTTGACTGGCATTCTAGTCCAACAAGAGCTGCACTGTCAATGTGGGGTAGCTGTTAATGGCTGGACAGTCAGAAGACTACAAGAAGGAAATTTGACCCACTTTGGCCTGCAACATGATCATTTCTGACCACAGCTCATCGGCAAACCCGCCTGCAATTTGCTCGCGATCATGTTCATTGGACTGAAGCGCAATGGGGTTCAGTGTTGTTCTCTGACGAAGCTCGAATGTGCTTACATGGCAATGACAGACGAAACCGTGTCTATCGAAGGCCTGGTGAACGTTTTGCTCAATGCTGCTTCCAGGAAACGTCAGTTACGGAGGAGGCTCCTGCATGCTATGGGCAGGCATTTCACTTGCAACCAAAACTGACACGGTGTTTATCGACCCTGCATCCACAGGCGGCGGGTTGACGGCTCACCGGTATATAACCGAAGTGCTACAACAATATGTATTGCCGTATGCTGGATTCTTCGGAGAAAATTTCATTTTCATGCACGACAAAGCGAGGCCACACCCCGCTGTTCGGGATTATCTGAATGCAGTTGGTATTGAGTGCAAGCGGTGGCCTGCACATAGTCCTGATCTGAACCCGATCGAACATCTTTGGGGCCTCATTAAGAGTTCACAGTAGAAATCCATCTCCAAAAACAATCGCGTAGTTGAATGTGATCCGACCAATGAGATGCCAAATGGAAGCTGTTATCAGAGCTCGAGGTAGCAACATGCATTGACTTGCAATAAATGCTAAATTCAACTCAATTTGTTGCCTTGTCTTTGTAATGAAATGAACGCTTTTGGTATTACACTTCCCTATTTTACTGTTTTCCTCACATTTTTTTTCATCCGGAACGTTCTGCGTGTCACCTGAAAGGAAATGCGTATTCTTTGTTATTTTATTACTTGTGGTTTTAAAACGATCAAAAATTTGCGACAATTTAAGGTTCACTATTGCATTTCAGTTTGAGTCGATTTCCTTGCACTCGAGTGTAGAGGCAGAATTCTAGGAAATAATATTTGCTTATCATGGAAATTTTGTGTATTTTTGTGAATTATTTTAAAATCACATATGTTCAATAAGTCAAATGTAAGTAAGAAAGAAAGATTATATTAACTTACTTTGTCCTTAAAAAAATAATTGCAATTGTTCGCTATTTCTGTAGCCTCATTTTCCAGCTAAAATAATTAAAAACGTATATATTTCAATTAATTAGAAGTGTAAAGATATTCGTTTCAAAATTATATAGAATACTCCAATAATAAGGATATTAAATTTAGGAAAGATGTTTCTTTAAAAAATAATTGTTAAATGTTATTACATACCATCTCTTTTATTTGATCTTCCTCTTCAGTACCAGATGCATCTCTATTTTCTGTTTTGTTATAGATTTGTTTCCAAACTTTTCTAAAATTGTCCAACATACATTGCTGACATTCAGCCTATAGGAGACGGAATATATCATATTGAAAATTTCATTATTAAATTTAAAACTGGAGGCATAATAGTCTTTCTTCGAACTTAATCCTAGATTACACATTTTTAGAACTTTTCACTTTTGTATCTTGTTTTCATATTTTATGGTGCATAACATCGGTGATTCAAAGAACAAAGCAAATATTGCGGATCTGTAAAATAAAAATAACAAATGAAGCAAAAAAAAATTATTGTAATATGTAATTAAGTAAAGGCACAACTCTATTTTTGAATTACAGTTTTAATTTTTAAAATTTAAAAATGTAGAATAGCAGCATTGTTACGGTTTTTTTTTATTCTCAGTAGATATTTTTATTTATTTTTACTTTCGACTTTGCTTTTTGAAAAATTAGACTTATAAAAATCTGCTTTTGAAAATTTATATCTATTGCTATTTCTTCAATAATGTTTATCTTTGTTTCATCTTTCCTGTCATCTTGTTTTCCATTTTCTTTAATTAGTGTATTAAAAAAATATTTCCTCCTTGTTTCTCTTTTAATGCTCAGTTTACTTCAAAACTTTCTGTTAGTTTGTTTTCCTCTTGGTCATTAATCTGTCAATTAACTGTTCCTACGTCATTGGTTGACCTGATGTCCCCCTCTTCCCTATTTGTTAAAATATTTATGTTTTATTATTTGATATTTTGATTTTAGATTCTGTAAATATATAGATATCGGAGCTGTTGAGCCTTCTAGTCATTTAATATGCAGTCTCCGTATCATATCTGTTTTATTCCTATTTATTTTTAATTTCTAGTTTTAATTATAAGCATTGTTAAGAGTGTAATTTTGATATTCGTTACCAAACACCTAATTCTGTGTTGAAGCGTGTGTTTTGGATTATTAAACGTTGGTTGTGGAAGAAACTTCACCCAGTGCCAGCGTGGAAGAGCGTCAGAGTTGTGAGCACGTGTGCCCGCGCAATCACCGTCTCCCTGAAAGTCACCCAAAATGCTTCCCCCTGAATGCAGACCTCATGGCGAAATGTTCGTACAATTCAGATGTTCATTATGGCAAGAAAACGTCTCTGAGTGTTATACGGTGTGAGAATCACTGGGTCTGTGTGGATTAATTATCAATTAGTGCTCCGAATCTTGTGCCACGAATTTGGACTCCCAGGTACATTTGCGAGCAGCGAAGAGAAACTGTAAGTGACTAATTTTCATAGGCCTATGATCTACATAGGCTTGTGTGTCTTGCTAGCAATCAACATTTATTTTGCCCTTACCTGTGTTTTCTCCACAAGAGAGACTTTCGAACTACAACGAAGAACTTTCCCAGGAGAACCTGTTAATAATTATTCCTTTATTTGATCAACATTATTTTTATATTTTAGAAACTTATTAAAAGAAGGAAGAACCCCGGCATAATGATTTAGTGTAGATTAGGCTTAACTTTGGTTCTTTCCATTCTGTATTCTTTTTTTCTTTTTTTTATATTTCAACGTAAGCTTTATTGATTATAAATCTTATTTGTTCTATCTAATCCTTTGTTTTGAATTAGTTTATTTTATCAAAAATAAACTGGTAGCAGAGTGTTGTATGTTTATATTACCTGTTTCGATTCATTGAGTAATTTGCAAAAGTCACATTCCTGAGGAGATTATTTATTCTATTAATTAAATAAACATTAAACCGTGTCAGTATTTAAACTTTTTTTGTAAAACAGCATTTTGTAATACTTCAAAAAATATATTCAAATTGAAAAATGATTCAAGTATTATACAGAGTTGGCGAAAAGTCCGAATTCTCTGGATGCTCCGGATGTATGCTATGGAGATGTCTTATATATAACTTTTCTGGAAATAATTCAAGCAGCAGCAATGGAAGCAACAATGAAACAATCGCACACTCGCACATTGACAACACGCGAGCAATCGAATAATAGCAATAATCAAAGCAAGCAAGCAGTGACGGAAAGTATGGCTGATTTAAGGGGATTTCTCAATTTAAGAGCGTTTACTGACTGGAGTTTGGATTCACGAACGATCGCATACGGACCAAAAACACTTTTACACATTATAACCAATTTTCAGCATCAAAAGAATATTATTAGTATGGGAACGGAAGTCTTTACCTCAGGATCTGTGAAAGATTTACATCGGACGGAAAGACCGTCAACACGTTTGGAAACATGTACTGTTGTGGTAGAATCCATAATGCTATCTGCCGTAAAGTCGACTCGCAAGCGTTCTGCCGAATTAGATATTTCCCCGGTTAACCATGAGAGACCAAATGCGAAAGGATTTGGAAGTGAAAACTTTTCGCCCGTTGTCAGTGAATGAGCTATTTGATGTGGATTTAACACGGCGCGAAGAAGCACTCAACCTGCTTCTCCAGTATTTCCCAATAAGAGAAGATCAACGAAGAATTGTGTTTAGTGACGAATGTGCTATCTGCCGAAGTTCGAAAGACCGGAACGTTTATTTTTTGTCATAGCAAAATCCACATTTCTTTCAAGAACTCGAACAAAATCCATTATTATTTGAACAGAGATAACAGAAGAACATTTGTTTGGACCGTATTTCTTCAATGGCCCAGTGAATCAGACGACTTACCTACGTATGATTAACGATTGGTTGTTGCCTGAATTCCAGTTGAAAGGTATAGCTGACACTGTATGGTTTTAACAAGACGAAGCACCAGCTCATTTTGCTTTGAGGGTGCGACTGTGCCTTGACGAGCTTTTACCGAGCAGATGGATTGGCCGAGGACCCGACAACTTTCCTTCACCTTTGCCTTGGCCACCATGCAGCCCAGATCTCACTACGCCAGACAATTCTCTGTGGGGAATCATTAAACAGGAAGTCCGCAAACAGCGGTACGTTTCCAACATTGAGTTGCAGATTGCTGTGCGCAATGTCTTCACGATTGTGACGCCACAAATGCTACATAAAATAAGCTTATGGACCTCGAGGTGTATCTGTCTGTGCAGAGACCATGGAGAAGTGCATATAGATGTTTGGATCCATAATAGACACATCAATTCATTCAAATCCAGTTTGATTTGACAGGGGTATACGAACTTTCTTCCACAAACAAAAGATTTTTAAATGTTTTTTTTTTAGAAAGAAATAGAAGAATACAAATAATAGTCTACAAATAATATTATGACTTCATCTAGGAAGTAATGGTCAGTATTGATCAAATTATATAAAATATTTCTAAATTCGAAGATCAATTGGAATAATGAAAAAATCCAGCTCTAATTCTGAAGATTGAAAGTGACTCTGGTACATAGGTGGACTATTAGTTTTCGATTTCTTCTAATTTCTTTTGCATATATTTGCTTAATATTTCCTTTATCTCAGCTGTTGTGTCTTTAGGCTTTTATACCGGGAAGCTCTTTTATTCTCCTGGAGCGGGAAATCCGGAAATTGCAGTAACAATCATTTCTCTGTGGCTTTTTGATAATTAGTGTTCTTCTTCATTAGGTCGTCTTTGCATTCAGTGAGTTAGACAGCTACCGGAAGTATTTCGTGGACTTTTCCATGCTTTTGCTAACACTATCCCAGTTAAACACCGAAAACAAAATAAATTCTACTAAAAAAAGTAATAACTTAATGTCTTTCTTCAGTTGTCGGTAAAGTAAATTATGTCACTTAAAATTCTATAATACTGTATCAGACGGTTGTTAAAAATTCAGCGATCCCATTCACGTGCATCTAGTCAGTTCAAAGCCTAACTTGGCATACCTGTATCTCTGATTTAAACTTTGGGTCCGAGAATAGTATTCATATCTTGCATTCTCAACATTGAAAAATCTTAATCTTAAAAATTCCGTATAAGCACAGAAAAAGCAGAGGGTTTTCCTAACAAATTTTGGAATGGGCAATGCCATTTGTGAATGTCATTTACCTTAGAAGTACAGTCTTTTACTTTTAATGTGGTTTACTTAATGTGGTTTATTTAATGTAGTTTACCTTTAATGTGGGCAAATATGGTTTACTTAAGACTGAACAAACAGTTCCTTCTTACTAATTGATATGATGCTGAAAAGAAATTACTGTTCTGACAGTAATAGAGACTCTTGGAAAGGAAAGTGATAGAAAAGAACAGCTTTTCTACAATTTGATGAAGAATGTTTTATTAGCTTAAAGTAAGGTTGTTGTTGTTTTATGGTTCGCACCGAAGTGCGATCTTCGTGTCCGAAGGTCCGTATTGGATGGATCTCTAAGTGTTCCCAACATGGCGAACCCTTAGAAGAAACCATAGAATTTCAAGGGAAAGAAAGTGAGGTGGTTTCCCGTTGCCTTCCTCAGAAAATAAGGAAGGAATGATTTCAGACCTAAAGAGAAAGATGAAGCAGCAGATAAACACAGGAAAGGAATTTTTCAAACAACCATTTTCACGCCGGGATTTGAACATAGGTTCCGACGTATTTGTCTCAGCCGCCTTGTGCCCAAGACCAAGCCGGAACGGCTGTAAGATAGATGGGTCTTTTATATAAAATTTTAATTTGAAGATCTGCAAAATATCTAGCAAAAATTTTTAAGAATTTCAATGTATTTTAATAATGAGTTTTTGTCGAAATTCAGTCTTCCTGGTATCTATTTCTCTCTTATTTGACTTTACATTTTAGCAACTTATCTATCTAGAACAGAAGTCTTCAACCCACCTGAAAGGATTTTTTTTGCGGATTTCTAGTTCACAAAAAATACTAAATTTTATTCTCAGAAAAATATAAAATTATTTCAAGAAGAAAATAACGTCCAAAGCTCTCTCTCAAATGCATTTTCTTTTATGTATTTCAAAATTCATTCATTTCTTACATTTCATTTCTTACATTTTTTTAATAAATAAACGTCTTAAAGTTAAACGTTTAGTGGCAAGTGACGAACTGGAGGACAACTGGTTATTTCCATAGTAAACTCCGTCGGTAAACTTACGACTATCAGGACTGAGAACATATGGCGTCTACCTGTTTGTTTCAGAGCGGAAATCACCACACCATCACAGGAAGTTGCTAATTGACCATATTCATGCACTGCGCGGAAGCAAGCAAGCTAATGAAAAAGAACACGTTGCTGCGACATTTTTTCCAGCATGTTATTGGCTACATATAAAGACTAATTGCTGAGAAGAGAGTCCAGAATGAGTGTGGAAGTTTCACATAGTCACTTTCCTGTCTTTTTTCTTCTTTGAGTGTACTTGTTTGAACTTCAAATTAAAAGAAGTCCATACAGTACAATGGTGGCTAGCACAAGTAAAAGGTACAAAGTTAGTTAGAGTTTCATTTGTTCAAGAGGAGTGGACAAAGTAATATTTTTTGTTGAAGTTCGCCAGAAGTCAGTTTGCTTGGTGTGTCATGAAAGAATAAAACTTTAAA
>JAFIDM010002131.1:59463707-59478867 GCA_023159025.1 Thereuonema tuberculata
CTGTTTCGCTATTCTACTAGCTCATCAGACCTGCCCTGCCTCTCCCGATAAAGAACCAGAAAAGGCACAAACCTATGGGAGAACCACCGGCCAAACTGGCAGTGGCTCCCCAAAGGCAAAAAGGCAATAAATAAATTCCTGTGAGGCCGAGAGGCAACAACAGAAAGCTTCCCTACATCTTGTAGGCGAAAAGAAATAAAATACAAAAACACAAAGAAACACGGCTTCACTTAAGCATAAGAGAAAAGAATACGTGCTGATTAAATTCTTTGAAATGTGTCAAAAGCCAGTACAGAATAAACAACAAATAAATTGCCTTTTTCTGATTCATTTACTGGGGAGGAACAGGTAACACCTGTTTCGCTATTCTACTAGCTCATCAGACCTGCCCTGCCTCTCCCGATAGGTATGAGAATTGGAAAAAAAAAATTCCAAAGTTTTGTGAACAAATGTATAATTGAAGCTAAGGTAAACGCTAGCGGGGATTAATTATTCACCCCTTTTTATTCTTGATTTTATTTTGATGTTTTTGTAATTCAGGGGTCATTGATTTGTATGTTTGTCCGTTTTGTCTATTCGTCCCATTTCACTGAGCGAGGTATGCTGGATGGGTTCGGGCTGATGAAAGGCCAACAAGCCTTGAAACAGCGCTGTCCCCGACTTCCAGCACAAATATCAAAAATAGCTCAGTGAATTTGTGTTTTGTTTAGTTATGTGCGTTCTTTGTTTTATTTTACTGTATAAATGTATAATTCGTTTAGTAAAATATTCAATGAAATTTTTACAGTGAAATTTTGAAATCATTCCAATCATTTTGAAACACCCGGAATTTACTATTGCATTTCCATTGACCAAAGAAAGCACAAAGTTCTAAAAGCTGTTCGAAACTGTGAAAGGTCGTGGGATTACAAAGCTGCATGAAAGATGGTACTGCAACAAACCGTTGAAGACGTTCTTCAATAAAATTATTGGTGAAAATGAAAACTGATTTTATTTTTACTTAAAAACCGAATGAACTTTTTGGCCAACAAAATACATTTAAAAAATCATTCCCCAGGGATTCTTCGAAAGATTAAAAAAGCTTTTCTTTCTTTTTGATCTTAAAACTGCCTGTTGATCTTTTGGCATCATTTAATTAAATGAAAGTCGATCTTTAACTATTTAAGTTTCTTGTTGAAAGTCAGTGAACAAACGTCACATCTGAAGTAAAGAATAATAATGTAAAAGCCTGGAAAGAATTATATTTTTCATAAATTTAGTTTCAAATTCTCAAATGTAAAAATATTTCTCAGAAACTTACAAAGTTAAAAATATGTTTTAATACCAAAGTAACTCACTTTTATCGTGGAAATTCGGAATAATAGCACATATAACACAGAAGTGATATGTATATCACACTAAAAGGACTGGTTACATTAAAAAAAATATCATATTTAATTCCCAAAAAATTTAATATTACTTAAGACATTTGGAAAGAATTTTGGTTATTGTTTAAGAGTAGCTTTTAAATTACAATTGAATCACTAAGTTTACATTAAATAATATAAATAAATTTGCAGAAACATGGAGGTATAGATTCGAACACGACTATTATCAGTGTCAGTTTTCATTCCGCAATTTTGATGCCTGTATGATTCATAAGAAGAAATATAAACAATTTTATTATTCAATATAACATTTCTTTTCTAGTTTTTCTGAAACATCATTTTATAAGTGTAATCGTAACATGAGTGAAGGACAATGAGCAAAAGTCTATGGGAAGTTACCACACGCTGTTTAATGATAAGATATATATCTACAGAAAGATCTCCTTAAATCGAACATATTTAATTATTACTACTCGTCTCACTTATTAAGTCCGTTGGGAGTTATATAATTCTAGATATGACTCATATGGTGAGTGTAGGATGCAGGGAAGTCAAGGGGGGGGGTTGGCTTCCCTGCAATCCACACTCACCACATAACATAAGTCATATCTAGAACTATGCAATTCCGAACGGACTAATAATTGAGACACGGTGTAATAATAAAAAATGTTCTATTTAGGGAGATCTTTCTTTGCATATAACTTATATCTTACTGCTATACAGTGGTGGAACAGATCTGTTCACTCTCATTGGTTCATGATTTGATTAATTTTATTAATCTTTTCTTTTTCTGTATATAATTTGTGTATGAAAATCTTAAACAAATGAAGAAACATTTGAATTTAAATTGATAAAAATAAAGATCAAGAATATTTTCCATCTGAAACTAGTCTGATTTTTTATTGTATATATTATTGAATATTTTCCATCAACTTCAATATTTTTATATTTTAAGTTAGTTTTGTAAATTAATATTGTAATTTACCTGTCTTGTCTTATGGGTTTAGATGACCTAGTCATTGAGTTTTAGTACAATAATTATTTTGAAATTTGGATGGCGCTAGCAGGCAATAGTTGAGTTTTACATGGGAATGACTCATACCACTGTTTTTACGCGATTTATATTCTAAACACATTTTCGTGCGATTCTCAGCGTTCCAAGTCACGCACTTCCCTTGTAAGTAATCTAACAAATCAATCTGCAAACAGAGGACCTCAGCCAATCCCACAATTCCTTAAAAAGCGGAAGTGTAGAAAAAAAAAAGAGCAGAGGTAGACATACTCAAGACTAAAAAAATATATACAGTAGAGCCCCTATTATCCGGAGAATTGAGTGGCAAGGGCTTCGCGGATAAGGAAAATCGCGGATAACCCGAAAAAAGACTAAAAATGAGGTGTAAACACGAAAATCAATATTTTACCATTAAAAACTACGGTTTATTGTACAAAAAACATAATATGTAAAATTTTTTAAATATATTTTAAAACAGAAACCTTTGCTCTACGTTTGCATCCACAAATTCTGAGAAGGCCTATAGGATTACGCACAATAAACCTGTCAGAAATTTTCGACCTTCGCACTGTAGGACCTATTTTACTTTCCCTGTTGTTGGCTTGGATTAAAATTGGTTTTTTTTTTAGGTTCGTAATTAAGAAAATTTTTCGCGGCACTCGCGGATAATCGGGACTCTACTGTATAACAAATAAAAATGAAAATATATACATAAAATATACAAAATTTAAAAATCTAACATAATTAACAAAGCTTCAAAAAATTTGATAACTTTAAAAAAAAAAGAAAAGAAAAAAAGTCATCTTAAAATTTCAACCCATATTCTAAAATTCTTTGAACTGAAAGCACTGTCGAATCTGTTTTTCGTAATAAAATAAGATAAATCTTCAATAAATCTTATTTTATTTTGAAGACACGCACTACAATACAATGGTTTCAGTTGACAAAATTTTAGAATATGGGTTAAAGTTTTAAGAGCAGGATTTTTAAGTTAGTTTTTTTGAAAATTTGTTAAGTATTTGATATTTTTTAAATTTTGTATTTTTTATATAATTTATGTATATTTTTATATACATTTTTTAAGTTTTGAGTACCGTAAAACAGAGTTACTTGGACCCTGAAGGCTCACTTGAACCCGAATTACAAATATGTGTAAGTCCACTACCACAACTCAACAATTGATTATTGTAAATAAAATGTTTATTTCGCTAGGTACCAGCATATACAAAGCAAGGTGTGTTTGAACTGGTTCTAAAATAATGGGTATTTAAATTTGGGTTCAAGTGACACTGGAGGGTCCAAGTAAACCTGTTTTACGGTATGTCTACTTTTGCTTTTTTTTATGGTTTGTTTTTACTACGCTTGCGCTGTTTGTTTAAGGAATTGAGGGATTGGCTGTTGTCATCTGTTAAGAGTTTGATTTATTATGTTATTGGTATCCAGGTCCGATGATGAGCGGTGGAAGTACTGCTCGCAACATGTAACTGTTCAATGTTTTAATTTTAAAATATTGTTATTTCAAAGTGTGTTATCGTTTATATTTTATGTTCAAAATACACTGCAGTTGTTCTTTACCTTCTATAGATATGAAAATTACTTGACTTTTAGAATAATTTACAATATACCGGGTCAGGGGCGTATGTAAGGGGGGGGGGGCCGAGGGGGCCCGGGCCCCTCCCGAAATAATGAAGATATGGTCTCCTAACGTTTTTTTTTATTGAACATTTTGATTGAACATTTTCATTTTTTTTTTGTTTGGTTGAATAGATTTTTTGGCCCGGGCCCCCCCCCCCCAAATAGTAATGGTTTGTCCTTGCCACTTTTTTTTTTTTTTTTTTTAAAAATTGGGTTTTCTTGGGGGGGCGGGCCCCCCCCCCCCCCCGAAAATATATTCTATATACGCCACTGTACCGGGTGATAAAGATATAACAGGAGGTGTTCGGAGCCCTGTAGTGTGTTATGTACTGGACGAAATAGAACAAAATTTGGCCCATACACATTACAGTATGCGGTTTCGATTTGTAAAGAAAAAAAAATTAGTACCAAACAACGCCGATAGGGAAATTCTGGCGCTGTGGTCGAAAAACGCAATATGAAATTTACATATATGTGTACTTTGTGACACGATATCGAGAATAAAAGGAGAGGTTTTCAGAAATTCTAATAATTCTACAAGAAGTCGCCCGTCGATGGCATTATCACTTTGTGATCGTGCCTTATTGGTCAAGCTGTTTTATCAGCGGGATGAAAATACCAATGCTGCTCTTTGTGAATACCGGCGGTTAAAATAGTTACGTAGAGGACCGATGACCATAACTAACTAAGACCATAACGATGACCATAACATTCTTCAACAAAGAATGGTTGAAAAATTTGAAAGACCAGGAACTCTTGGTGTGCAACCAGGCAGAAGATGTAAACGTTTCAAGCAGGAACAAGTTGAAGAAGTTGCAGCTGCCGTTCAGGATAAAGCATTAGCTAATAAGCAGGGTACCAGCAGTGCACATTGAATATCACGACAAAGAGATATCCCGTTGTCGACGGCGCAGAAGATACTGAAATTTTATCCGTATAAGATAACACCCATTCAAGAATTGCTCCCAGGGGACAGAAATACCCGATTAGAGTTTGCTTTGAGATTTTTGGCTCGATTGGAAATGGATGACGAGTGGCCATGGCGGATATTATGGAGCGATGAAGCTCACTTCCATGTGCACGGTGATATCAACACACACAACTGCCGTATTTGGGCTGATACAAATCCACACGTTGGTCAGGAGATCCCTTTACATTCAGCGAAAGTCACAGTTCTGTGTGGGATCACTGCTTCTTTTATCATCGGCCCATACTTTTATCAAGAAGTTAGTAGAAATGGACTAGTGACTTGTTCTGTTAATTCCCACAGGTATGCCGCTCCGCTCGAGAACTTTGTGATACCTCAACTGCAGCAAAAAAATTCTATCGATTCTTTCATTTTCATGCAAGATGGTGCGCCACCGCACATCGGACGTCGGGTGAAGGATGTCCTGCGTCAACATTTCACAGACACTAGAGTAATTAGTCGCACATATCCCATGAATGGCCTCCGACGTCCCCTCATCTGAATCCTTGCGATTTCTGGTTGTGGGGCTACCTGAAAAGCTTTGTGTATCAAGGACATGTTCCTGACACTCCTACCTTAAAAGATCAAATAGGTTACATGTAAGACGAATAAATGCCGATATGCTGCGAGCCACTGTCGAAAACCTCGTGTACCGCATCCAGTTAGTAGAACATCAGGCTGGTCACCTTAAGCCAAATTTGTAGGTTGCTATAATAAACGTTTTTCATTGGTATTTGGTGCGTTGTTATTTAGTGTTTCCATTGGCAGTTATGTATTCTTTCTTCAGAGATTATGCGCTTGCATCGCCAGAATTTCCCCTATCGGCGTTGTTTGGTACTAATTTTTTTTCTTGACAAATCGAAACCGGACACTTTAATGTGTATGGTGGCCAAATTTAGTTCTATTTCGTCCCGTACATAACACGCTACAGGGCTCTGAACACCTCCTGTTATTTCTAGATCACCCGGTATAATTAGTTTATAGAAAACAGAATATTAATAACATTCTAATATGATTAAATAAAACAGTTATTTTTCTCTTGTAATTTTGTATTTACAAACAAACTCCTCTGACCTATCCACGCCCTATCTCTTCTATTATTTATAAGGAATTAGTTTTAATAATCCTTCTAAAATAAGCGAATATTCGTTAGGGGCTGTTCAAAAAAGACGTCAGATGAAAAATCGGATTTTTAGACCCCTCACCCCCTCCCTGTCAGGTTCTGTCAGAAATTTTATACCTCTCCCCCCTCCCTGCGTCAGGTCAGATAAAAAATAATTTTATAAATTACGAAAACTTTATTTTTATTTACTTTTCAATGTTTTCCCATAAGTTTTTCAAGTGATCATCCAATGAAACTACTTGGATTGTACTCTCGACTGATTGCGATGATTCTGTTGGAACTTCTTTCAAAGCCTCGAATTCATTTGCCTCGAATACGTTTGTGTCAATCCACTGAAAAGTTTTTTCACCTATTTCATCTTCAACCTGCGCCAAAATGTGATTTTCTTTTCGGAAGATTTTCTTTGCTTTAGGAGCTCTTGTATTACGTTGCTTTGGATGAATCTTTTTATGATTTTTCAATAAAGTCAAAGAAGCAAAGTAAGTGTTGCAATTGTCGCAAATTCTTTCACTGATGATGTTTCTCAAGCTTGTGCAAAATTTATATATTTATTTTCAGGCATATTTTTTTCAGAAATGTGAAGCGATTGGAACAATGTTGGAACACCAATTCGCACAATAACTGACGCTGCTTCCACACTATTTGAAACAAAGTTACCAAATTCTCTCTGCTATCTTGTAACCAGTGGCGCCGTTTTAAGTCTCGTAATAAAACTGCTCCTCTATTAAAAAACTCATGTTTGTGCTTGAATAAAAACCTGACGACAGAATTTCTTCGACCCCTCCCCCCCTCCCTTCAGGTTCTGTCAGAAATTTTATACCCCCTCCCCCCCTCCTAAGACCTGACGTCATTTTTGAACAGCCTCTTAGGATAGTTGGTTGTGTCCAATATAATTTTCAGAAAATTTATAAATTATTATACTACAAAATGAGCCTTTTTTGTTCCGAACTTTCTTAGCTAATATTTACCTAAAAGTTAGAATTCGAAGTTAAGTCATTATTTTATTAATCTGTAAGCTTAAGGTTTTACAGCTCAGTATTTAATTTTTTTGTCAGATCCTCCTTGCACTTTACGGAGAGCCATTTTTTTTTTCGTATTTTTCATGAAACGCAGATATCAGTCGGAGGAGCGACAGTATCTATTTAAGAAACGAAGTAAGTGAATTATTTCACATTCTTTAAAAGCTTAAAAAGGCGCAGCTTCTTAAATAGATATGACAACTTCTCCTGTTACTGATATTTGCGTTTTACCTTCAATTTTAATAGCCGAGATATATACAGTCGTAATTCCTCGGAAGCGCAGTGGTGCCTCAAAGGTATAAAATACAAATGAAAAATTCACCAATTGAAAGTTAGTGAGTAGATTCATGTACTAGCAGTGCGCAGGCCTCTATGAATTTTTTAAAGCATAAAAATTCAAACTGCGCATTTGAATTATGAATAATAACAATGGGTGAGACCATATTTGGTCTCGCCCACTGTTAGTCGTAATTCTTGGATTTGAATGATTCCTAATAGAAAATTGTTCTGAAATGAACTGTGTAAGAATTTCTATATCCTCCTTCTGGAAGGACTTTTTAAAATGATTATTTCTCATGGTAAATTTGAAGTTACGAACTTTAGTCGCTACAGACTTATTGAAGGAATTTCAAACTTAATTTTCGTTTTTGAATGAGTGTTGGTCGTGCCACACTTTAGTAACAACTGATTTTTGAACATGGCTGCTCCCGGTAGAATCGTAGCGACATGTGGTTCTCAGATATGAACTTTGTTTAGCTACTAAAATATTATAAAGTTTCAGTCTGTTTACGTGATTTTGTATTAAAGGTCTAATTTCATTATGAAAAGTAGTCATTAGTTGTAAATGAGTTTGTTATTATTTGAAATGACACAAAACATTGAAGTCCTTCTAGAAGGACTATTGGGACTTAACACCGTGATTCAAGCAAAATGAAGACGACTACAAATGTTTTATTTCTTTTGTGTACTTCTTTTACAAATGCACTTAAATTATGAAAATTTGAATTTGAAGTTATGAAGAATCTGGGATTTCTTTTTTTTTTGTTTTTAATTTTCAAAATATTCTGCAAATCATTAAAATAAAATTCGAGTAGTCAATTTTTTTTTTTTTTTCGATTAAGTACTCGGTATTTTCAACTAAAAAAACATTCAGGAATATCTGAAATGTTTAAAATTTTGAAAATAAATGATTTGAATTTAAAAGCTTTTATTATTAATGCAAATTTCATTTTTAAAAAAATAATTGAATTTCACACAATTTAATTTTTTTTTTTTGGAAATTGACTGTTGCACTAACAATAGATATTTTAAATATAAATCATTATTTTAAGCATTTTTTATCATTTCATGTATTTGTCCTTTTTTTTTTAAGTTGAAAATATCTAGTAATATCTTTCAACATCCTTTTCAACTATCTTAAGTCCTGAAGGTCCTTCTGGAAGGACATCTTATTTTAAATGGTTAAAGAATTTTTTTTAAACATATTTTTAAGGCACCAAGGTTGTAATAAAAAAAAAAAAAATTATGGAGACCCCAAAGAATTTTGAATTTGTCTGATGTTGGGATCCAGGGGGATATGATTGAAGTGGGTTCGTACTGCATTTTTAATACAATTTTTTTTAGTAAAAATTTCTTTTGTTATTAATAGAAATTATTAATCACTCATTTACTCCACTACATTCAGATTCATATTTTATGTTGATGTATTTTTCTTTTTTTATATTCTGTGGTATGTGGTACACTAAAAATTTTTAAACTTACCAAGGACAAATATAAGGGGGAAGGGGGGGGGGGCCCGAAATAATGAATATAAAGAAAAAAATAAGCAAATAGGTTAGAAGAAAGAGGCTAAAATAGGATTTTTTTATTTGGTTGTTAAAATAGGATTGCCGTTTTTTTTTTTGGGTTGTTAAAATTCATCTTGAGCGGGGCCCTTTCATTAATCTTTGGCCCCCCCAAAAAAATATATTCTATATTCGCCACTGAAACTTAAAGATGATTTATCTTTAGAAAGATAAACAACAACGAACTGTCTTTTTGTGATCTTTGTATTAATTTTTTAGCGATACCATATGAAGCAGCTATTAGGGTTCTCGTGTCTTATGGAGGTACCATTTCTTTCCCCACCCTACTTCAAATACACCTCAGTTATGAGACCTGCTTTGTTCATTCTGACTACTCTGAACTGGTGATCGCCAAGTAAGCGTGAAACAGGATTTCTTGAGATGTTAGTTTGAACATTGGTCTCAAATTTTAATGTGTTTAGACATTTTTAGGCGCTTTTTCTATATTTCCTTGCGCCTAAAGTCCATTTTACATTTACCATTTCACTCGCCATAACCTCGCCATAACGGTCGCCATCACCTCGCCATCACACATGTCGAGCAGATGGCGATAGATAGCGGTTGGGCTATCTTTGAAGAAATGGCGCCATTTCGAGATGGCGCAACGACACACCAGTGCTCCTGGTGAAGAATTGTAGAACTTGGAAGTCCAATCGATTTGTATCTATTTATTCGAAATTACCGATTACAAAAATGATTTTCGCGATCGGAGGGCATCTTTTCATTATATTTACCATAAGTCTTCTTAATTCTCCCTCTTCTAGACATTCTATCTATTGAAAAGTCTTCAAATCTTCAAAATAAAAACAAAATAAACGTATAAAGCCATACATTTATTGAAATAAATATTTCATAATTTTCGAAAAGACATGACTTCTTTTCTTTTTCAAAGCCTAAAAAACAACAACAATACGTTACAAACAAGTAGAGGAAAACTATACAGATATGAGACATTCATGAAATAAATCAATGCTATTTTTTTTGTAAATAAAACATAGGCATGATGACAATTGAGAAGGGTAAATGTTCCGTGTGATGGAAGGCGTTATGGTAAGTGTAAAACGATACACAAATCACTCGCAATCTACCCTGACATGGCCTGCGTTATGGCTTGCATTTATGGCGAGTGAAATAGTAAATGTAAAACGGGCTTAAGAAATTCACTGAGGTTGGCAGAGCCCAGCACATGAATTTTCGTTTTCTTTATTTTTAATGTGTTTTTATGTTTTTAGTTTAGATTTATGTAGGTTCCATTTCTTTTCCCACTCAACTATAATCTAGAGTTGATACCTTGATACCTTGATGGACCCGTAGTTTCATCTAGGATTTCTCCACAGATGCAGGTCGCAGAGATGCTTCCAACAGTTCCTGTGCTGCGCCATCCTCCTCCAGGTTCTTCCCAACATCTTGACCAAGTTATCCTCCCATCTCGTCGGTGGTCTTCCGCGTTTTCTCTTTTTTTTTAGGTATCCAGTTGGTGATCCTGTAAGTCCATCTATCATCCTTCAATCTTGCCACATGTCCAGCCCATCTCCTCTTGTTGTTATATAACTGCTCGACAACATCCCTCAAGCCAGTTCTTTCACGCAAATCCAAATTTCCGACATGATCCAGTTTGCTCACGCCACAAATTTTTCTCTCTATCGCACGTTGGGTCACCCTGAGACCTTCCCCTTCTCTCTTTGTTGTGTTCCAGGTCTCAGAACCATACAACAACGAGGGTAAAATATTGCTGTTAAAAATATCTGCTCTAGTTTTTATGTCAAGCCTTTGATCTGTGATGGGAGTTCTGAGACGATTGTAAGACAACCAGGCTGATCTTTTTCTTTGAGCTAATTCTGCTGAGAGATCATTTGTCATTGTGATGACTTGGCCAAGATATTTATAAGTATCAACACATTCAACAATGGTGCCATCGAGGTGCAATGTATAGTAACTCGTTTGAGAATTTTTAATCCTTTTTGTCTTCTCGATATTTATTTCAAGTCCTATCTTACTGCAGTTTTATGGATTACTTGTGCCATTTCCTCCAGCTCCTTCGGGTCTTGGGAGATCAAGACAACGTCGTCTGCGAACAGGAGGATATTGAGAGTTTCACCATCGATATTGATTCCTCCTCTCAATTCAGATTTTCTGAGAATAAATTCCTGAGTGCTTGTGAAGAGGTTTGGTGAAATAACATCGCCCTGTCGGACTCCTCGATTTATGTCAATCTGTACAGGCTGATCAAAAAGTGTTATTTTTGTTGTTTGATCTCTGTTTATTTCCCTAATTATTTGAATGTATACTGGGTCTATATTATGTTCAAGTAAAGCATTAATGATTGCATTGTGGTTTATTGTATCAAATGCCTTCCTGAAATCTATAAAATGGAAGCAAAGGGGCATCCGATACTCTCGACATTTTTCAGTTAACTGATTTATAACATGAATATGATCTATTGTGGAGAAACCTTTTCTAAATTTTCTAATTCCCCACATCCTCTCTGTCTCCCTTTTTAAATAGTAGTATCTAGAGTTGATAATATAGTTTAATTAAAAATAATTATTTTATTTTTGAAACTGAATCTTATTTGTGAAAAGATTTGTAAATATTAATTTCATACTTTTTTTTTTGATGACATCAACTTCCAGTCTAACATTATAAATGAATTTATTTTGAAATTAATTCGTTTAGAAGGTGGCATGTTTTTATTGAACTGATTGAGAAATGATTGTTGACTAATTACCTTCTTACTTATTCTCACTATTGACACACAAACTGTGCCTAACAAATAATTTGTTGAAATTGAAATTCTTAGATACTAAATGAATTTTGTATTTTTTTAAAATAATGCAGATCAGTTCCGTCAAACACACACAATAAATGTGTACGACAAGAGTAATTGTGGAGACACCTGGTTATAAAATCTTCAGGGAAAACCCAAGATGTTTTTTGTTCACAGTTAAGAGTAAACGGGCCTTTTAATCCATTGCTTAGTTGAATCTTCGGCTAATCGAGAATCAGTAACTGTAGGCGATTTTGCCCTAATAAATAGTTTCCTTTAATGTTCGATGGGCGAAAAAGTTCTTTCGGTTTTTTTAAGTAAAAACAAAAGACACATTTTACCTTTTCACCAATACTTTTATTGAACAGCGTCTTCAACGGTTTTTTTTCCACTATCTTCTGCCATCTTTCATGTAACTTCTTAATTCCATCTATCCACAACTTTTTATCTTTTTGAGTAAAAAAATGTTCCAGATGTCTTTAGTGTCTTCCAGGGAATTGAAATTTTTTCCATTAAGAGAATTTTGTAGAGATCGAAATCAATGGAAATCCGAAGGTGCAATGTCTGGTGAATTTCCCAGAACTTCCCAGCCAAGCTATAACAATTTTTGCCTGGTCATCAAAGAAACATGCGGTCTTGCGTGCTAATTGTTTTCTGTCTTCAATATATTGGCGACACAAACTTAACCAATTTTGATCTGTGTTTGTTTTAAATGCACGCTGTTATGACACAATACAATGTAACAAAATGATGTCGAATGACCTTAAAGACACTTAAGAGCTACTAGAGCCAATGTACATAAATAAACCGAACGGACTTTTTGGCGAACCCAATACATTCCAGTAAACAGCAGGTTTCCCAGATAGTTGGAGACGTTTACAGCGCAACACACATGAAAAATTGACCAAATACAAAACTGGACCTCCAAACCCCAGATCTCGTGGATTTTACGAAATTCAGCCATTCAGTCAAAAAAAAAGAAAAAAACTGTCTCGGCTATTGGCTGAAACTACTATTTTTATTTGAAAAGATCAAAATTATTAAGTTTGGTATAAAAATGCTAAACTGTAAAACGCAACATTAGAAATCTTATACTGTATACAGTACACACTCCTATATCACATATTGTCCAAATTATTTATAAACTATACGAACTTAGCATCTAACTAAAAGGTGTGGAATGACGTAAAAGACACGTAAGCCCTACTAGAGCCAAGGTAAGTAAAAAAAAAATTGAACCAACTTTTTGGACAACAATACATCAGTGGACGCAGTCTTTTTATACCTCATTAAGAGATAATCAGACATGCACTAAAGAAAGCAGTGATACAGATTTGAGCCTGACAGTCTAGTTGTCGAACTATCAGGCGAGATCACTTGACTTTGATCAGCTCAAGAGCTCTATGCAGCTGCGTTTTTTTTTCTTTCGCAATAAGCTTGTATCATTTCACGATATGTGACATTCATTTAACTTAGTGAAAACAAACAATAGGAAATGAAATGTTGATATCAATAAAATTAATAGGAAAATTTTAGGTATATTAAATATGATAATTACTTATGTTATATAAATAAACGAAAACCGAAAAGAATTGTCCCCATACCTTACATTTCTATAAAGTTAATAGTTTTTAAGAAATACGTAAAAAACGACGGCACAAAGCTAAAGGAAGGAATTCTCACCCTGAGCTGTCACTTGGAAGAGACTGGGACGCACCGTTTCCTTCTTTTTAGGACTCATCAGCCAGCTAAACTCCACCGATGACAGACTCAAAAGAGGTGTGCATCACGGGAGCGAGATCCGGGATACTAACCTCTCGCACCTTCTGAGTCTGTCATTGGTGGCGTTTGCCTGGCTGATGAGTCCTAAAAAGGACGAAACGGTCCGTGCAAGTCTCTTCCAGGTGACAGTATCTCAGGGTGCGAATTCCTTCCTTTAGCTTTGTGCCGCCGTTTTTTATCTATTTCTTGATGTAATTGGCACTTGAAATTTCTTTTCATTTTAATAGTTTTTATTTGCCCAAAAAATACAAATCCTCGATCATAATCCTTAAGCTACCAAACTCAGCAAGCTGTGAAAGTGCAACCAAATGTATTCCATAATAATACTATATTTCATTTTTACCAATAATTTTATTGAACAACGTCTTCAACGGTTTGTTGCATTACCATCTTTGATGCAGCTTCGTAATTTCATCTTCCCACGACCTTTCACAGTTTCGAACAGCTTTTAGAACTTTGTGCTTTCTTTGGCCAATGGAAATGCACTAGTAAATTCCTGGTGTCAACATGATTGGAATGATATCAAAATTTCACTGTAAAAATTGCATTGAATATTTTACTAAACGAATTGTACATTTGGACACAAAAACTTGGAAGTTTTTTTTTTTTTCCAATTCTCATACCTATTCAATATGAACATCTTTTGAGTCAACATGGTACTCAAATTCCTCCTAAACACAAAGTAGCATAGGTCTGTCAATTGTGACAATTAAAGCTCGGATGCGCATCTTCAAGTCAACCAGATCTGTTGGTAAGAGCGGTACAATGACCGTGTCTTTAACGTACTTCCATAAGAAGAAGTCGCAAAGAGTGATATCCGGGAAACGGGGTGTTGATCGCAAGAACTCGCACGGCCGATCCACCGTTGCGGCAATCTTTTGTTTAGGTGCTGGTATGCTGCGTTGTGAAAATGGGAAAGAGTCCCGTATTGCTGGAAACTGAATTCCTCCCTGTCGGTCTCCAGCTGTGGCAATAGCTATTCAGTTAACATGTCGAGATACAGTATGCTTTCTCCTCTCCTATGGCGCCCATGTTGTCTACAATGCCACATTACAGTTAACAGCAGAAGTTTATGAATCTAAACGGCGCATTATTCAACTCGACAGACCCATGCTACGAGTGTTTCGCATTTGAGAGGAATTTGACATTGACATTTGTGTTGACATTTGTCGTTTGACGAAAGGTGCTCATATTCAAGAGTTATAAGGTCTGGGAAAAAAACTTCCAAAGTTGCTTTATCCATATGTAGAATTTGTTTATAAAATATTCAATACAATTTTTACAGTGAATTTTTGAAATTTTCAAATCATTTTGACTCGCCCTATACTATGGCTTACTGTGATTTATACTTTTATTTTTCATAATTATGGAACTTACTAAATAGTTGAAATAAAAAAGCTTGATTAATTCAACTACTGTAGTTGTGAATATTTATATTATGTACGTCAGTTTACAACCGTTATTCCGATTTTTGTTTTTTCTCTGTCTTGTTAATTTTTATTTGATTGCAAATAATTACCGAAATACTGCATAACACCGAATAAAATTGAAAATCAATAAAAAAAATAGCACCCCCAGATAAGTGTGTGGGCTCGACTGCAAAACATTTTGCAACACCATGTATATGTCTGATTATTATTGTCC
>JAFIDM010002131.1:59492045-59511940 GCA_023159025.1 Thereuonema tuberculata
TGTTTCATTTATTCTTATTTTGGCTTGAGGAAGGGAATTACGTATTACGTTCCCGAAAATTTCCTATTTTTAGTATTTAAATAAACTATTTTAAATACTATGAAGAAGATGTATGGAGTTATTTTTATACTTTGCAAGAAAAGCAATTATTAAACTAGTTTATTTAATCAATGCTGCTTTTAGATTAAAGCATGTACCCAGTCAATGGAAAATAGCGGAAGTAATTATGATTCCAAAACCTGGGAAATTACTAACAGAAGTTTCTTCATATCGACCCATTTCATTACTTCCAGTTATATCAAAATTATTTGAAAAACTGCTACTTAAAAGACTAAAACCGATTATAGAAGATAGAAATTTAATTCCAAACCATCAGTTCGGCTTTCGAAATAAACATTCAACAATTGAACAAGTACACAGAATAGTGGAAAAAATTGAACAAGCACTAGAAGAAAAAAAAAATTGTACAGCAGTATTTCTAGATGTAGCTCAGGCCTTTGACAAAGTTTGGCATGAGGGCTTGATATATAAAATGAAGCAATTTTTACGAAAACAATATAGTCAGATATTAGCCTCATATATTAGAGATAGAATATTTAGGGTAAATTATGAAGGAGATTACTCAGATGTAAAAAGTATAAATGCGGGAGTACCGCAGGGCAGTGTGTTGGGCCCTATTTTGTACTTGTTATATACTTGTGATATTCCTGAAACAAAAAACACAATTATATCAACATTTGCTGATGATACTGCCACATTAGCAGTTGAGGATAATTTTGAAAAGGCAGCAGAAAAGGTACAAGCTGCTCTTGAAAATATAAACAGGTGGACTAAAAAATGGAGAATAAGGCTTAATGAAAATAAATCGGTACATATAAATTTTACATATAAAAAGAATAAAGTAATCCCGTTGGAAATGAATGGACAAAAAATACCTTTTGTGAATGAGGCTAAATATTTGGGTATGAATCTTGATGCCAAACTAAGATGGAAGACACATATTAAAAAAAAGAAAGAAGAATTGGAAATTAAATATAGGAAACTTTATTGGCTGATTGGTCGAACATCACAATTAACAGTAGAGA
This sequence comes from Thereuonema tuberculata, assembly GCA_023159025.1. NCBI lineage: Eukaryota > Metazoa > Arthropoda > Chilopoda > Scutigeromorpha > Scutigeridae > Thereuonema > Thereuonema tuberculata. The sequence goes on from JAFIDM010002131.1 coordinate 59,493,131, forward strand.
ATAAACTTTTACTATATAAACAGATTCTGAAACCAATTTGGTTGTATGGAGCACAGATGTGGGGTTGCTCTAAAATGAGTAATATTCAAATAATACAAAGATTTCAAAATAAAGTATTAAGAAACATAGTTAATGCTCCCTGGTATGTAAGAAACTCTGATCTACACAGGGACTTGAAGATGGAATGTGTAGCTGAGGAAATAAAAAAAATGGCCCAAAAGCATTAAATACGACTACAGCACCATCCAAATAGAGAACCATTCAAGTTATTGAATAATAAGACAATCAAAAGAAGATTGAAAAGGACTAAATTATTAGATTTATGTGGGAGCAGTAGTAAGCAGAATTTAAAAAAATAAGATATGTCAATGGACAGATTCTTTACAACTAGTTAATAATATAATAGACTATAATATAATTTAAGTAATAAACTAGGTTAATAGCTATTGGTTAGTCTTAGACTAGGTATAGCAATAATATAAATACAAAAAAAAAAAATTTCTACCAAATTTAACAATTTTGGTCTTTTCAAATAAAAATAGTAGTTTCAGCCAATAGCCGAGACAGTTTTTTTCTTTTTTTTTTGACTGAATGGCTGAATTTCATAAAATCCTCGAGATCTGGGGGTTTGGAGGTCCAGTTTTGTATTTCATCGATTTTTCATGTGTTTTTCGCCGTAAATGTCTCCAACTATCTGGGAAACCTGCTGTTTACTGTAATGTATTGGGTTCGCCAAAAAGTCCGTTCGGTTTATTTATGTACGTTGGCTCGAGTAGCTCTTAAGTGTCTTTAAGGTCATTCGACATCATTTTGTTACATTGTATTGTGTCATAACAGCGTGCATTTAAAACAAACACTGATCAAAATTGGTGAAGTTTGTGTCGCCAATAAATTGAAGACGGAAAACAATTAGCACGCAAGACCGCATGTTTCTTTGATGACCAGGCAAAAAGAGTTATAGCTTGGCTGGGAAGTTCTGGGAAATTCACCAGACATTGCACCTTGGGATTTCCATTGATTTCGATCTCTACAAAATTCTCTTAATGGAAAAAAATTCAATTCCCTGGAAGACACCGAAGACACTTGGAACATTTTTTTACTCAAAAAGATAAAACGCTGTGGGTAGATGGAATTAAGAAGTTACATGAAAGATGGCAGAAGATAGTGGGAAAAAAAACCGTTGAAGGCGCTGTTCAATAAAAGTATTGGTGAAAAGGAAACATGTGTCTTTTATTTTTACTTAAAAAAACAAAACGAACTTTTTCGCCCATCGAACAATAAAGGAAACTATTTATTCGGGCAAAATAGCCTACAGTTACTGATTCTCGATTAGCCGAAGATTCAACTAAGCAATGGATTAAAAGCCCCGTTTACTCTTAACTGTGAACAAAAAACATATTGGGTTTTCCCTCATGATTTAATAACAGGGTGTCTCCAGAATTACTCTTGTCGGTACAAATTTATTGTGTGTGTTTGACGGAACTGATCTGACAAAATTCATTTAGTATCTAAAAATTTCAATTTCAACAAATTATTTGTTAGGCACAGTTTGTGTGACAATAGAGAGAAGAAGTAAGAAGGTAATTAGTTAACAATCATTTCTCAATCAGTTCAATAAAAACAAGCCACCTTCTAAACGAATTAATTTCAAAATAAATTCATTTACAATGTTAGACTGGAAGTTGATGTCATCGAAAAAAAAAGTATGAAAATAATATTTACAATTCTTTCCACAAATAAGATTCAGTTTCACAAATAAAATAATTATTTGTAATTAAGGTATATTATCAACTCTAGAGTATAGTGGAGTCGGAAAAGAAATAAATCTAAAGTAAAAACATAAAAATACATTAAAAATAAAGAAAACGAAAATTCATATCCTGGGCTCTGCCAACCTCAGTGAATTTCTTATGCGCATGTAAATATAGAAAAAGCGTCTAAAAATGTTTAAACACATTAAAATTTGAGACCAATGTTCAAAGTGACATCTCAAGAAAGCCTGTTTCACGCTTACTTGGCGATCACCAGTCGAGAGTAGTCAGAATGAACAAAGCAGGTCTCATAATGGAGCTGTATTTGAAGTAGAGTGGGAAAAGAAATAGTACCTCCATAAGACACGAAAACCACAATAGCTGCTTGATGTGGTATCACTAAAAAATTAATACAAAGATCACAAAAAGACAGTTGGTCGTTGTTTATCTTTCTAAAGATAAATCATCTGTAAGTTTCAGTGGCGAAAATAGAATATATTTTTTTGGGGGAGGGGGGGGGCATGATTAGTGTAAGGCCCCGGGCAAGATGAATTTCAACAATCAAAAAAAAAACAAAAAAAACGGCAATCCTATTTTAACCTCCAAAAAAAAAAAATCCTATTTCAGCCTCTTTCCTCTAACCTATTTACTTATTTTTTTATATATATTCATTATTTCGGGGGGGGGGGGGAGGCCCCCTCGGCCCCCCCCTTATATTCGCCCTTGGTAAGTTTAAACATATAGAATATAAAAAGAAAAAAACATCAACATGAAATATGAATCTGAATGTAGTTGAGTAAATGAGTGATTAATAATTTCTATTAATAACAAAGGAAACCTTTACTAAAAAAAAATAGTATTAAAAATGCAGTACGGACCCACTTCAATCATATCCTCCTGGATCCCAAGATCAGACAAATTCAAAATTCTTTGGGGGTCTCCATAAAATTTGTATTATTACAACCTTAGTGCCTTTAAAATATGTGTAATTTTTAAAAAAAATTTTTTTAACCTTTAAAAATAAGAAGTCCTTCCAGAAGGACCTTCAGGTCTTACGATAGTTGAAAAGCATGTTGAACATATAATAATTTTACTAGGTATTACGAGATATTTTCAACTTAAAAAAAAATGGACATTTTTTTTTTTAAATTGTGTGAAATTAAATTATTTTTTAAAAAATGAAATTTGCATTAATAATAAAAGCTTTTAAATACAAATTCTTGAATTTTTTTTTAGTTGAAAATACCGGGTAATAAATCGAAAAAAAACAAACAAAAAAAATGGACTAATTGAATTTTATTTTAATGATCTGCTGAATATTTTGAAAATTAAATACAAGAAAAAAAAATCCCAAATTCTTCATAACTTCAATTTCAAATTTTCAGAATTTAGATGCATTTGTAAAAGAAGTACACAAAAGAAATAAAACGTTTGCAGTCGTCTTCATTTTGCTTGAGTCGTGGTGTTAAGTCCCAATGTTCCTTCTAGAATGTTTTGTGCCATTTCAAATAATAACAAACTCATTTACAACTAATGACTGCTTTTTATAATGACATTAGATCTTTAATACAAAATCACATAAACAGAATGAAACTTTAAGCCTATTTTGGTAGCTAAACAAAGTTCATATCTGAGAACCACATGTCGTTACGCTCCTACTGGGAACGGCCAAGTTCAAAAATCAGTTGTTACTAAAGTGTGCCACGACCAACACTCATTCAAAAACGAAAATTAAGTTTGAAATTCCTTCTATAAGTCTACAGCCACTGAAGTTCGTAACTTCAAATTTACCATGAGAAATAATCATTTTAAAAAAGTCCTTCCAGAAGGAGGATATCGAAATTCTTACACAGTCCATTTCAGAACAATTTTCTATTAAGCCTGTTTTACATTTACCATTTCACTCGCCATAACCTGGACATTTCACTCGCCATCACCTAGACATCACAGATGTCCAGTAAATGGAGAGCGATAGAGTCTGGGCTATTTCCGAAGAAATGTCGAGACATCCGATGGCTAGACATCTGACACCAGCGCTCCTGGTGACGAATTGTAGAACTTGGAAGTCCAATCGATTTGTATCTATTTATTCGAAATTACCGATTACAAAAATGATTTTCAGGATCGGAGGGCATCTTTTCTTTATGTTTTCGTGGATGCTTTCATAAAATGTTACATTATTAATCAAAATCATTTCAGAATTTCGGCTTGAAAATTCGAATCGAGACGAGCGATCGACATCTCGAAAAGATCTCGCCATTGATCGAGATTTAACGAGACTGAATTATTTATCGAAACTGATTTATCGAAACTGAAAACAAAGAACACAAAACGATGAAAAAAACATGAATATTTCCTATTTTAATTAATTAAAGACATTCTTTCACCTATAAGATGCATTGACTAAATGGTTTTTATATGAATTAATGCTATTTTTTTCGTCAATAAAACGTAGGCATGATGATAATTGAGAAGTGTAAATGTTCCGTGTGATGGAAGGCGTTATGGTAAGTGTAAAGCGATGCACTAATCACTCGCAATCTACCCTGACATGACCTCCGTTACGGCTTGCATTTATGGCGAGTGAAATGGTAAATGTAAAACAGGCTTTAGGAAACATTCAAAAACAAGAATTATGACTAACAGTTGGCGATACCAAATTTGGTCTCACCCATTGATTTAATTAATAATTCAAATGCGCAGTTTGAATTTTTATGCATCAAAAAAATTCATTGAGGCCTGCGCACTGCTGGTAAATGAATTTACTCACTAATTTTTCATTGGTGAGTTTTCCATTTGTATTTTATACCTTTGAGGCACCACTGCGCTTCCGAAGAATTACGACTGTATATCATAAAACTCGGCTATTATAATTGAAGATGAAACGTATCAGTCGGAGGTGAAGCTGTCTCACTTTTTTAAGCAGCTAGGCCTATAAGCTTTTAAGGAATTAGAAATAATTCCACTTATATAGCTTCTTAAAAAAGTGGGACATCTTCGTCGTCCGACTGATATCTGCGTTTCATCTTAAATATCGTAGGAAAAAAAAATGGCTCTCCGTAAAGTGCGAGGAGGATCTGACAAACAAATTAAAGTACTAAGCTGTAAAACCTTAAGCTTTAAGAATAATAAAATAATGGCTTAACTTCGAATTCCAACTTTTAGATAAACGTTAGCTACGAAAGTTCGGAACAAAAAATGCTGATTTTGTAGCATAACGATTTTTAAATTTTCCGAAAATTATATTGGACACAACCAACTATCCTAACGAATATTCGCTTATTTCTGAAGGAGAAATAAATAAGTTTCAAGTATTTTATTTATTAAAACTAATTCCTTATCAATAATAGAAGAGATAGGGCGTGGATAGGTGAGAGGGGTTAGTTTTTAAATACAAAATTACAAGAGAAAAATAACTGTTTTACTTACTCGTATTAAAATGTTATTAATATTATGTGTTCTATAAACTAATGATAGCGGATGATCAAGAAATAACAGGAGGTGTTCGGAGCCCTGTAGCGTGTTAAGTACTGGACGAAATAAAGTATTAAAGTATGCGGTTTTGATTTGTCAAGAAAAAAAAATTAATACAAAATAACGCCGATAGGGGAAATTCTGGCGCTGCGGTCGAAAAATGCAGTCTGAAATTTGCATATATGGGTACTTATCGCGTATCTTCGACGGTGCAGAAGATATTGCATAATATCCTGAAATTTAATCCGTAAAAGATAACGCCCATTCAAAAATTGCTCCCAGGGGACAGAAATACCGATTAGAGTTTTGATTAGCTTTGAGATTTTTGGCCCGATTGGAAATGGATGACGAGTGGCCATGGCGGATATTATGGAGTGATGAAGCTCACTTCTTTGTGCACGGTGATATCAACGCATACAACTGCCGTATTTGGGCTGATACAAATCCACACGTTGGTCAGCAGATCCACTTACATTCGCCGAAAGTCACAGTTCTGTGTGGGATCACTGCTTCTTTTATCATCGGTCCGTACTTTTATCAAGAAGTTGGTAAAAATGGACTAGTGACTTGTTTTGTTAATTCCGACAGGTATGCCGCTATGCTCGAGAACTTTGTGATACCTCAACTGCAGCAAAGAAATTGTATCAATTCTATCATTTTCATGCAAGATGGTGCGCCACCTCACATCGGACGTCGGGTGAAGGAAGTCCTACGTCAACATTTCTCAGACGCTCGAGTAATTAGTCGCACATATCCCATAAATTGGCCTCCGACGTCCCCTGATCTGAATCCTTGCGATTTCTGGTTGTGGGGCTACCTGAAAAGATTGTGTATCAAGGACGTGTTCCTGACATTCCTATCTTCAAAGATCAAATAACGTAAACATGTCAGACGAATAAATGCCGAAATGCTGCAAGCCACCGTCGAAATCCTCGTGTACCGCATGCAATTAGTGGAACATCAGGCTGGTCACCTTGAGCCAAATTTTAGGGTTGCTATAATAAACGTTTTTCATTGGTATTTGGTGCGTTGTTATTTAGTGTTTCCATTGGCAGTTATGTATTCTTTTTTTCACACATTGTGCGCTTGCAGCGCCAGAATTTCCCCTATCGGCTTTGTTTGGTACTATTTTTTTTTTTTTTTTGACAAATCGAAACCGCATTCCAGTACATAACACGCTACAGGGCTCCGAACACCTCCTGTTATTTCTTGATCATCCGCTATCATTAGTTTATAGAAAACAGAATATTAATGACATTTTAATACGAGTAAGTAAACAGTTATTTTTCTCTTGTAATTTTGTATTTAAAAACAAACCCCTCTCATCTATCCACGCCCTATCTCTTCTATTATTGATAAGGAATTAGTTTTAATAAATAAAATATTTGAAACTTATTTATTTCTCCTTCAAAAATAAGCGAATATTCGTTAGGATAGTTCGTTGTGTCGAATATAATTTTCGGAAAATTTAAAAATCGTTATCCTACAAAATCAGCATTTTTTGTTCCGAACTTTCGTAGCTAACATTTAGCTAAAAGTTAGAATTCGAAGTTAAGCCATTATTTTATTATTCTTAAAGCTTAAGGTTTTACAGCTTAGTACTTTAATTTGTCAGATCCTCCTCGCATTTTACGGAGAGCCATTTTTTTTCCTACGATATTTAAGATGAAACGCAGATATCAGTCGGAGGATGAAGATGTCCCACTTTTTTAAGAAGCTATATAAGTGGAATTATTTCTAATTCCTTAAAAGCTTATAGGCCTAGCTGCTTAAAAAAATGTGACAGCTTCTCCTCCGACTGATACGTTTCATCTTCAATTATAATAGCCGAGTTTTAAGATATACAGTCGTAATTCTTCGGAAGCGCAGTGGTGCCTCAAAGGTATATTGATCACTCGGTATATTGTAAATTATTCTAAAAGTCAAGTAATTTTCATATCTATAGAAGGTAAAGAATAACTGCTGTGTATTTTGAACATAAAATATAAACGACAACACACTTTGAAATAACAATATTTAAAAACTAAAACATTGAACAGTTACATGTTTCGAGCAGTACTTCCACCGCTCATCATCAGACCTGGCTACTAAGTAACATAATAAATCAACCTTTAAACAGATGACAGCAACTAATCCCACAGTTCCTTAAAGAAACAGCGCAAGCGTAGTAAAACAAAACATTAGAAAAAACAAAAACAAAGGTAGACATACCGTAAAACAGGTTTACTTGGACCCTGCAGTGTCACTTGAGCCCAAATTTAAATACCCATTATTTTTGAACCAGTTCAAACGCACCTTGATTTGTATATGCTTGTATCTAGCGAAAACAACATTTTATTTACAATAATCAATTGTTGAGTTGTGTTGTGAATTTAAACATATTTGTAATTTGGGTTCAAGTAACCCTTCAGGGTCCAAGTAACTCTGTTTTACGGTACTCAAAACTTAAAAAATATATATAATAAAAATATAAAATATATTAAAAAATACAAAATTTAAAAAATATCAAATAAATAACAAATTTTCAAAAAAATTAACTTAAAAATCCAGGTCTTAAAACTTTAACCCATATTCTAAAATTCTTTCAACTGAAACCATTGTATTGTAGGGCGTGTTTTTCAAAATAAAATAAGATTTAATGAAGATTTAATTAATGAATCTTATTTTACTACGAAAAACAGACTCTACAATGCTTTCAGTTGAAAGAATTTTAGAATATGGGTTGAAATTTTAAGATGACTTTTTTTTTTCTTTTTTTTCTTAAGTTGTCAAATTTTTTAAATTTCGTATTTTTTATATATATTTTTTCATTTTTATTTGTTATACAGTAGAGCTCCGATTATCCGTGAGTGCTGCAAAAAAATTTTCTCAATGACGAACCTCAAAAAAAAAAACAATTTTAATCCAATCCAATTTTAATTCAAACCAATTTTAATCCAGGGCAAGAATAATAGGCCCTATTGTGCGAAGGTCGAAAATTACTGACAGGTTAATTGTGCATCGTAATCCTACAGGCCTTCTCGGAATTTGTGGATGCAAACGTAGAGCAAAGGTTTCTGCTTTACTGTATATATTTTAAAAGATTTACATCTGTTTTTTGTACAATAAACCGTAGTTTTTAATGGTGAAATATTGATTTCCGTGTTTACACCTCATTTTTAGTCTTTTTTCGGGTTATCCGCGATTTTCCTTATCCTCGAAGCACTTGCCACTCAATTCCGCGGATAATCGGGGCTCTACTGTATATATTTTTTTAGTCTTGAGTATGTCTACCTCTGTTCTTTTTTATTTTGTTTTACTACACTTCTTCTGTTTAAGGAATTGTGGGATTAGCTGTCGTCCTCTGTTCGGAGATTGATTTGCTAGATTACTTACAAGGGAAGTGCGCGACTTCGAACGCTGAGAACCGCATAAAAATGTGTTTAGAATATAAATCGCTTAAAAACAGTGGTTTGAGTCATTCCCATGTAAAACTCAACTATTGCCTGCTAGCGCCATCTAAATTTCAAAATAATTCTTGTACTAAAACTCAATTACTAGGTCAACTAAACCCATAAGACAAGACAGGCAAATTACAATATTAATTTACAAAACTAACTTAAAATATAAAAATATTGAAGTTGATGGAGAATATTCTTGATCTTTATTTTTATCAATTTAAATTGAAATGTTTCTGCATTTGTTTTGTTTTAAGATTTTCATACACAAGTTATATACAGACAAAGAAAAGATTAATAAAATTAATCAAATATGAACTAATGAGAATGGACAGATCTGTTCCACCACTGTATAGCGGTAAGATATATATGCAAGGAAAGATCTCTATAAATAGAACATTTTTTATTATTACGCTTTGTCTCAATTCTTAGTCCGTTCGGAATTGCATAATTCTAGATATGACTTATGTTAGGTGGTGAGTGTGGATTCCAGGGAAGCCAACCCCCCTCCCCCCACCTGTAGGTGCTTGACTTCCCTGCATCCCACACTCACAACATGAGTCATATCTAGAATTATATAACTCCCAACGGACTATTGATTGAGACGAGTCGCAATAATTAAATAAGTTCGATTTAAGGAGATCTTTCTGTAGATATATATCTTATCATTATAAAGGGTGTGATAACTTCCCATAGATTTTTGCTCATTGTCCTTCACTCAGATTAACATTACACTTTTAAAATAATGTTTCAGAAAAACTAGAAAAGAAACATTATATTAAAAGGGTGAGATCGTGTTCACAAGTAACATCCCCAAAACAGCTGTTTCTCGCTAAATTGGCGATCATCAGTTGAGAGTAGTTACTGTGAACACCTTGGTCTCAATACAGAGGTGGTAATAATTTAAAGCTGCAGTGGAAATGGTACCTCCAGAAACTAAACTAAAAAAGCAAAATACACATTAAAAATAAAGTAAAGGAAATTCTTGTGCTGCCCTCCGGCAGCCTCTAAGAATTTTCGATGCGCATAATAAACAAAGAAATAAGCGCCTAAAATATGTAAACACATTAAAACTTTTAATGTGTTTACATATTTTAGGCGCTTATTTCTTTGTTTATTATGCCCATCGAAAATTCTTAGAGGCTGCCGGAGGGCAGCACAAGAATTTTCTTTACTTTATTTTTAATGTGTATTTTGCTTTTTTAGTTTAGTTTCTGGAGGTACCATTTCCACTGCTGCTTGAAACATTATATTGACTTAAAAAATTGTTTATATTTCTTCTTATGAATCATACAGGCATCAAAATGGCGGACCAAAAACTGACACTGATAATAGTCGTATTCGAATCTATACCTCCATGTTTCTGCAAATTTATTTATATTATATAATGTAAACATAGTGATTCAATTGTAATTTAAACGCTACTCTTAAACAAAAACCAAAATTCTTTCCAAATGTCTTAAGTACTATGAAATTATTTGGGAATTAAATATGATATTTTTTTTTTAATGTAACCAGTCCTATTAGTGTAATATACATATCGCTCCTGTGTTATAGGTGCTGGAATAATTGATATGTGACTATTTAGTTAATATCATACTACTATTACAAAGCTGAAGAGTTTGTGTGTTTGAACGCGCTAATCTCAGGAACTATCAGTCGGATTTGAAAAATTGCGTTAGATAGCCCATTAATTGAGAAAGATTATAGGCTATATAACATCACGGTACGACCAATAGAAGCGGAGCAGTAAACATTAACGTCACGGCGGCAGCGGCGACGAGGCGGCTTGGCTGTACGACTAGAACCGAACATTGATCAGGGGCACAGCTCGTATTATAATAAAAAGAGAAAAGAAAATTAAATTTTAATAACGTAAATTGATGATTTATCATTAATTTTTTTCCTATTTTCTTTAATTAGAAAAAAACTTAATTATAAATCTTCAATTATATCACACATAAGTTGTTTTTTAATTTTATTTATACTATTGCCATTATAGTTATTCCAATTTAATTGACAAAATAATTCAAAATTTTCTAAAACCAAAATTATTATTTTGTTTGGGAATATTAAAAATTCTTAACGAGTTATTTGTAGTTAAAATTCCTGAGTTACTATATTGTTTTTTATTTCCAAATACTAGATTCTAGATACTTTTTAGAATCACTTTATATACTGGCATATTTTTTTCTTTAATTGTCAAAATTTTGTGAGTATTTCTTATTTTTACTTTTTCTTCAGAAGATTTATTTTGAAATTAATGTAAATGTTATCAAATATTTTAAAAATTAGGTTATTAATATTATTAATTTGGTATTTCGTTAAGAAGATCCAGCTATTTAATCCGTAATCCAAAATGGGATCAACCAAAGATTTAAAAGTCAACAGTTTGTATTTAAAAGGAAAAGTATGTTTTACATGATAAAATATAAATGTTAAATACTGTAATTTATTTATAATGTAGAAAAATTGAGGTTCCCAATTATTATTATTATCAATGTAAATATCTAAATATTTTTGACTTTCTACATACTCTAAAATACTATACATACAATTAGTTTTATTATCAATCTATATTACTAAAATCTTTCATTTCTCTGAAGACTACAATATAGTATATATTGTTTTTTGATTTATGTTTTCTTTCCCTTTCCCCCATCAATGAATGTATTCAACCTTTTTTTTTTTGAATCTCAAGATTGTTTATTTATTTCCGATCCGTCTATTTATTTATAATTCGAAAATGACAATTAGAACTATAATTGCCCAAACGTTGCAATATTTTAAATGTAATATTCTTACTTAACCAAATTCTGTGATATCGAAAAACAAGCGCATGTGTACGGGGATTGGCTTAAGTTTGTCTATTAAAACTGGGACATTGGAAGTCATGTATCACAAAAAGTATACTTTTGATAACATTTTTGTCTTTATTTTTTATAAGCATAATTTGTGTCTTATATCGGTTGATTATCATTTTGTTTTTTTGAGCAAAAAGTTGAAGTGTTATTCAGATCTTCTAAATACTACCTTTTTAATATTTCCAATAATAATAAAAAGCTATTAATAAAATTCACTAAAATGATTACTCAAAAATTTAGATTGAAAGTTGCCTGACAAAATTCTATGAAATATAGATTTTTCAAAAACTAAATTTTAATAACTGATTTTAATAAAATGATATCATTCAAAAGCAAAATAATTTCAATTGATTTGTGGGTAAAATTTCAGTTATCGGTTTTTGTTTTTTTTCCGCTTTGCGAAATTGGGTTATTTCGTACTGATTTACATTTATTTTAATTGAATACTCTATATCTCATTGATGCTGCTAACGTTTTATAGAGGATGACCCTAAGTGACAGTTAGCTTCAATTGTTTCAGTAGATTAACTTAATTAAATTAACTTAATAAAATACAAAATAGTTCTCATATTCCATTATTTTCATTAAAGTGAACTGATTCAAATTTCCTAACCGTTCAACATTTGGAAAGCACTGGTTTCGTTTAGCCATTTTTCGTTTTCCTTTACAGAAGCTAGAAACAGTTGTGTCAGTTAAAAAAAAACCCTATTATCCATAATAGTAGATTCATTAATTAGTTGTCTCTCTCTATCTCTCTCTCTCTCCGTATACTTTTTATATTGTTATGGTCGTTACCGGGAAATCAACGCGTGACGGTATCAAATGTTTCCAAAATGTATTAGAAATGGAACATCTAACAATCGATTATTAATCATGTTAGATTAGCAACTAATGCGTTGGCCAAAAAAGTTCGTTCGGTTTTTTTTCGGCGTATGTTGGTTCTAGTAGCGCTTAGAATCAAATTCCATCTTTAACCTCATTCGATACCATTTTGTTAGATTGTATTGTGACATCTGTCATATCAACGTGTATTTAAAACAAAAACTTATCAATAATGGTGAATTCTGTGTCGCCAATTTAATACTGGAGACGGAACACAATAATCACTTGGATGACTGGATAAAAACTGTTATAGCTTGGCTGGGAAGTTCTAATTCTCCCTCCCTATTCCAGACATTGCAACTTCGGATTTCCATTGATTTCGGTCTTTACAAAATTCTCTTACTGGAAAAAAAAAATCAATTCCATGGATGACACCAAAGGCACCACAACATTTGTTTTCGCTGAAGAAGTTAAAAAGTTGTGGGAAGATGGAATTATGAAGTTGAATGAAAGATTGTAGTGGAACAAACCGTTGAAGACGTTTTTCATTAAAACTAGTCGGCTACCCGTCGCTTCGCTCCGGAAGCCTCGCGTATGTAACGGAAAACAATTTGTTATTTATTAAAAAAACACACACACACAAATTACATTAAGTAAAATAAAACTAAAAGTTTTTTAAAGTCTTTTTTTTTATTTTAATTTTTGATGTATATATTCTCTCAATTCACGACTGCTTTTAGAATCAGCGTGTGAATCATATATCTGTGATATATTTTTATTTTTTATAGAGATTAGAATGTAATCCTTGTGGTCTAATGCCTAAGACGTCTAACTTCGGAGCAGAAGGTTGCATGTTGGATTCCAGTAGATAACTTGTAGAAATTATTTCTATTTTTGTAAATTACAATAATTGCACCAGACCGAAAGAGAAATAAAAGATTTTCGTAATATAGATACAATTTTCAGTCGCTTTTGAGCTACAAATAGTGAGCTTTCAGTATTCTACTTAATAGAAATAGTGCTTCTTTCTTTCTTGAGTCTCTTGTTTTTATTTCCATTGATACTTTACAGTGGTTTTTGAGTTAGAAATAGTGATTGTTTTTGAGTAACGAATAGCGATTTTTCAGTATTCTACCTAATAGAAATAGTGATTATTTTTTTTTTTTCTGTTCTTTTTTATCCAATTCCAATTGATACTTTTCAGTGGTTTTTGAGTTACAAATAGTGAAAATTATCTATATCTATTAGCTAGGCCATCAGATTGCTCGATATAGATATTTGAAGAAGAGATTTCAGATGGACGTTAGTTGATATAGATGATAAACGAAGATCATAGCTTGTATACGAAATTCTTCGCAACAAATTGATTGTGAGTATTCTTTAGAGTGAAGATAACCAAATTCTGTTGAATTGTGACTCAAAGACCTAAAGTTGTATGTGAGTTAAGACAACGTTTTTCAAGTATATGGCAACTTTATTTAGAGTTTGTCCTTGAGCTTTATTGATAAATATCGCATAAGAAGGTCTGATCGGAAATTGTTTTCTTGTGAAAGTGAATGGAAGTAGATTACCGCGTGGTTCCATAGACATCCTATGGATGAAAACAAAATCTCCTTTGTGAGTTCTGTTATTATTTCGGTTTCTATGAGATCATTATCGAATGAACAGCATTTAAGTTGAGTTCCATTGCAGTATGCAAACTTGGGATTGATGTTTCGCAACAATATTATTGGAGATCCAATCTTCAATGACAAACGATGCTGGGGAATTCCGCTGAGATTCAATGCGTTCAGACACTTGGGCATATAGAGATGTTCGTGTGATGGATTATCAGAAGTGTCAATTTTATTCGCACTTGTATTGTATGCTCTGTAGTCTCTCCTTGTATTCTTAGACTTATCATTCGATTGATGTTATCGACATTTCATCTCGTTTATCCAATTCCAATTGATACTTTTCAGTAGTTTTTAAGTTACAAATACTGATTTCTCAGTATTCTACCTAATGACGTACTGCGTCTTTCTTTTTTGACTTTCTTTTTAATTACAATTGTTACTTTTCAGTCAAAGTCAGTTCAGTTTTGACAGATAAGTCAAAAAAGCAGTATGAAGAGAAGTGTAGTTCCCATGGCCTAATGGGTAAGATGTCTGACTTCGGATCAGAAGGTTGCAGGTTCGATTCCTGTCGCGGATGTTTCATTGAAAAAATTCTTTCTATTTTTCATTCTCACAGAAAACTGCGCCGGACAGACAGACAGACAGACAGACAGAGAAATAAAAGATTTTAGTAATATAGATTATTGTTGACAATGAAAATTGTGAAAAAAAGTTTTAAAATTTTTACTTAAAGACCGAACTACTACTGTCTCTATGCTACTGAATGATTTCAATTAGTCGTACTTAAACAATTTTGATAATTACTAGGGATTTTTTTTTTCTTCCAGAAAATGGAAAATTTCTATAATATTTCTGAGATAACTGTTGCAATTTCAAAATAAACTATAATTTTCGTTTGGTCGTTTACAAGATTTTCAAGAAAAAAAACAAAAAACAGGACAACATTTACAGAAGAATTGTGTCTACGTTAAAATTTTCTTAATAATATACTGTATAAATGTATTTACTAAGGCCCTGGTACATTATTGTTTTGATTTTTTATTTATATAATCTATTCAAGTACCATAATTTGATATTGATATTCTTATTGTAATTTTTTTGAAGTAAAACTAGTCGGCTACCCGTCGCTTCGCTCCGGAAGCCTCCCTTATGTAACGGAAAACAATTTTTTATTTATTAAAAAAAACACACACACACACACACACACAAATTACATCAAGCAAACTAAAACTAAAATTTTTTAAAAGCTTTTTTTTAATTTAATTTTTGATGTCTATATTCTCTCAATCTACGACTGCTTTTAGAACCACCTTGTAAATC
Organism: Thereuonema tuberculata; assembly: GCA_023159025.1. Lineage (NCBI taxonomy): Eukaryota > Metazoa > Arthropoda > Chilopoda > Scutigeromorpha > Scutigeridae > Thereuonema > Thereuonema tuberculata. Next base: position 59,508,415 of record JAFIDM010002131.1, read on the forward strand.
ATATATCTATGATATATTTTTATTTTTTACAGAGATTAGAATATAGGCCTAATGGTCTAATGGCTAAGACGTCTAACTTCTGAGCAGTATTCTACCTAATAGAAATAGTGCATCTTTCTTTCTTGACTATCTTTTTTTTTTATTCCTATTGATACTTTTCAGTGGTTTTCGAGTTAGAAATAGTGATGGTTTTTGAGTTACAAATGGTGATTTTTTAGTATTCTAACTAATTAAATACTGCTTCTGATTTCTTGACTCTGTTTTTTTTTTTTTTTTTATTCCAAATGATACTTTTCAGTGGTTTCTGAGTTACAATAGTGTTCAGTATTCTATCTAATAGAAATACTGCTTCTTTCTTTTTTGAGTCTCTTTTTTTATTCTAAGTGGCACTTTTCAGTGGCTTTTGTGTTCCAAATATTGATGGTTTCTGAGTTACAGATAGTGATTTTTCAGTATTCTATCTAATAGAAGTATCGCGTCATTCTTTTTTGACTCTCATTTTAATTATAATTGTCACTTTTCAGTGACGTTTGAGTTACGTTATTGATGGTTTTTTAATTGCAAATAGTGAATTTTTCGGTATTCCACCTCAAAAAAAAGAGTGCTTCTCTCTTTCTTGACTCTGTTTTCTTTACTCCAACATCTGGCGTGTACACCCACATATTTTTCAATATCACATTTCATTCATTCATTCATTTTATTTCCGTTACATTTTATCATAGTCCTGTTAGGAAGCATTTGTAGAGCTTCCTATCAACAGGTGCTACTGTTGAGTACATTCATATTGATATATTTGAGTTATTGGTTACATATGCATTTTTTAGAAAAGTAAAGAGACTAAAATTGCCGATTATACAGTATATTAATTCATAACTTAAGATTAATTTTATATTTTTTTTTTTTTTTTTTTGAATAAGGGAAGTTGACATAAACAGTTAACTAAGTATATAAGGTTGTTAAATTTTTGGAAGTTATACATTACTAAAAATCTATGATTAATGTTTAAAAACAGTAAAGACCGTATATACGTACAAACACATACACACACATATGCATATACATACAAAGCCAAACATGTGACAATTTTTAAGATAATGTGATACATAATTTATAAGATTATATAATGATGTATGTATAAAAGGATATCAGTATTTACAAGTAGTATATATACATATAATCATAATCACATACCAATTACTATACTATATTACCATACACACAAGAACTATACTATGTTACTATTTACACAAGTGGTATATACACAGTTATTCTCTGCACATACAAGTGAGTTGCAGAGAAGATCAATTGAAATCAAGATTATGGTTTTAATTAACTTCAAAGGAGATTGACTATATTTAGAATTTTTGAATTACCTATTTTCAATATTTATAATAAGCCATTTTTTTACTAATTTTTTTATTTCAGAAATTCTTTTGTTTTTTAAAAGTTTACAATCAGGTATACTATTATAAATTTCTTCTATTAGATAATAAGCATTTCTTTTCCCATAGCTATTAAAAATGTGTGGATAGTCTAATTTGATTTTATTTTTTTTTCTGAGATTATAATTTTTTCCTTCAGCAGTTTTAATTTCTGGATAGTGTTTTATTAATAAATTATATAGACACTTTTGTTTTTGGCGATAAGATTCCATATTTCAACATTAATTCTTTTCTAGTTTCTTTATTTTTACTAATTCTTTTAGAAAGAACTAATTTTATTATTTTATTTTGTAGTGTATTTATATTTTTTAATTCAGTATCTGTTGTATTAGCCCAAATATGAGGTGCATAATTAATTAATGATTCGAAGAATGCATGGTAAATCATCATTTTAATCTTTGTGGGTAAACTATCTTTGATGTGGAAGAATATATAAGAGAGAACATTAATTTTTTTGTGTAAGTTTTTGATATGATTTGACCATGTATAAGTTTTATTTATTGTTAATCCCAGGTATTGAAGTTCGTCCACTTGTTCGATTTCTTTGCATTTTATGCAGTATTCATGATCTTTTAGCAAACATTTTACTGAATGATATAAAATTACAGGCTTTTCTTTAGGAAGTTTCTTTTTAGGATTAATGAGGAGGAGTTTAGTTTTATTTTCGTTAATAATAAGTTTGTTATTGTGAGTCCACTTTTGAATGTTAACGAAATTTTCATGTATTGTTTTCTGTGCTGTTTTGATATTATTATTAGCCGTGTATATAAGCATATCATCGGCATATACGTGTATGTGGCAGTTTTTAATAATTCCAAATAAATCATTGATATAGATGATAAAAAGTGTTGGTCCTAAATTGGATCCTTGTGGAACTCCTTTATTTGTTTTTTCTTTTTTACTGTTAAAATTATTAATTTGAACATATATTTTTCTGTTTTCGAAGTAATGTTTTAGAATGTTTAATAGTTTTCCTCTAATTCCGATTAGTTGCAATTTCTCAAATAGAATTTGAATATCAATGACATCGAAAGCTTTGCTAAGGTCAATGGAAAGCATTAGTACAAATTTATTTTTATTTAGGTTGTAATTAATTTGATCGTTTAAGTTTTCAAGTAGTTTGATGGTGCTATTGTTTGCCTGATATGCATATTGTTCTTTATGTATTATATTGTGTTTATACAAGAAGTTTTTGAGTTTTATTGACAGATAATTTTCTATGATTTTATTAATTATTGGCTGAATTGCAATCGGTCTGTAATTATCCAGGTTTCTGAAGTCTCCCTTCTTAAATATTGGAATAATTCTAGATATTTTTAGATTATCAGGATATATTTCTGTATCTATGATGTTATTTATAAGGACAGTGATTACCTCTGAGAAAATTTGTATATTGCTTTTTAAGGTGTATTTATCTAAGTTATCAATTCCTTTGGTAGTTGTATTTTTTAGTTTATTTATTATATTGGAGATTTCATGTTCATTTGTTTTCTCAATCACCACTGTATTGTTGCAGGTCTTTGTTTCAATTGCAATATTGAATTTATTATGGAAACTATTTCCATTGTTACTATTGTTTGCAAAGTGCCGGCAAAACATATTGGCCAATTCCTTTGCATTGTTGTCAGTTTGCAGACTATTTTGTAGTTTAATAATTTCTTTATTATTTTTTTGTTTTGTTTTTCTGCCTAGGATTTTATTGATTTCTTCCCAATGTTGTTTAGCAGAGTTGCATTCTTTTTTAAATTTGTTTTTATAGTAATCATGTTTTGCTTTTTTTATTTTTATATTTAAGATGTTTCTTACAGTTTTATATTCTTTGTAGTAATTTCCATTTGATGGATTGCTTTTGTGTTTTTTGAATAACTTATCTCTTAGTCTAATTTCATTAATTAACTCTTTGGTTATCCAATCTTTTTGTTCTCTTTTTCTGTTGTTCTCTTTTTCCAAACATAGGATTTGGTTAAGTAAGAATATTGAAAATATTGCAACGTTTCGGCAATTGTCGTTCTAATTGTCAGTTTCGAATTACAAATAAACTGACTGATGTGAAATAAATAAACAATCTTGAGATTCAAAAAAAA
>JAFIDM010002131.1:59512340-59528076 GCA_023159025.1 Thereuonema tuberculata
TAAGATGTTTCTTACAGTTTTATATTCTTTGTAGTAATTTCCATTTGATGGATTGCTTTTGTGTTTTTTGAATAACTTATCTCTTAGTCTAATTTCATTAATTAACTCTTTGGTTATCCAATCTTTTTGTTCTCTTTTTCTGTTGTTCTCTTTTTCCAAACATAGGATTTGGTTAAGTAAGAATATTGAAAATATTGCAACGTTTCGGCAATTGTCGTTCTAATTGTCAGTTTCGAATTACAAATAAACTGACTGATGTGAAATAAATAAACAATCTTGAGATTCAAAAAAAAGATTGAATACATTCCTTATTGATGGGGGAAAGCAAAGGAGATATAAGTAAAAAAAACCATATGAAGAGAGTTGTAGTCCCTATGGCCTAATGGATAAGGCATCTGACTTCGGATCAGAAGGTTGCAGGTTCGATTCCTATCGCGGATGTTTCATTGTAAAAATTATTTCTATTTTCCATTCGCTCAGAAAATTGCGCCGGACAGACACACAGACAGACAGACAGAGAAATAAAAGATTTTAGTAATATAGATTGTCACTTTTCAGTGACGTTTGAGTTATGTTATTGATGGTTTTTTAATTGCAAATAGTGAATTTTTCGGTATTCCACCTCAAAAAAAGAGTGCTTCTCTCTTTCTTGACTCTGTTTTCTTTACTCCAACATCTGGCGTGTACACCCACATATTTTTCAATATCACATAGGATTTGGTTAAGTAAGAATATTGAAAATATTGCAACGTTTCGGCAATTGTCGTTCTAATTGTCAGTTTCGAATTAAAAATAAACTGACTGATGTGAAATAAATAAACAATCTTGAGATTCAAAAAAAAGATTGAATACATTCCTTATTGATGGGGGAAAGCAAAGGAGATATAAGTCAAAAAAACCATAGGAAGAGAGTTGTAGTCCCTATGGCCTAATGGATAAGGCATCTGACTTCGGATCAGAAGGTTGCAGGTTCGATTCCTATCGCGGATGTTTCATTGTAAAAATTATTTCTATTTTCCATTCGCTCAGAAAATTGCGCCGGACAGACACACAGACAGACAGAAAGACAGACAGACAGAGAAATAAAAGATTTTAGTAATATAGATTCGTAAATTCTTAAATAATCATCAAATTTAACTTTAATGGTCCCCTATAATTGCGGGGCTCCAGACTGGCGTCTCACGCGCATGTGCGTAACTACACAAATGCTAACAGCGGATGAGTTCATAGTATCAACCCTCTCACAATTTGAAATTTCAGAATGGCCTTATTGCAAAGTAAGTTCTCAATGGACTTCAATTACAGCACTCATTTTCCGCCATCTTGTGTTCATACACAGTAAACTTGTAAATTTCTTATAACCTAAATAAAGAAACACGATTTTACTTGAATACGATATTACCTACATGTTTCATATTCATTTCGTTAGAAAATATCTAATATTTGTCTCAAAATGCTTGATTCGGTGTCTCTTGCGCAATTATTCTTGTTTCTGTTGTAAGCTCAAAGAAAGAAGAATTACCTTATATGGAAATAAACGGCCACTTATCCTGGAACTCATTGCTGCAAAAAGCAAAGGGTTTTTTTTGGTTCCGAATTATTCCCACGGGTCAACTAGTTCTATGTAGTAATAAAAGCAATGAAAACGTTTAATGTGATATGGTGTGGAGTTCCGCTGGATTTATAGAAAATCAAAAGTGCGCAAGACAAAAAACATTGAGAGGCACTAGCTTAAATGATGAATTAAGGTTCATTCTATTAGGGGCCGTTCAGTATTACGTAAGTACTAACTGTAAATACTAGTGAAAAATAAATTAAAACAGTCAAATTTAACGGTGCGTGTTTGTCTGTCTTACCCAAGAATTGCTCTGATCATCCCTCTCCTACTTTGTCAGCAAAAATAAGCATATCTTGAAACTTCAACCCTCTTTAACAGCTCCTTACTGTAACGCTGATAGCTGTACGAAAATGTGCTTAGAATATAAATCGCTCATCCCAAAAACATTGATACGAGTCATTCCCATGCAAAACTCAGCTGTTGTCTCCTAACGCACTTTGAAGACTGAATAGCTGTGCAACACTATCAGGTCAGTAGGAAAAGTTTGTTGTTCAGATAGCGTAATTATTTTAAGCAGAGAGAAATATAGCAATATAGTCACGACATTGAAATATGCATGTTTTTGGTTCTATTATATCGATATTTTGTTTCTTCGCGTTACCGAAGTTCCTCTATTGGACCTTCAACAAGTGATCATTCAAATGTCTCTCCTGGTAAGATGCGGAGTTCTGCATAAGAATGAAAGCCCATTTTCGTCCGGTTTTCAGCGTTCGAGGTCACGCGCTTCCCTTGTAAGATGTTTCCGTAGTTTATTATCATAGTGAATTTTGAAAATTTTGATAAGTTTATGTGTACATGCTTTATGATTATTGAAGCTGTTGAAAATGAACAATTTAAAAACTACATATATGAATAAATATTATTACATACATGTATTTCTTAATATTTACATAATTTTTTTTAACCAAATTGTGCATGCAACAAGAAAATGTGTGTAAGATTTTTTTCATGTCTTGCGGATCTCAAACATCTGACGCACACGTGAATTAGAAACATTAAACATCTGATTTAAGATAAAAGATTTTGTCTACTTTTCTATGTACGTACTAAGTCTCAATAACAGTTTCAATTACAGAATATATTTTCAAGGAGTATTAAGATATAAGATACCGTTCTAATAATTTTTTTAAACACCTGTAAAGTCCGGTTGCTGTAGTAAGAAAGCATCTAACCACCAGCTTAAAGGGAGTTTCATTTGCCTTCTCAAGAGGTTTAAGATTCGTTACCATCAGACTGACTTACTCCCTCCCTCTCCTTGTCATCGCGGGCGGGGCAATGGAAAAGACTGGAATGCAGGTGAAAACACACCTTGGCCTGACTTAGGATCGCTCCATCTCAGTTCAACGAAAAAAAGACATTTTGACAAAAGAATTTTCCGATTTTAATTTTTACAATCCCTAAAAGGCTTAACGAATTTTCAGTTTTTTCCAGTATGAGATCTTTAAACTGCTCTTACCAAAAAAATTCCATTTTACTCACAAATTCTCTCTGAAATTTTACAGCCATGTCAATAAAAGCATGAGGGTTTTCAGAAAAAAAAAAATACGTGAATACAAAAATATTTCTTTTAGTCTAACACAAAAACCAATAAAATTTTTACAGCCTACTTTTTATCATGAAAAACATGGTTTACTTAACACTGAATTTGATTACTAAACAATCTGGGAATGGTATAAGCCAAACATATATTTTTTTTAAAAAAATGAACCTGTTTATCTAGAGGCCTAAAAGTTCTGGAAACTTCTAGTGCCAGAAAGTGTCTACACATCTTTGAAGCGGTTTTCGAGAGCAGAACGAACTGAATTTATGAAGTGTTTTTGTGAATGAAGTGGCAACTGATTTTTGTGATATTTTCTGCACAAGAAAAGCGAAAAAATGAAAGCTGCTCTGTCTATCATGTGGTATCTGGAGAGTCTCCTTTGCTTCTAAGCATTTAGCTATCCTGCCAACTCCATGGCATCCTGATTTTCCATGGTTTAAAAAAAATGACCACTGTTTCTTCAGATAGAAGTCCTCCTCATGCAGACACAGGTTGAGAAAGTAGTGCTTGTTCTTGTACTTTGCAGCACTCACATCACTGAAGTAACTATTTTTCATTCGAGAGGAAAATTTTTTGGAGAATTGGCAAAGAAGTGGCAAGGAAAATGTTTTTATAAAGAAAATTCACAACTGTTTCCTGGGTTCAGGAAATCACGTTCACATCATAATTGAAGTCACCAGATACGATACAGTCTCCTCGCCTTCAGAGCTCCTACAATTTACAATGACAGGATGAACTAAACATAACTCAAGTCCAATTATAATTTGGACTTATTTATAATCTGGATGTTAATTTGCAATTAAATGAAATACACATTAATCCACTATTAAATTTTAAATGTGGCACTATATAGGGATGCAGTAAAACAGATTCATCAAAAATTGCAAAAAAACAGTTCAGGTATTTATGATCACAAGTATTGTATCAAAATAGAATAATTATAATTCCTGTAATATTGCTTAAAAACTACTCAACTGAAAAATATGTTGGTAATGTCCTAGAGAATATTGAGGAAATCGGTTCTCATGTTCTGTGCTTTATATCTGATAACCCATTGCTGCAAATAGAAAAGCTTTTAAATGAACAGTTGTTTCATCCTTATTAGGAATCATCAGAAGAATTTACCCAGACTCAGACTCCGCGAAAGTTAAATGGAACTTTCCGGCAATGGCCCAGAGAATAAAAACAATCAAGTAAAATAAACTTATGTGGAAAATCCACACTATTAATCCCTTGTGCTTTCACTGAAAGCCACTTGGGAATTTAATTACAACAAGAGAAACATCCCCTTTAACTTTTGCGCAGTCTTAGCCATAATCGAGGTAAACTCTGCTGATTAGTCCTAATAAGGATGAAACAGCTGTTCAGAATTCCCGCTGATGTTAGCTCAGTGTGCGAAAGCATATTACGAATCCATTTGTAGTTTTTCTCTTGATTTACAAATTAGTATGAATGTTAATTTTTGTTTTTCCACTACACTCACAGTAAATTTCAAAATGACAGTTTAGAAGGCAGGTTTGGATGCTATAGGCAAATGAGTGGAGCAAATTATTCTATAAGGCTTTTGCAAGTCTGAGAAAGTGAAGGAAGATTAAGATTTACAAATGCTGTAATATTATCGTGAAAAGATAACAAAGTTTCACTAAAAACCCTTCTTTCTCAATATAAATTTTATCAAGAAACAAATGACAGTAACCCTTCTATTAGTAAGTTAGATAAAATCTTTTTATTGAATGATGTTTCTGATAATGTTTCGCCTGTTCTTACTTTTATTGCTGGTTATAAAGCCCGAAAAGAATTACAATTTCAGAAATGGGATAAATATACTAATTGGCTGCAAACAGATAGAGGTTGAAATTAGGTGTTTTTAGTGAACTAATATTAAAACTTGTTCGAGGAAAACTAATTTTATCCACTGAATGATTTCTAACAGCTACAGCTATAGCTGGGTTCATTTTTAGATTCTTAGATAAGGGAAAACAAGAGAATGCACAATGTGTACAATATTAATAAGAGACATATACAGGGTGTTGCAAAATGTTTTACAGGCGAGCCCACACATTGATCTGGTGGTGCTATTTTTGTTTATTTATTTTCAAGTTTATTCGGTGTTATGCAGTATTTGGGTAATTATTTACAATTAAATAAAAATTAACAAGACAGAGAAAAAACAAAAATCGGAATAGCGGTTATAAACTGACGTATGTAATATAAATATTTACAACTACAGTAGTTGAGTTAATCAAGCTTTTTTATTTCAACCATTTAGTAAGTTCCATAATTATGAAAAATAAAAGTATAAAGTACAGTAAGCCGCAGTATAGGGCAAGTCAAAATAATTTGAACAATTTCAAAAATTCACTGTAAAAATAGTATTGAATATTTTATAAACAAATTGTACACATGGATACAGCAACTTTGGAAGTGTTTTCCCAGACCTCATAACTCTTGAATATGAGCACCTTTCCGTCAAACGACAAATGTCAACACAAATGTCAATGTCAAATTCCTCTCAAATGCGAAACACTCGTAGCATGGGTCTGTCGAGTTGAATGATGCGCCGTTTAGATACATAAACTTTTGCTGTAAACCGTAATGTGGCATTGTAGACAACATGGCTGCCACGGGAGAGGAGAAAGCATACTGTATCTCGACATGTTAACTGAATAGCTATTGCCACAACTGGAGACCGACAGGGAAGGATTCATATTCCAGCAAGACGGGGCTCTACCCCATTTTCACAACGCAACAACCCAGCACCTAAACGAACGATTGCCACAACGGTGGATCGGCCGTGCGAGTTCTTGATTTTGATATCATTCCAATCATTTTGACACACCCGGAATTTACTAGTGCATTTCCATTGACCAAAGAAAGCACAAAGTTCTAAAAGCTGTTCGAAACTGTGAACGGTCGTTGGAAAATGAAATTACGAAGCTGCATCAAAGATGGTAGTGCAACAAACCGTTGGAGACGTTGTTCAATAAAATTATTGGTGAGAATGAAAACTGATTTTATTTTTACTTAAAAACCGAATGAACTTTTTGGCCAACCTAATACATTTGGAAAATCAATTCCCAGGGATTCTTCGAAAGATTAAAAAAGCTTTTCTTTCTTTTTGATCTTAAAACTGCCTTTTGATCTTTTGGCATCATTTAATTAAATGAACGTCTTTAACTATTGAAGTTTCTTGTTGAAAGTTAAAGAACAAACGTCACACCTGAACTAAAGAATAATAATGTTAAAGCTTGGAAATAATTATATTTTTCATAAATTTAGTTTCAAATTCTAAAATGTAAAAATATTTTTCAAAAACTTACAAACTTAAAAATATGCTAAAGTACCAAAGTAACTCAATGTTATCTTGGAAATTCTAAAATTTCATGTTTTATTTGACAACCAGGAAATGGTGGGAAGATATTGTATCCAAATATAATATTATTATGAAATACATTTGGTTGCACTTTCACAGCTTGCTGAGTTTGGTAGCTTAAGGATTATGATCGAGGATTTGTATTTTTTGGGCAAATAAAAACTATTAAAATGAAGAGAAATTTAACACGCCGATTACATCAAGAAATAGGTAAAAAACGGCGGCACAAAGCTAAAGGAAGGAATTCGTACCCTGAGATACCGGGATGAGACTTGGATGGTTTCGTCCTTTTTTGGTCTCATCAGCCACCAATGATCAGCCATCAACTCATCAGCCATCAACTCCGCCAATGACAGACTGAGAGGGTGCCAGAGATTAGTATCCAGGATCTCGCTCCCGTGATGCTAACCTCTTCTGAGTCTCTCATCGGTGGAGTTTGGCTGGCTGATGAGTCCTAAAAAGAAGGAAACGGTGCGTCCCAGTCTCTTCCCGGTGACAGCTCAGGGTGCTAATTCCATTCTTAAGCTTTGTGCCGTGGTTTTTTACGTATTTCTTAAAAACTATTAACTTTATAGAAATGTAAGGTATGTGTACAATTCTTTTCGGTTTTCGTTTATTTATATAACGAAAGTAATTATCATATTTATTACACTTAAAATTTTCAGCTTAATTTTATTGATATCAACATTTCATTTCCTATTATTTGTTTTCACTAAATGAATGCCACATATCGTCAAATGATACAAGGTTTGTACGAAAGAAAGAAAAACCTAGCTGTTTAGAGCCCTTGAGCTGATAAAAGTCAAGTGATCTCGCCTGATAGTTCGACAACTAGACTGTCACGCTCAAATCTGTATCACTGCTTTCTTTGGTACGTGTCTGATTATCTCTTTATGAGGTATAACAAGACTGCCTCCACTGATGTATGGTTGTCCAAAAAGTTGGTTCAGTTTTTTTTTTTTTTTTACATACTTGTCTCTAGTAGGGCTTACATGTCTTTTACGTCATTGCACACCTTTTTGTTAGATAGTAAGTTCGTTTAGTTTATAAGTATTTTGGACAATATGTGACTTAGGAGTGAGTAGCCGAGACAGTTTTTTTCTTTTTTTTTTTTTGACTGAATGGCTGAATTTCGTAAAATCCTGGAGATCTGGGGGTTTGGAGGTCCAGTTTTGTATTTCATCAATTTTTCATGTGTGTTTCGCCGTAAATGTCTCCAACTATCTGGGATACCTGCTGTTTACTGTAATGTATTGGGTTCGCCAAAAAGTCCGTTATTTATGTACGTTGGCTCTAGTAGCTCTTAAGTGTCTTCAAGGTCATTCGACATCATTTTGTTACATTGTATTGTGTCATAACAGCATGCATTTAAAACAAACACTGATCAAAATTGGTGAATTTTATGTCGCCAATATATTGAAGACGGAAAACAATTAGGACTCAAGACCGCATGTTTCTTTGATGACCAGGCAAAAATTGTTACAGCTTGGCTGTGAAGTTCTGGGAAATTCACCAGACATTGCACCTTGAGATTTCCACTGATTTCGATCTCTACAAAATTCTCTTAATGGAAAAAAATTCAATTCCCTGGAAGACACTAAAGACATCTTGAACATTTTTTTCAAAATGATAAAAAGATAAAAAATAAAAAGATAAAAAAGATAAAAAGTTGTGGGTAGATGGAATTATGAAGTTACATGAAAGACGGCAGAAGATAGTGGGAAAAAAACCGTTGAAGGCGCTGTTCAATAAAAGTATTGGTGAAAAGGAAACATGTGTCTTTTATTTTTACTTAAAAAAAACCGAACGAACTTTTTCGCCCATCGAACATTAAAGGAAACTATTTATTCGGGCAAAATCGCCTACAGTTACTGATTCTCGATTAGCCGAAGATTCAACTAAGCAATGGATTAAAAGCCCCGTTTACTCTTAACTGTGAACAAAAAACATCTTGGGTTTTCCCTCATGATTTAATAACCAGGCCTAAAAGTTCTGGAAACTTCTAGTGCCAGAAAGTGTGTACACATCTTTGAAGCGGTTTTCGAGAGCAGAACAAGCTCTCTATTATCTATAACTCTATTACCTATAACTATTGTCTGATGTTGGGATCCAGGAGGATATGATTGAAGTGGGTTCGTACTGCATTTTTGATACTATTTTTTTAGTAAAAGTTTCTTTTGTTATTAATAGAAATTATTAATCACTCATTTACTTCACTACATTCAGATTCATATTTCATGTTGATGTATTTTTCTTTTTTTATATTCTGTGGTATGTTATATACTAAAAATATACTAAACTTTCGAAGGGCAAATATAAGGAGGAGGGGGGCCCAAGGGCCACCCCTCCCCGAAATCATGAATATAAAGAAAAAAAATAAGTAAATTGGTTAGAAGAAAGAGGTTTGTGTGTGTTGATATCACCGTGCACATGGAAGTGAGCTTCATCGCTCCATAATATCCGCACGGCCACTCGTCATCCATCTCCAATCCACTAAAAATCTCAAAGCAAACTCTAATCGGGTATTTCTGTCCCCTAGGAGCAATTCTTGAATGGGTGTTATCTTTTACGGATAAAATTTCAGGATCTTACGCGATATCTTCTGCAATGTCGACAACGGGATATCTCTTTGTCGTGATATTAAACGTGCACTACTGGTACCCTGCTTATTAGCTATTGCCTGATCCTGAACAGCAGTTGCAACTTCTTCAACTTGTTCCTGCTTGATACGTTTACGTCTTCGGCCTGGTTGCACACCAAGAGTTCCTGCTCTTTCAAATTTTTCAACCATTCTTCATAAGTTAGTTATGGTCATCGGTCCTCTACGTAACTGTTTTAACCACCGGTATTCACGAAGAGTAGCATTGGCATTTTCATCCCGCTTATAAAACAGCTTGACTAATAAGGTATGATCACGTAGTGACAACGCCATCGACGGGCGACTTCTTGCAGAATGATTAGAATTCCCGCAACCACTTTTATTCTCGATATCGTGTAACAAAGTACCCATATATGCAAATTTAGACTGTATTTTTCGACCGCAACGCCAGAATTGCCCCTATCGGTGTTGTTTGGTGCTAATGTTTTTTTCTTGACAAATCGAAACCGCATACTTTAATGTGCATGGACCAAATTTTGTTCTATGTCGTCCAGTACATAACACGCTACAGGTCTCCGAACACCTCCTGTTATTTCTTGATCATCCGGTATCATTAGTTTACAGAAAACAGAATATTAATGACATTTTAACACGAGTAAGTAAAACAGTTATTTTTCTCTTGTAATTTTGTATTTAAAAACAGGTTTACTTGGACCCTACAGTGTCACTTGAACCCAAATTTAAATACCCATTATTTTAGAACCAGTTCAAACGCACCTTGCTTTGTATATGCTGGTACCTAGCGAAATAAAAATTTTATATAAATAATCAATTGTTGAGTTGTGGTAGTGGATTTAAACATATTTGTAATTCGGGTTCAAGTAACCCTTCAGGGTCCAAGTAATTCTGTTTTACGGTACTCAAAACTTAAAAAATATATATAATAAAAATATAAAATATATTAAAAAATACAAAATTTAAAAAATATCAAATAATTAAAAAATTTTCAAAAAAATTTACTAAAAAATCCTGCTCCTAAAACTTTAACCCATATTCTAAAATTCTTTCAACTGAAACCATTGTATTGTAGGGCGCGTTTTTCAAAATAAAATAAGATTTAATGAAAATCTATTTAATGAATCTTATTTTATTACGAAAAACAGACTCTACAATGCTTTCAGTTCAAAGAATTTTAAAACATGGGTTGAAATTTTAAGATGACTTTTTTTTTGTAAGTTGCCAAATTTTTTAAAAATTTGTTAATTATACTACATTTTTAAATTTTGTAATTTTTTTTATATATTTTTTCATTTTTATTTGTTATACAGTAGAGCCCCGATTATCCGCGAGTGCCGCGAAAAATTTTCTTAATTACGAACCTCAAAAAAAAACACAACAATTTTAATCCAAGCCAAAAGCAGGGAAAATACTATAGGCCCTACAGAGCGAAGGTCGAAATTTTCTGACAGGTTTATTGTAATCCTATAGGCCTTCTCAGAATTTGTGGATGCAAACGTAGAGCAGAGGTTTCTGCTTTACTGTACATATTGTAAAAGTTTTACATCTGTTTTTTGTACAAAAAACCGTAGTTTTTAATGGTGAAATATTGATTTTCGTGTTTACACCTCATTTTTAGTCTTTTTTCGGGTTATCCGCGATTTTCCTTATCCGCGAAGCACTTGCCACTCAATTCCGCGGATATATTTTTTAGTCTTGAATATGTCTACCTCTGTTCTTTTTTGTTTTGTTTTACTACACTTCCGCTGTTTAAGGAATTGTGGGATTGGCTGTCGTCCTCTGTTTGGAGATTGATTTGTTAGATTACTTACAAGAGAAGTGCGTGACTTCGAACGCTGAGAACCGCATGAAAATGTGTTTAGAATATAAATCCCATGTAAAACTCAACTATCGCCTGCTAGCGCAATCCAAATTTCAAAATAATTCTTGTACTAAAACTCAATTACTAGGTCATCTAAATCCATAAGACAAGACAGGCAAATTACAATATTAATTTACAAAACAAACTTAAAATATAAAAATATTGAAGTTGATGGAAAATATTCTTGATTTTTATTTTTCAATTTCAACAAATTGTTTGTTAGGCACAGTTTGTATGACAATAGTGAGAAGAAGTAAGAAGCTAATTAGTTAACAATCATTTCTCAATCAGTTCAATAAAAACATGCCACCTTCTAAACGAATTAATTTCAAAATAAATTCATTTACAATGTTAGACTGGAAATTGATGTCATCAAAAAAAAAGTATGAAAATAATATTTACAAATCTTTTCACAAATAAGATTCAGTTACACAAATAAAATAATTATTTGTAATTAAGCTATATTATCAACTCCAGATTATAGTTGAGTGGGAAAAGAAATGCAACCTACATAAATATAAACTAAAAACATAAAAACACATGTAAGATCCCCTTACATTCGCCGAAAGTCACAGTTTGGTGTGGGATCACTGCTTCTTTTATCATCGGCCCGCACTTTTATCAAGAAGTTGGTAGAAATGGACTAGTGACTTGTTCTGTTAATTCCGACAGGTATGCCGCTATGCTCGAGAACTTTGTGTTACCTCAACTGCAGCAAAGAAATTGTATCGATTCTACCATTTTCATGCAAGATGGTGCGCCACTGCACATCGGACGTCGGATGAAGGATGTCCTGCATCAACATTTCACAGACGCTAGAGTAATTAGTCGCACATATCCCATGAATTGGCCTCCGACGTCCCCTGATATGCATCCTTGCGATTTCTGGTTGTGGGGCTACTTGAAAAGCATTGTGTATCAAGAACATGTTCCTGACATTCCTACCTGAAAACATCAAATAACATTACGTGTTAGACGAATAAATGCCGATATGCTGCGAGTCATCGTCGAAAACCTCGTTTACCGCATGCAATTAGTGGAACATCAGACTGGTCACATTATGCGGTTGCAGCGCCGGAATTTCCCCTATCGGCGTTGTTTGGTATTAATTTTTTTTTTCTTGACCAATCGAAAGCGCATACTTTAATATGTATGGTGGCCAAATTTTGTTCTATTTCGTCCAGTACATAACACGCTACAGGGCTCCGAACACCTCCTTTTATTTCTTGTTCGCCCGGTATCATTAGTTTATAGAAAACAGAATATTAATGACATTCTAATATGTTTAAATAAAACAGTTATTTTTCTCTTGTAATTTTGTATTTAAAAACTCCTCTCACCTATCCACGCCCTATCTCTTCTATTATCTAAAAGGAATTAGTTTTAATAAATAAAATATTTGAAACTTATTTATTTCTCCTTCAAAAATAAGCAAATATTCGTTAGGATAGTTCGTTGTGTCCAATATAATTTTCAGAAAATTTATAAATCATTATACTACAAAATAAGAATTTTTTGTTCCGAACTTTCCGTAGCTAATATTAGCTAAAAGTTAGAATTCGAAGTTAAGGCATTATTTTATTATTCTGTAAGCTTAAGGTTTTACAGCTTAGTACAAATCTAATGTTTAATTTTTTTGTCAGATCCTCCTCGCAGTTTACGGAGAGCCATTTTTTTTCGTATTTTTCATGAAACGCAGATATCAGTCGGAACAATGGCCTTACCTATTTAAGAAACTAAGTAAGTGGAGAAATAATTCTTAAAAAGCTTAAAAAGCTTAAAAAGCGTAGCTTCTTAAATAGGTGAGGCCACTTTTCCTATGACTGATATTTGCGTTTTATCTTCAGTTTTAATAGCCGAGATATATACAGTCGTAATTCCTCGGAAGCGCAGTGGTGCCTCAAAGGTATAAAATACAATTGAAAAATTCACCAATGGAAAGTTAGTGAGTAAATTCATGTACTAGCAGTGCGCAGGCCACAATGAATTTTTCTGAAGCTAAAAATTCAAACTGCATATTTGAATTATTAATAAAAATTCTCAAAATATTCTGCAAATCATTAAAATAGAATTCAAGTAGTGAATTTTTTTTGTTTTGTTTTTTTCGATTTAGTACTCGGTATTTTCAACTAAAAAAAAATTCACGAATACCTGCAATGTTAAAAAGTTTGAAAATAAATGATTTGAATTTAAAAGCTTTTATTATTAATGCAAATTTCACTTTTAAAAAAATAATTTAATTTCACAAAATTAATTTTTTTTTTTTTTTTTTTTTTTGTAAATTGATTGTTGCACTAACAATAGATATTTTAAATATAAATCATTATTTTAAGTATTTTTTATCATTTCATGAATTTGTCCTTTTTTTGAAGTTGAAAATATCTAGTAATACCTAGTAAAATTGTTATGTTCAACATCTTTTTCAACTATTATAAGTCCTGAAGGTCCTTCTGGAAGGACATCTTATTTTTGGGTATGATTGAAGTGGGTTCGTACTGCATTTTTAATACTATTTTTTTTTAGTAAAAGTTTCTTTTGTTATTAATAGAAATTATTAATCACTCATTTACTCCACTACATTCAGATTCACATTTTATGTTGCTGTATTTTTCTTTTTTTATATTCTGTGCTATGTTATTTACTAAAAATTTTTAAACTTTCCAAGGGCAAATATAAGGGGGGGCCCGAGGGCCCCACCACTAAATAATGAATATAAAGAAAAAAATAAGTAAATAGGTTAGAAGAAAGAGGCTAAAATAGGATTTTTTTTTATTTGGTTGTTAAAATAGGATTGTCGTTTTTTTTTTGGGTTGTTAAAATTCATCTTGAGCGGGACCCTTACATTAATCTTGGCCCCCCCCAAAAAAATGTATTCTATATTCGCCACTGAAACTTATCTTTAGAAAAATAAACAACGACGAACTGTCTTTTTTGTGATCATTGTAATAATTTTTTAGCGATACCACATGAAGCAGCTATTGAAGTTTTCGTGTCTTATGGAGGTACCATTTCTTTTCCCACTCTACTTCAAATACAGCTCCGTTATGCGACCCGCTTTGTTCATTCTGACTACTCTCAACTGGTGATCGCCAAGTAAGCGTGAAACAGGCTTTCTTGAGATGTCACTTTGAACATTGGTCTCAATTTTTAATGTGTTTAAACATTTTAGGCGCTTTTTCTATAAATACATGCGCATAAGAAATTCACTGAGGTTTGGCAGAGCCTAGCATATGAATTTTCGTTTTCTTTATTTTTAATGTGTTTTTATGTTTTTAGTTTAGATTTATGTAGGTTCCAGGGAGGGCGCCACCGTCGTGAACGGAGACAGACGTGTTGTAACCGAGCTCCGGGAGTCAAGCCTATGTAAGTAGTGACTATAAAGTAAATAAGTGAATTCCTATGAAAGTAAGAGATTTTAGATAATAGCAAAGAAGAAAACAATTCAAAAGAAAAGAACAAAGAACTGTAAGAAATTAAATTTTTAGTTTAGATTTATGTAGGTTCCATTTCTTTTCCCACTGAACTATAATGTAGAGTTGATAATAGCTTATAGCTTAATTACAAATAGTTATTTTATTTGTGAAACTGAATCTTATTTGTGAAAAGATTTGTAAATATTATTTTCATACTTTTTCTTTTGGTGACATCAACTTCCAGTCTAATATTGTAAATGAATTTATTTTGAAATTAATTCGGTTAGAAGGTGGCATATTTTTATTGAACTGATTGAGAAATCATTGTTAACTAAATACCTTCTTACTTCTTCTCACTATTGTCACACAAACTGTGCCTAACGAATAATTTGTTGAAATTGAAATACTTAGATACTACATGAGTTTTGTATTTTTTTAAAGTAATGCAGGTCAGTTTACGTCAAACACACACAATAAATGTGTAACGCAAGAGTAATTGTGGAGACACCTTGTTATTAAATCATGAGGGAAAACCCAAGATGTTTTTTTGTCCACAGTTAAGAGTAAATGGGGCTTTTAATCGATTGCTTAGTTGAATCTTCGGCTAATCGAGAATCAGTAACTGTAGGCGATTTTGCCCGAATAAATAGTTTCCTTTAATGTTCCGTGGGCGAAAAAGTTCGTTCGGTTTTTTAAGTAAAAATAAAAGACACATGTTTCCTTTTCACCAATACTTTTATTGAACAACGTCTTCAACGGTTTTTTTTCCCACTCTCTTCTGCCATCTTTCATGTAACTTCATAATTCCATCTACCCACAACTTTTTATCTTTTTGAGTAAAAAAATGTTCCAGATGTACGAACAGGGATTGGGAGAACCGGAAAAATGCCAGGGCTAGCTTACGAGATGGCAAAACCGGATGTGCTAAGTTCAAATAGAACTAAAGTACGACCAGATATTGGGGGTACCGGAATAGCCTAGTGGCTAACATTTCCGACTGCAAGACGAAGGTCCTGGGTTCGAATCCCGTACAAGATGAAAAAAACAGAAACAAAAAAGAAGAAAAAAAGTTAATAAAATAGAAAAGCTAAGTTAAAATAGAACTAAAGTGCGAACAGGGATTGGGGGAACTGGAAAAAAAGAAGAAAAAAAGTTAATAAAATGGAAAAGCTAAGTACGAACAGGGATTGGGAGAACCGGAAAAAAGAAGAAAATAAGCTAATAAAATGAAAAAGCTAAGTACGAACAGTGATTGGGAGAACCGGAAAAAAGAAGAAAATAAGCTAATAAAATGGAAAAGCTAAGTACGAACAG
>JAFIDM010002131.1:59528086-59558136 GCA_023159025.1 Thereuonema tuberculata
AAAAGAAGAAAATAAGCTAATAAAATGGAAAAGCTAAGTACGAACAGTGATTGGGAGAACCGGAAAAATGCCAGGGCTAGCTGACGAGACGGCGAAACCGGATGTGCTAAGTTCAAATAGAACTAAAGTACGACCAGATATTGGGGAAAGCTAAGTTAAAATAGAACTAAAGTACGAACAGGGATTGGGGGAACTGGAAAATATACGAAAAAAAGTTAATAAAATGGAAAAGCTAAGTACGAACAGGGATTGGGGGAACTGGAAAAAAAGAAGAAAAAAAGTTAATAAAATAGAAAAGCTAAGTTAAAATAGAACAGGGATGACGGGGACGATAGAGATTGTTCGTACGATGTTGATGCAATGTGATTTCGCCCCAGTGCTGTGAATCTCAATGTGAAGAAATTCAACCAAGCGCGGGTAAACGGCAAGAGTAACTCTCTTAATGTAGCCAAATATGCTCATCATCATGAGGGTAGAGTAAGCAAGGTGAATCCTTGGAGAAAATGGCATTATATTTCATTCTAATAAAAAAATTAGAACACTGTTTACTTGCCGAAATATAATTAATTTAAAAGATATAAAAACGAGCTCAGATGCCAGTAGATTGCTAGGTTAAAAATACCAAACTTTTAAAGCAATTTTGCCTTAGCACTTGGTTCAAAATAATAATTAAAGAAGATACTGACCATCTAAGAGCTGACACACTAAAAACAGTCGTATTAGTTTATACTGTTTCTTATCTAGTTTTAGGGTTTTAAAAATTACTTTATTCTTAATAGATTTACTCACCGAGTTTCATTTCAAGTAAACTCGTTAGAATGTACTGATATTTATTAAATCTGATATTAGATCTTTCTTTCCACTGTATTTTATTTTGTTTATTCTGATTACATTAATTCCTTTATACTTAACAAACTTTCTTCTATCAACCGAACTTCTGAACAACAATCATTAGATTCAATAGAATCTCTCCGTACATCAAGATATAGGCCTAAACTCCTCACCATAAAATTTATGGTGACGATTTTTTTGTGATCGCCATAAAAGTTGAAACAAGAATAGGTTGTTTCACTTACTTAGTAAGTTACTTAGATTTCCAATTTCTTTATTTGTTCCCATATATTTTCCTAAGTTAAAATATCAATGTCAGTTTCAAAAATGGATTTCTACCTTTTACTTAAAATTACGTCGATTCAGACAGAAATCTGAAAGAGTTGCATAGAGATCATCAAAGTATTTACAAAATAATTAGATGTGAAGAGAAGGAGACTAAATTACTTGAATCAAATAGTATACAAATAAATAAATCTCTATATAAACAGTTTGTAAACAATTTCATCGACCCTTCGATAGATTTGATTAGAAAATATATTCAATAATCAATGAGTTTTTCGGTATTTGACGGTTTATTTGAAGAGCTTGAGAATTTTCTTTTTTATTCAACAATAAAATAACAAAAAAAGAAAACTTTTTGGACTGCAAATGATCACTTTTAAATTGTAATGCTAAATTATTGAATATTTAACAAATACAGTGGAGCACCCTTTATACGTTTCTCGTTTATATGTTTTCATCATTTATAGGTTTTTTTTAATGGTCCCGGCAAAATCCAATGCATATTAACGTTAAAAAATTTCATTTATACGTTTTCCTGAAATCACAAAATTTCATTTATACGTTTTTTCAAGAAATCAAGAAGAGAGAAAATGAGCATTTCAACCTCAGATTCCCACCTGACGATTGTCCAGTCTTAGAAAAGGCATGCAAGAATATCTCAAAAGTTAAGAGGGCACTTTTAACTGTGCACAATGAACTTTTTTTCTGTGCATTCCAAAAAAGCCCTACAACCTAAAATAACAAAATATTTGAATTGCTGTAGGATAATTAATAGTAGTACTAGTTGTAGGAGAATGTTGGGTAAGATGAGGAAGCGTGTAGGATGACGAACACGGTAATACTCCGACGCATTCATAGATAGGAGCACCTGTCCAAGCACTTTCTGAGACTCAGGTGATTAGTAACGAAGTTCACTGCAAGGGATGTGGCGTCAGATTGTTTTGCGAGCAGTAGTGACTAAGATGTGTTTGTTTCCCGTACGTTTGAAATTTTTGAACATCACAGTTGTTTTTGCTTTTTCATAAAATATTCTCAAAATACAACTCATGATATAAAGAACCATGGGTGGTGTAGGTTGTTTACGATAAGCTACGGTAATTATAAATAAGTTCTAAACCAAATTGGAGGCATGGGGTAAGATGACAAATGGCAGGGCTGGTATGATGAAGAGAAGTTTGCTTAGTTTGTCATCTTACCCAACATCTTTTATGAATAGCTTTTGTGCTTTTTTAAAAATTGGTTTTGAAATTGAATATTAGTTGCAGTTATTTTTTTTTCTTTTATTTGAAATTCTCATGTATGTTTATCTATGAATGTTTTATGTATTATAAACAATATACCACAAAATTATACCAGGAAAAGTGACAGGGGAAAGTGGAATAAGGCGACAATGAATGGAGCTATTGCTGAAGTAAATGATAAAACCTCAAGTGTAAATGCTGCGAGAAACATAACGTGCCAGAGCCAACAGCAGTGTTCTTCTAAATTTTTGTTGTATCCAATTATTCAAAGTTTTGTTTCATTACGAGCAATCTGTTATTGTATTTTAAGTGTTTCATCTTTGACTTTTTTACTTCATGCCACACGTTGGTTGATTGGTTGGTTGGTGTTTTATGGCGCAAAAGCAGCTGCGGCTAAGCTGCGCCATTGCCACACGTTAGTAAGTGAAGTTGTTTCTCTGCATTTTTAAAATAAAATGTTTCTATCTTAATGTATTACTTTTATATGTTCATCATCTTACCCCCCCCCCCCCTCGTCATCTTACCCCTTAGGTAGGGTAAGATGAAAATTACTCTTCTTTATATGGTGAAATATTTTTCATAATTCGAGGGGATAAAACAGCGTTTCATATTTTTTTATTGAACATAAAGGTTTTAAGAAGTGTCCTTTCAAATTTCAGGTTTTTAAACTACTTACTAAGCCGAGGGACAATCTCTGAAGCTTAAGTTCGTCATCTTATCCTACTTTACCCTACATCAAATACGGAATAAAAAGTTCTGTATTACATGCCTCTTGTATTTCATTTTCATGTAATATTTTTAATTTACCTCTGACTTTTTATTGTTGGTTATTACGAAATTGTTCGTAATTTTTGTGAATTCCGTTTATACGTTTTTTCATTTATATGTTGTTTTTTCTCAGTCCCTTGAAAAACGTATAAACGGTGCTCCACTGTATGTAAAATATTTAAGGAAAGAATTCAAGAGAAAAAAAAAAAAACTCTTTACAAAACAATATCAATTACCATTTACTTTGTAAAGTTATTTTATAACTCTGTTTATTTCTGAAAGTTTGTTTTTTTGCTTGTTGTTTGTTTCCAAAGAAAAATTGCTTTAGTAAGAATTATTAACATCTTTGTTTCTTCTCAAGTAGAAGTATAGATCAGTACCAATGATTTCAAGGTGAAGCAACTGATTTTAATATTGTATAACATCAATTCTTATTTAACGGGTGACAAAGAATATGTCAGACTATGTAAATCAGGTCACACATATTAATAGAGAGATAAAAAACGACTAGTTAAAAACACTTAGCCATCATCACCAGACTTGACCTTTGATAATGAAATATCTGTCCTGATTTTTTTTAGTCAAATGTTCAAAACTACAAACTGCTAAATTTGTTCTAGAAACACTCTTACTATCTAACCATTATTTATTATAATCATCTCTTATCATCACTATTTGAATAAGTTATAGTACTAGGTAAAATGATGCTATGTCTGAAACTTTGCAATTCATGAATATTTATTGATGAAATGTGAGCAACTCATGACAAAAAAAAATTACGAGCTAATATTACATAAGCAGATTAGCGATATTCAAAGATATTATAGATCAATTGAAAAAGGGAACAAGTACTGAGAAAAATGAAAAAGCACATTAGAGCCTCACGCTTAAGCACAAACTGTCAGATCGAAACAAATTGTTTCCTGTTCCAGATAATAACATATTACCGAGAATGCGTATCACCCCCTAAATCCATTATTTTTTGAATTTACTTATTAAGGCTGATGAAAGAGCATGTTCAATGGTCTGAAAACAAGTTCCCGTTGTATATAATATTTATTTTTATTTTATGTATAAATATCTTTTAACCTTTTATTGTGTGTTTTTATGATTTACTTAAGATAAAGAAATTTATTTTATTTGCAATGAAAAATAATTGGTAAAGGATTTTGAGACTAATATTGTAGTAGAGTTACCGAATAAAAGTCGCGCTACTAAATATGAAGAACATAGAACCCCAAGCCTTCACTAAAATTCTAATAACAATTGATTTGAAATGAAAAGAATGAAAAACAAGATAGAAATTTTCTAAGGAGATGATCAATGTGGTTTTAGGGAAAAAAAATACGAGCAAAGATGCTAGCTTATCACTTCAGATGTTTTTTTCGAAACAAATAAGGAAAGATAAGCACAAATTTGTAGACATAAATTCCATAAAGTCTTGTGGATGAAATGCAATTTTGTGGTCAGGGCGCTTGGCTGCGGGTTGGAGGAAACGGGCTCGATTGCCGGCCTCGGCGGAGGGCAGGGATTTTTCCACGCTCATTTCTGCTTCAAACGGGTCCTAGGGACTACCCACCCTCTCTAGAATTGGTACCGGGTCTCTTTCCCAGGAGTTAAAGGCGGGCGGGCATCGGGCTGACCCCCCAATCCCAAATTGGTCTCTTTGGTCGAGCTACGGGAGCCTGACCTCCCGCGATCCCACAGGCCAGCCATGACCTATCGAAGAGAGCAACTTTCACTAACATTTACAAAAAAAAATCCAAAGTGTTTTATACAAAGACATTTCAAAAGACTAATAAAGGATTGTCACCACAATGATTCGCAAAATATCTTGAAACCCCCCAAAAAAATATTTTGTGTGCAATGAGTATCACTCAGATTATTATTCCCAATGCTAAGACGACTGTGTGCGCCATTCAATATCTGTATTATTGCTCACGCTATTCATACTGTACTTAACATTTTAAGACCTCCCCATCCCACGGATGTTGATGATATCCGAGATCTTCTGTATGCAAAGTTAATGCTTATAGATAAATTGGAGAATCCCGGGGATCTCTTCATGATTATGTTTAAGTCTACCACAGGGCCTTGTACAAAGGAAACAATGATTATCTATAGACTCATGTGAGGGATACCCAACATTCCATTGATCTGGCGAATCCACTGGTATTGGCTAAATGTAAGCGCCATTATCAGCGTAAATGCATGGAATCTGACTTTATTTTACAGACTCAAAATTGTTATAATGACTGCTTATCCGTTGCCAGCAAGTTTGAATATGGTCTTCAAGAAGAAATAAAAAGTAAAATGAAAAACGACAAAAATAAAAATAAAATTAAATTTCTTTTAATAATCTCTTTTAAGCATTACATATTGAATTAAATTATTTATTTCCTTTATTTCTTTCTTTTTATTATTGCAGTTCCTTTTAAGTTTTCCAGATTCCTATGATATCTTCTTGATGTTTATTATGTTTCTTTGGCACTTCAACGCAGAAGGACTCCATCAAGCCGTTGCAGTGTTTATGTTTACAATCATTCAAGTGCGTTTCTTTTGGATCTTCGTACTGCGTGCGGAGTTTCCTGTTGATCACCACCACGCCCATGCAACGCATAATCCTACATACTAATCTGATTCTACGGGGACTGTACAAGGGCAATTTCCCATTATTTCATTGATCATTCATTGTTTAAATATTCATCACTTTTGTAATCGAATCACTTGTCAATGGTTTGTCCAAACCGAAACCTAGGATGTCTATTAAGTTTTATTGTTAATTAAATTTTAATTTTGGGATAAGTAGGAGCATTCTACACTATACCGTTGATCTATTCTACAGTAATGCTCATCAAAGTAATATTTTATTATTAATCTTTAACTAACTTTATCTAATTCTTTTCTAGATAACCTGCAACAGTAAAGATTAATAGTTATTATAATATATTATTACTTTACAACAACAGCAAATAACCCTTATAAATATACGTATAATAGTGTAACATTACAAATGCTTCTTAACACGACGAATTTTAAACTTCTCATAGAGTTCAGAAGTTCTTTATATCGTGGCCTTTCTGTAAAAATAATCGTTTAGAAGTTTTACTGCTTTGATTTCATTTAAATATACTTTGTTTTGCCTCGAGCTTGACCAATCTCTGATGCGAATAATTGATAATTCCGTCTACCAATCGATATTCCAACTTAACAATGCCAACTGGATCTGGAACGGCTTGAATTCATTTTCGAATTTGACTTTGGAGCTTGGTTAGGATTCGCCCTCCTCTCTTTCATATCCTTGGTATTTACTTTGCACTTACAAACATCAATTAATTCTTCGGTCTTCTTCTTTAATCCATATTGTCTGTTTCTTGTTGCGGAAATTTCAGGCCCACGATGCATCTCTTCATCGAACTTGCATCTGTTCTTTATCCTGACCATCTTGTCTTGTTTTCCACTTCTTTGTACCTTGGCAACCGATCCACAACATCCAGCATTTCGTTGTGTTGTCGTTTGTCAAACTTAGAAATTGCTGTCCGTAATTTAATATCACTCGATTTTTACACTTTGTTTAATCACGGATAGCAAATCATAAACTATAAACAAAGCATTCGTAGTTTTTGCACTTTTAGGTGGACAAATAAACACAGTTATACGATAAATAGATAAACTTCTAAATCTTCCAAAACATTATACTTTTAATAAATAAAAACACAGTAACTGATGAAACTTCCACAAATCTTCCTTATATTCGATATTTCTGCTCTCTCACCAAGAACTTCCTTTAGGAAAAATTACATACGAAAGGAAGAAACAAAATATGCTTTCTTCCTTGACAACAAATTTGAATAAACAATCATAAACTATCACTTAATAACAACAATAATGACAATAGTATAGTAAGAAACCTACATATTGAAAAACATACAAATCAATTGTAAAGCCTTTACAGTTAAAACAATTGACAAACAATTGACAAACATCAAGTATTCATTAAGACCTAACATTGCTTTTACTTTTTTGTTGTCAAGGAAGGAAACATATTTTGTTTCTTCCTTTCGGATGTAATTTTTCCTGAAGAAAGTTCTCGGTGAGAGAGCAGAAATATCGAAAATAATGAAGATTACGGAAGTTTGAACACTTAGTGTTTTTTATTTATTACAGTTATACTATATTTGTCCACAGAATAAGTAGAGGGAAATTTTGAGTAGAACTGCCCAAGCTAAAACGGCATTCTTAAAAAGATAAGTCTTCTTGCGGCTAAAACTATCGATATCAAGACTATCGATAGTTTTAGCCGAAAGAAGATTTATCTTATACTAAGAAAAGTTTTATGAAGCCTTTTGTATGGAATATAGCCCTCTACGGATGCGAAACCTGGAATATGAGGAAAACTAAGAGAAGTTTAAAAACTGTAGAAATATGATGTCTAAGAAGAATGCCAAAATTAAATAGATAGATCGAGTTAGTAATGACAAAATATTACAAGAAGATGAATTATTCCAAATGAATTATTTCAAACATAACAATATATTTCAAATACAACAATTTAAACCATAAAATAATGCCTTTTAAATTCAAGCATTTAATATTAATATAACAATAACAATAATAATAATTTATCAGCATAATAAATACTTAATTAATTCCTTCCTATTTTGATGTTGCTTGTCATTGTTTCACCAAACATTACCTTCATTAATTCTGGAGAGAGAGAGACGCTACTTTTCGATTTATTTTTTATCTTGTGAACACTAAATTTTAAGATACAGCTTGGAAAAAAATATCTACTACTCGTGATATACAACGAAAATTCTTCCTAACGTTCCCTTCTTTATTCACAGTATTTCGTTTCCAAAGAATAAAAAAATTCTTCAGGTCATTTGAGGCCAAGAAAACTAAAAAAACAAATATCTGCCACCTTTCCTTAATTTTAGCATAGATCAACAATTACATTTAATTGCATAATCAGATTAGAGTCTTCAGTGATACACCAAGATGTGCATTCACTGATGCAATCAGAGAAGCAAATAATAAGTTGACAACAATTATTACCTTTTTCTCATTAGACAAAAGATCTAAGAGAAAATGAGATATTTCCAAAAACTGCTTCGCACAGATTGCAAATGATATGCTAACCACAGCTGTAGCTAAAATGCTATACTTTTTTATACGCTTTTCCTGTTGTAATGTTTTAATATCTAGTAGGGGAGGTGGTGGTAATACGGACCATTTTTTTATTTTTGACAAAATCTTGAATTTCAAGTGGCTCTAATGTATGAAAATCATCAGTAGCATTAGTATAAATATCGTGTGAGATAAATATCACACCTTTTTAAATAAATATTTAAAACTCTTGAATAGGTACAATTATTTAGAACATTCTATAAAAAAATGAATTGTTGAACTGGGGTTGTAACATGAAACAGATGTTAAAATGCAACAATACTTCTTTATTATTGCTATTATAGTAAAAAAATCATTTATTGTTAATACTTTAATGCATTGTTTTGCTTCACATCAATAGAAAATATAGAAACTACAGAGAAAAAGTGAAAATTAATGCTGAACACTTTATAATTGAAAGAAAACGCTCAATTAAAAATTGCAAGTCTTTCATGAGCAAAAATCTGCTGATTTGGTGTTTTCTTGCATTTACCATATCTTCTTGACGCCATTTCTGCCTTAGTCCCTTCTTTTCAGGTCCTAATTTGCTTCTTGGCATCGTGAGGTTGTATTATGGAACACCTGTTTCGTATTATCACCAGTCGCCATATGGAAATTGATCCATTCTCAGTAATAAAATATTAATTCTTAAGTACAGAATACATCATTTTGTATTTCAGTTAATTAATAATGATGTACAATATAAGCAAAACCTCATTCGTATTAATAACAGTACCAGAAATTGTGTTGAATCTTACCCTGTAAAAACTTTCAGGCTTACGAAAACACACTACTTCTTCTCATAACCATACACAACGAAATACTGAAGTTACCTACCTCTAGGTGGCTAAAAGGAAAATCAGCGATAGATATTAGAGCGGTTTCCGGATGATAGCAGCAGCTACTTGCACAAAAATTGCTGTTTCATATTACAACCCTGTTCCATATTACCACCTTCTCCCCTACTAATATTTCGACAGTGAATACAAATGTTGACTCATACTACTAAAATCTTCATTGAGGTTCCTAGAACACTACAAGAATAGGTCCATCAAAGTCTGCTTCTCAAATTGTTATTCCAAGAATAAATGTTTTTAAACCAAGAATACTTTGTAGATTAATAATTTTATGCCATTCAAAAGATACTTTTTGAGCAGATTGATAATGAAATAGAATCTGTCTAGCTGGTTTAAAATCCTCAGCAACTTGTATAAAGTAAAAAGAAAACTCAAGATGTACCAATTTGGATGTTTCCATAAACTCTTCATTTCTTCACATATTCTAAAGATTGAAGATTAACATTGTAAAACACCATATTACGCAGATCCAATTTAGCTGCTTGAGGTATAAAGTTCGCTCTTTTGCGATACCAGAAAGAAGTTGAAGCTGGTTAGTCCAACTCATTTCCCCCCCCCCCTTTCCGCTATTAGCCCACTTAAAGAAGCTCGAGTTTCCATTTTGAAGGTAGTTGATTGTTATTCTGAAGCAATTTTGAGGAGAAATATACGGAAAAAAATCTCCATTGGGAATTGAAACCGCCACCTAAAGTCTGGAAAGCAGTGATTGTACAATTTGGGTCAAGCCGGCCATAAAAATAAAAAAAAATCAGAATTTCAAGAATGACAGGACGCTAAAAATTACTTATCAATATTCTGAGTTTGCCCAAATTCAATGATTTCAGTAATTTAATTTCTACTGATTATTTTTAGTTTTAATTCAGTCGCATCATCATTGTATCAATCAGCTTAATAACAAATGTGTATTAATGTATTATCGAAAGAAATAATATGCTTTTTAGTACAATATGATTATTTTCATTTTAAATCACACACAAAATGTTCTAATATCTTTATTACTATAAATACAATTCTTTACATTCTATTTGCAATGTTTCTACCGGAATGTTGCCGGTTTTCTTCTCGCTACAGGACTCTCTTATTACAGAATACGTTAAGCTTTTAAAGTAGTTTGAATGCAAATTCTTAATTTAAAAACGCATTCTGAAATGGAAGAGACCAATAGCCAGAAGAAGACCTGCAACATTCCGTTAGAAATACTGCAAATAGAAGGAAAAGGATAATAATTTATAGTAATGAGGATTATTATTTTCAATTTCAGAAATGGTTTTGTATTAAAAATATAGATTCTAACATGAGATATGTAGAAAAATTTATAATTTTCTAAACTCAGAATTAATAATTTGTTGAAAAAATAACAATTTTCCTTCATCCTTGTTTTTTGACATGTATCCTCTTTTTTTTTTGGGGGGGGGGGGAGAAGGGAAATGCGCTACTTCACATAAAATTAATTAAGATATATCTGTTAATATTATCAATCCATACCTTTCGACTTGACATGAACCTACAGAAATTGACAATGAACTTTACAGTGGCATGGATCTCGCAGGCTTTTCCAGTACTCCAATCTTCTCCAATAGTTACCATCGTTTAGTTTGACAGTGGTGGCAACACTTATTAATTATCTGACAAGGAAGTCGTATCTTGGGAACCATTTCCGCTTCAAAGGGAATTGAAAAAAGTTAATAAGAAACGCTGGAGCAGAGGAGCTCCTAAGGATTGAGGCTCACAATCCCATTTATTGTAATATCTAAGATATCAAGAAAAAAGATACGGTTCATTCAAAGTTAATGAACCTTAAAATTTTAAAATATATAAATTATAGAATGTTAAAATAAAGCAGCTTTCCTTTCAAATGAAACCAATAAAATTTCTAGGATTGACTCAAGAGTAAAATAAAAATTAAAGAATTGTATGTTTTTCCTTTTTTTCTAGTTGGATTTGTTGATAACATATTTATTAATATTGTATTTATTAATTCCTTAAACACAATTTAAAAAGTAATTAAGTATTTAATTTAGAAACATTTAAGTTTCTTTAATGCTATTTCAAACACGAATTCATAAATATTATGTTAACTTCGTTAATGGAGGAGATCTAAAAGATGAGTATTTATCTTTTTAATTTAAAAGAACTATCAGTAGATACAGTGGAAGAAGAAGCTGAAAAAAGCAAAATTCTTCAATGTAATTCCCTGTTATTAATAATCAGAAACACAAAACTTATTTTTATATTCCAGATGATGTAGTAGGATAAAGTTGGATGAAAACTGCAATTAATTTTTGGGTCATTTTCTTCGTGAATCTAAAAGAAAAACCATTTTTCTTATAAATTCAAAATCTTTCAAAAGACAAACTTAATACAGATATTAAATTACATATAAATATGACTTACTTAAATGCATGACTTAGTATCATTTGGAAAAGAAAACTCTTAAGGTTTAAACACAAATTTGCGATAAGGTAGAAAAAGGTTATTATAATCGTAGATTGTGATACAAGTCATAATCCATTGTCACGTCACCGAATTGATGACAAAAGCAACTGGATAAGTAACAATAACAACTTTTCAAAATAACACAGCTTCACTATATTACAAAAACAACTCCACCTACAATCAGCCGAGCTCAACAAGATCTTTCTCCACTCACAACCAACCTGAACTTCTCCAAAAATTTAATTACAACAGCTTAGCCTGCACGAGGCAACTTTCTGATCCGCACATGCTTTAATCCCAACAATGGTAACAACAGATTAACTGGGATGTAACTTTGTTCCAAAACAAATTACAAATTAATTAAAATGATAATATTTAAGAATTCTTATTTTAAGAATAAAATAAAATTCAAATCAATAAATGATATAATTTCTCAAATACATAAATTTACAATAAATATTAACAAACTCATCTAAAATCCATAAAATAAATCCAATATCTGACACCATTGTCTAATAACTGTAAATTTAAAAATTTCAAAAGCTTTTGTTTATTATTCTTACACGGAATTCACTTTCAGAAACAAAGACTAGGGGACTCTGCATTGTCCAAAACATTGAAGAAAGCAGCCATAATACCTCAATTAGTTTTGTCTTGTACTATAATGAGTTTTCAGTTCACCTAAAATGAATCAAGCTTCCGAAGCCATGATAGGGGAGTCAGGAGAAAAATAAATGTTATTTGTATCTACAAGTAAAAGGATTTTTTTTAATCTGAAGGGGGGACCACGCTGAAAATAAAAACTCAAAACTCTTTATGCTAACCATGATTAAATGATTTGACTTTCAATTATTACTTTGAAATAGAAAAAGCATTCTTTTTTAAAAAAAATAAGCCCCCAGGCAATTTTATTCGTTAAAATAGAGAGATGACTGGGAACATCACAAATTTTTGCCTAAACCATCTACCAACCTGTACATTCTTGTATATTGGGAAGGCAATAGGGACATAGAAAGCATCAATTTCTTATTTTTCAAGGCGCAAAAATATTGCGCGTAAAGAAAACTGGCTTTTTTTAAATTACTGGCTATCAAAAACTGCAAACTTTTTGTACAAAAATCAATGCGGAAGCGGTAAAACTGCATTTTACGGTAAACAGAAATGGCGGACATGAGTTATCGTTGAAATTGCAATGGGTGGAATTCGCGGGTTATTTTCCAAGACATACATCCTGCAGCTAAGCGAACCTAATCTAACCTAACCTAATGCAAATGTGCCTTATGGGAGTTAATTTGAGCTAACCTAATTCTAACTGTATTTGGTTGAAATTAGGGTTCGTACGCGAAGTGAAGGTTTTCTTAGTTTCAGTTTCGATTACCGTATACTGCAGTTGAACCGCGGAAGCTTCACATTATATTCAGTTCAGCAATCTATTGTAACAACATAAAATTTTCACCTAAGACTATAAGATGGAAGATGTTCTTTTTAAGTTTTTGCCTATTTTATCCTTAGATATTATACTGATTTCTGAGTAATTATTAAGACAATTGATTATTTTTGTGATTATATTATAACGACATTTTTAGAAATTGTAAGACTTTTTGTTAACAAAATTTAACAAAATCTATTTTCGCAAAATCAAGAAAATTGTTATAAAATGAAAAAAGAGGTTATATGGGAGTAGTTACCTCGGCCCTTATGATCGATTATGCTTTGAAGCTTTTAAAAAGAAATTTATTGTAGAAGAAAAGGACAATATTTTATTATATTTAAGATATGTTAATGATATATTCATGATAATTAAAGAAAATGATAAGAAAAATAATTTCAAAAAGATCATTGCTTTCGCTTATTAACGCACACATTAGAAAAAAAGCGGTTGATAATACAAGAAGAAGAAAAAAAATTATGGCGGACATTACCTTTGGCGGTCGTCATTAGTTTGGTGAAAAGGCGGTGATATAACTCTTAAATCCAACTCCAGCTATTCTTAATGGTGAAAAGGCGGTGATATAATTCTTAAATCCAACTCCAGCTATTCTTAAAGCGTGCTTAGAGACGTCTCAAAAAATATATAAAAACATAAAGAAGCGGAGAACATAAGTTGTCAGGGTTTCTAATGCGGTTCACACACTACTTGCCATGTGCTCAAAGATCATCTGAATAAAAAAATACTCTCCTGGCCAAAACCAAGCCCAAATTCTTACGCCAGGTGGCGCCACCAAAGTAAACAAAAGAGCAACTTCTAAATGCATTATCAACGAGGAAAAAAAAAAGAAAAGAAAGCGTTGTGGCGAGGCCATGCTCCCGGCCCTTGAAAGTTTCTAAACTTTCAATAATAATGGTATAAAATTGAATTTGCGGGCGGAGAAAAAAAATTAAAGCTAAATCTATACTAATATAATGTCTAAGTCTATATACAAAAAAAATAATATATGTATAAGCTAATGAATGTAAAAGAGGAGCAAAAAAAAAATTCAGTTATCGGGTAGGTAAAGGATAAAGTTTTACTACGGGACGTTTAAACGTTCCGTTTCTAGTTTTAACCAAAACCACTCTGACTACATTATCCT
This sequence comes from Thereuonema tuberculata, assembly GCA_023159025.1. Taxonomy (NCBI): domain Eukaryota; kingdom Metazoa; phylum Arthropoda; class Chilopoda; order Scutigeromorpha; family Scutigeridae; genus Thereuonema; species Thereuonema tuberculata. The sequence goes on from JAFIDM010002131.1 coordinate 59,542,247, forward strand.
TATCCGGAAAAACCTCTTGAATAATACCAACCGGCCAATGGAGAGGGGGTAAATCATTTTGATCTACAAGTACAACCGTTCCAACCCTTACTGGATTTTCTGGGGTACACCATTTTTGCCTAACTTGCAACACATGTAAATATTCAATTCTCCATTTTTTCCAATAAGACTGAACTAAACTATCAAGTAAGTTTTTGCGGTTAACTAGATTACAGGAATCATCAGGTAAATCAGGTGCGGGTAAGTATTGAAGAGGAGTAGACATGAGAAAATGAGCTGGAGTTAAAACTTCCGGATGTAGATCAGAACTTAATAGACAGAGAGGTCGTGAATTTAAAAGACACTCAATCTGAACAAGCACAGTTAATATTTCTTCATATGACAATAATTGAGTTCCTATTACTCGATATAAATAAGTCTTAACACTTTTAATGTTCGATTCCCATATTCCCCCAAAATGTGGAGCATGGGGTGGAATCATCTTCCATGTAATACGATAATTAGTTAATTCTGTATGAAGAGCCATTCTATAGTCACTTGAAAGTAAAAACTTATACAAATCAAGTTGAGACTTAGCCCCAATAAAATTAGTTCCATTATCTGAATAAATATAAGAGACTGGACCACGGCGAGAAATGAAACGCTTAAAGGCTGCCAAAACGAATCAGACGTCAAGTCCGAAACAAGTTCAAGATGAATTGCTTTTGTGCAAAGACAGATGATTAAACAAAGATAAGCTTTTTGCGAGTGATGACCTCTTCGACGAGAAAGAGTGATTTTAAGGGGACCTGCATAATCTACACCAGTGTGTACGAAAGCTTTGGTCTCACAAACTCGATAAGATGGTAAATCAGCCATTTTCGGCGTAGGATGAGTAGGTGATAGTCGAAAGCAAAAATTACACATATGTACTCTTTTACGAATTATAGATCTGGCAGAAAGTATCCAAAAACGTTGTCGAATAAGAAACATAAGCAAACTCGCTCCAGTATGGCAATTTGTCTGATTGTAATGATCAATAAGAATATCTACGACATGATCTCGTTTGGGAAGTAATGCAGGATGTTGACATTCAAAGGGGAGATCAGAGCTAGACAGTCTTCCTTCAATACGTAATATGCCTTCTTCATCAATAAAGGGACTAAGACATCGAAATGCTCTTGAAGGCAATTTGGATTGTCTTAGAAGGTGTAATAAATCAGCAAAATGCACAAATTGTAGTGATGAGATAATGACCTTTTCAGCGGCAATCAAATCTGAAGCCGAGATCTTATTAGAACATGGAAGTTTTTTCATAAAACGAAGTACATAAACTACGATGCGGAGAAGTTTATTCCAAGATGATATGCGTTGGCTAAGAGAATATATGACTGACTGTTCAGACAAACAAGTTGCGGTTAATGTACAAGTTTTGAATTCAGGAATTTGTTCATGCGATTCATTTGAGAATGGCTTAATAGGCCATTCTGATGGTCGTTTCTGAAGCCAAGAAGGACCGTTCCACCAAAGTTCATTAGATATTAATTGAGAAGGTAATAATCCTCTTGAAAGACAATCACTAGGATTCTCTATACCAGATATATGATAAAAATTAATTGGATTAATGTTTTCTTGACATTGTGCGATGCGATTACTCACAAAAATTGACCAGCGGTGCGGAGAGGAATGTTTTCATGAAAGAGCAATGGTGGAGTCAGAAAAGGCATATATGCCTTCAATAGGAATACAAGAATGATAAGAATCATAAACAACCTTGAGCAATTTGGGTAGTAAAACAGCTGCACAAAGCTCCAGGCGAGCAAGAGTAACAATTTTCACTGGAGAAACTTTAGACTTTGAACATAAAAGTCGAACAGTGATATTACCAATGGAATCAGTAACGTGCAAATAAATAACACAACCATAAGCACTCAGACTAGCATCACAAAAGGCTATTAGATTCACCCGACAATTACCGAGTGCACCAATATGACGAGGAATCACTAAGCTCGAAAGTAATGGTAATTCTTGAATGAGAAATTTGAAACGCTTAATGATTGAATCAGGCGGAGTTTCATCCTAATCTACTTAACTATATCAAAGCTCTTTGATTAGCAACTTTGCATAAAGAATCACAGGAGCTACTAAACCCAACACATCAAACAAACGTGCAATAAGGGATAAAATCTGGCGTTTTGTGCATTTGTCTTCAGTTTCAGCAGTTGGTATCTGAAATGTATCTTCAACAGGCAACCAACAAAGACCTAAGACCTTTAAGTTAGACTTACTGTCTGATAAGTTCACTGGAGAACGATGCGACCAAATCATCTATATATAACTCAGATTCAACTATCTCTGCAGCATCTGGAAAACGATGACCTTCGTCAGAGGCTAATTGACGCACTGTGCGCATAGCGATGTAAGGGCTAGATCTCAATCCGAAGGGAAGGCGATTAAACTGAAAACTGCGTATATCCTCCTCCCTATTGAAACGAAATAGCATTTTTAAAAATTTGCGATGCGATTCATTTATAGAAGTTTGTAAAAACATTTGCTTAACCCTCAAACGCACGGCATGGCGCACTGAGTGCGCCATGCAACAATAAAGTAAAAAAAAAATCACTTAGCAACAGAGGAGGGGGCTGGCCCGCCCCCTACCCTCCTACCCTTTTCTTTAGAGTGAGATGCGACCGTTGACCTTATCGGAAGTCAATCGTGGGTGAGATTTCTTTGTGTTTAGTGACAGGTGTGTTATTGTAGCACTCTATGCGCCACCCGTGCAGTTATGTCACGCCGCCGTAACATAGTGCCTCCCGATCAGTTCTGGCGAGTTTTACAAGAATTATCGGAAGAAGACGATTACGTGGATGAGGAGTGTGCTTCTGATTGTGGCAACGAAGAAATCATTCAGCATAGTGACCATGATTCTGATTCAGAATGTGATTATGAACCTGATATGGCGGAAGAAGTTACTTCAGAAGAACAAAATGATACAGAGCAAGGTGAGAATGAATCTATCATAAAAAATATCTACAAAACAAAAACTGTTCATGGTAAAAAAGTGAAAGAAGTAACTGAAGTCCAGAAATGGGCGAAAAAAAACAATCAGAAGTAAATTTTCTAGCGGACTTAAAAAAAAAATCTTCTCCGAAAAGTTTTGTCTTTCCCAAAAAATTGTGATGATGTAAAGGATGACATATCAGCTTGGAACAAAATTATTAACACGGACATGATTGACTTGGTTGTCCACTATACGAATTTGCATATCAAGAAAAGGGAAGAAAATGGAGATTTTCAACGAAGTGGCAAAAGAGATGTGAAAGAAACAAATCGAGCGGAAATGTTGGCGGCCATTGGTATTCTTTACCTGCTAGGTAGCAAAAAAATGTCTAAAGTCAATCTAGGAGAAGCCTGGGCTCGTGATGGCACTGGAATTGAAATTTTACAAGGTGTGATGGGTCTAAACAGGTTTCGATTCTTGCTAGCTTGCATCAGATTAGATGAAAAAAGCACTAGAGAATCGAGAAAAAAAAAACTGATAAATTGGCCCCAATCCGTGAATTTTTCGATTCTTTTATTGTGAACTGCAAGCATTTTTATAGTGCTGGAGAGCAGCTTACGATTGACGAAAAATTAGAAGCATACAGGGGAAGATGCTCATTCATTCAATATATTCCCAATAAACCCACAAAATATGGAATAAAAATCTTCGCCCTCGTTGATTCAAGAAGATATTACACGTTGAATTTGGAAATTTATTGCGGGAAGCAGCCAGAAGATCCCTATGAAGTTTCCAACGCTGCTATGGACATAGTGGATCGGCTGATTGAGGAATACAAAAATTCCAACCGTAATCTCACAACTGATAACTGGTATACAAGTGTGTCACTTGCAAGTCACTTTTAGCTAATGGGATTACACTTGTGGGAACATTGAAATCTAACAAGAAGGAAATCCCCACCGAATTTCTTCCTTCAAAAACACGAAATATAGGCACATCGCTCTTTGGATTTCAGAAAGATCTTACCCTAGTTTCATATGTAAGTCGTAAAAATAAATGTGTGATCCTAATTAGCAGTTCTCACGATGATGATCCCGAAACCCAAAAGCCAGATGTAATTTTGGATTACAATAGCAATAAAGGAGGTTTGACACAGTTGATCAACTGGGCACCACTTACAATGTAGCCAGAAAAACTAGGAGATGGCCTTTAGCTGTATTTTTTTCACTCCTGAACATTGGGGGAATAAACTCCTTTGTAATCCTCAGTCAAATACAACCAGAATCTCCACTTCAGCCACGACGAGTTTTTTTGAAGAACCTACCAACGTCATTGATGAAATGTCACCTTCAGCAACGTCTGCTAATCTCACAATTACCCACTCATGCAAAGGCGATTATTCAAAGACTGCTAGAGAACGAAGGAACAGAAAGAGGAAACAATTGTGACCCCCCCCCCTGCCAAGAAGACTCGAGGACGCTGTGTTTTGTGCGGGAGAAAAAAAAACATTAATACAACACTAAAATGTTAGAAGTGTTCCCAATTTACATGTAAAAGCCATATGAAAGTTGTAAAATATACATGCCAATCATGTGCTTCTGGTCAATCAGAGGGCTAAATTTTAAGCCGGTTGGAAGATCTATTATTACAGTAAGCCATTTTGAGATTTCTCATGACTTTTAATATTCCCAAGGCAAATAATAATTTTGATTTAAGAAATGAAAATTACGGGAATTTTAAATTATTTAGTCAATTAAATTGGAATAACTATAATGGCAATAGTTTAAATAAAATTAAAAAACAACTTATGTTTGATATAATTGAAGATTTATAATTATTTTTTTTATTATTAAAAAAAATAGGAAAAAATTAATTATAAATCTTCAATTTACATCTTTAAAATTTAATTTTCTTTTCTCTTTTTATTATAATATGAGCTGTGCCGTAGCCTTCGTAATACGGCTGTGCCCCCGATCAGTGATCGGATCTCGTCGTGCAGCCAAGCCGCCCCGTCGCCGCTGCTGCCGTGACGTTTACTGCTCCGCTCCTATTGGTCATAGCGTGATGCTAAATAGCTTATAACCTTCCTCAATCAATGGGCTATCTGACGCAATTTTTCAAATAGGACTGATAGTTCCTGAGATTAGCGCGTTCAAACACACAAACTCTTCAGCTTTGTAATAGTAGTATGATATTAACTAAATAGTCACATATCAATTATTCCAGCACCTATAACACAGGAGTGATATGTATATTACACTAATAGGACTGGTTACATTAAAAAAAATATCATATTTAATTCCCAAATAATTTAATATTACTTAAGACATTTGGAAAGAATTTTGGTTTTTGTTTAAGAGTATTGCAATTGAATCACTAAGTTTACATTAAATAATATAAATAAATTTGCAGAAACATGGAGGTATAGATTCGAAAACGACTATTATCAGTGTCAGTTTTTGGTTCGCAATTTTGATGCCTGTATGATTCATAAGAAGAAATATAAACAATTTTTTAATTCAATATAATGTTTCTTTTCTAGTTTTTCTGAAACATCATTTTATAAGTGTAATCTTAACCTGAGTAAAGAACAATGAGAAAAAGTCTATGGGAAGTTCTCACACCCTTTATAATGATAAGATATATATCTACAGAAAGATCTCCTTAAATCGAACATATTTAATTATTACGACTCGTCTCAATTATTAGTCCATTGGGAGTTATATAATTCTAGTATGACTCATGTGGTGAGTGTAGGATGCAGGAAAGTCAAGCACCTACAGGTGGGGGGGGGGTTGGCTTCCCTGAAATCCACACTCACCACAAAACATAAGTCATATTTAGAATTATGCAATTCCGAACGGACTAATAATTGAGACAAAGCGTAATAATAAAAAATGTTCTATTTATAGAGATCTTTCCTTGCGTATATATCTTACCGCTATACAGTGGTGGAACAGATCTGTCCATTCTCATTGGCTCATGATTTGATTAATTTTATTAATCTTTTCTTTTTCTGTATACAATTTGTGTATGAAAATCCTAAAACAAATGCAGAAACCTTTGAATTTAAATTGATAAAAATAAAGATCAAGAAGATTTTCCATCAACTTCAATATTTTTATATTTTAAGTTAGTTTTGTAAATTAATTTAGTATTCCTAAACTACCTTTATAGTTTGTACTGGGAATTTTGAATCACCTTGTATATTTTGTTTTACTTTTCCATAGTTGAATAAACGTAATCATATAATATTTGTGTTTATCAATCTAATATCTAAAAAGATGATTTAGATTTTTAGAACAATAAAGAAACGAAATGTGTAGCAGTGGTTCTTCATTGTTTCAGCTGCCCACATCCGTTTAAAGATATTTCGAAATAGTTCTGATACTAAAACTTAATGACTATGTCATCTAAACCATTACAGAGAAATTATAATATTACAGTAAAACCCCGATTATCCGAGCCCCGATTTTCCCAGTTTCCGCTTTAATCGAGCTATCAAATATTTCTAGGATTTTTTTTTCGCAAATTAATCTTCGTACGTCTAGTTATATGACCCCATACCTGGAATCGGGAAATGTGGTGAAAGAGTATAAGTGTTTAAAAGAATCTCCTAATTCAAAGGTTACAAAAGACTGGTTTGGTGAAGAGAATAAATCAACTTTATTCTCATTCTTCTTTATTCTCATAAAGAACTTGGCACAAGAAATTGGCAATGATCGCTAATAGCCAAGAATCAAAAGGCACGCGCCTTGCGGCTTGCTGAAGTGGTCTCGGGCTGATTGTTGGAAGCGAGTGAACAGTAGTTTCTCCCCAGACAGCGAAGAAGCAAGAAGTGTTTTGCTGTTAATAAGTGCGAACGTTTACGACCAAAATAAGAACTTCCCGTGAGTATGTAGTTATGGTTATGATTATTTAGTAAACTAGGATTAAGTTTAAAGAAAAATGCTCATGTTCAAGTTTTAAATGTATTGATTATTGAAATTTGAAATATGATATATTATGTGTATAGGCTGAGTGTCATCAATGTATGTTGGACAGTTTTAAAAAAGCTTGGGAAGAAACCTATAAGATAACAGAAAATAGAGATGTATCTGACTTTAAAGGAAAAAATAAAATATATAAGTTGGTACGTTACTTTATTTAACAATAGTTCTGAAGATGCAACTTTCCTAAGCTTTATATCAATATTATTTAACTATTGTATATAATTATTTGGCCGTGCTGGCGTGGCCGTGCGGTCTAGACGGCAGGTCTGCCGTTGCGGCCAGTGTGCCAGTTCCCGGGTTCGAATCCCGGTCGTGGCATGGATGTTTCTTTCTTCTTCTGTTTCTTCTTCTGTCCGTTCCCGTTTCTTTACCCTGGCAGTTAGGGTTAAAATGCATCTCCCAACCCGCAGTTGTAAGTCAGCGTGGGAGATTAGACTTTCATCCCCCGAGACAGTGAGCTGTCTGAGGGAGGCCTTCGTCCAGCAGTGGGCTGATTACGGCTGTTAGATAGATAGAGATATAATTATTTTGAAAAGCATTTCTCTAAAAGTTTTAATAGTTGAAATATATTTTAATTTTAATACTTTGAATTATTTTAGCTGGAAAACGAGGCTAAAGAAATAGCAAAAAAATTGCAATCAATATTTTAAGAACAAAGCAAGAAGTTAAAACAATCTTTTTTACTTATTATTTGAGTTATTTAGCATATGTGAGTTTTCTGCAGATTTTTAGAAATCACTATTTGCTTATCTTGTAATTTTAAAATTCTTATCTTATTTTTTTTGTTAAAAACCCTATAGTTGCCCCAACAAATTTCAAATGTCTCATAGTGATTTCGCTTAAATAATATTTGTTTCTTAAAAAAAAAGGCTTGTGAAAGTAGTTCATAAAAAAGCTGTTTACTTTTCCTGATAGTTTTTGGCTCTTACGTCCTCACTTACTTAACTTCAACATTAGTAGTCATCTCTCTTGAAACTGAACATCCTAGAAAACGTTGCATTTTTTTAGAACAAAGATTTTGAGATATCTAGATTACTCTGTATGAATTAATTGTTTATTTTTTATCTTAATTTTTTATGTAATAAATGACTGTATTGATTTAATATTTGCAAATTAAAAAGGAATTCTGGAGTATTTCTTATTAAGAAATTGTAAAAGATAAAAATCAAATAAATTTCTGTTTTCTGATGATAAGCGCTGTCCACCGAGAGACTGCAGAGCTCGCTTACTTCATAAGGAATTTTAAAAATGATGTGTTAAACAAAAACACTAGGGGCGTTCGGAAATTATTTACAATAGTACGTTTTTTTAGGGTTCAACAAACATGATGGGATCTCTTAATCGTAAAGTAAAACGTATATTTAACTGCGGTATGTGATCAGGAATCTACTATACAGAAGACCGTGTATAACTGGATCAAATGGTTTGCCAGCGGCATGGAAACTGCACAGAAAAGTACATGGCCGACCGTCAACAAAGCGAACTCCCAAGATCCTTGACATCTTGGCTGATAGGCGCATAATCTTTGATGAATTGGAGTGTGAGACAGGCCTCGGGCGCGGCACCCTGCACACAAATATTTACGACAATTTGAACATGAAACAAGTGTGCGCGCATTGGGTTCCACGGGACTTGACGCAAGCACAGAAGGACAAAAGTGGGGAAGTCGGTCATCAACTACTGGAAATGCACAATGAAGATCCAGCTGCATAATAAATAAGATATAAAAAACCTACTATTGTAAATCATTTCCGAAGGTCCTTCGTATCATTTTTAACAGTTAGTTTACTGTTAAACTAACCCACAATTTCGATAAACTTAGTAATATCTGAAATTCATTTTCAGTTAGACAAAATATTGTCGCTTAGACCTTCGTTCCAAATTCAAAGCTCATCAAGATACCCATACTAAAACAAAGGAATTGCTTCAGGTGTCCAAGCGAAGAAATTTGCTATTCCGATGAGCATTACCAAATGCAGTTTTAAAATAGCAGTTGATAAAGTTGCGGTTTTAAATTAAAATTAGGATTCCAATGAGTGTGGCTCAGACAGAGCGAAAGCATAATTTTCATCCACTAAAATGATATATTTTATTCAATAATCCACTATATCTTATTATTTGTTTTATTAAAATTGAGTTATTTTATTTAAATATTGTTTAATATTATTACAAATAAAGACTTTGTCGGTTTTGTCTAATAGAAAAAATTAAAGTTACGTTATCGTTAAAATAAATTTGTAACAATACATAAACTTATTATTCAATGAATTCAATACTAAATTCATTCTCCTACACATTTCTATTGATATGGAAACATCGGCAGATACTGTGGAATTTCTATGGAGTCTTCCTGGACAACTCTTATCTCTGCTTTCTGTTTTTCATTACTATCATAAAAGTTCTTAAATTACAACAACTTAATCTGTATAATAGTAGTCAACTGTTTTAAAATGTGGCTAAAGGGAGGTTAATAACTTCGAATAAATGGCAAGTTCGAATTTTCTTTTAATTACAAAAGATTGAATCACTTTATTTAGTTATTTTATATTTTTTTGCATATTTTTTTTACTAGGAAAAATAATTAATTCTGTTAACTATTGCGATACGATTGTATGACTATAGAAATCCAAATAATGGATTGAGTAGTAAGGAAATGCTTTCTGTTTATTTCATCGTAGTGTTGCATTAAAATAGTTGGCATTCTATCAAAAATTCTTGAAATTGTTGTAGAATTGAAGAGTTTAGTTATATATTCATTTGCATTCTGAAATAAAAATATAAATGAATATAATTCTGTGCAAAAGCATAACTTTAAGTGCGACCCATAATAACAAACTTTAAAAATAATAAAAATAAAAAGGAAGTACATTAACGAAAGGAAAACTAAAAAAAAAAGTTTGGAAAAAAAATTAAAAAGAACTTAAGGAAAACAAGAAAAAAAAAAGAAAAAAGAAATCCACACGGACATTGAGAAAAAAAGATTACGGGAAGAAAATTGAAAAAACAACGTATATTCACGGATTCGAATCAACAACATTCAACATAGTCGACCGAGAACTTACCGATCACTCTACACCTGACAACTGAAATGAGTTGGTTACATTGCTGACATTGAAGCTAATAGCGGAAATCCAATGAAAACAATTTCAAATATCTAGAACAAGGGGACGGGGGGGGGGGGGGCGTTAGCCCCTAAAATACCCTGTTCCTATGTTGTTTGGGCCTCTGAACACGATGATGAAATCCGACCTTCCGTTCAGGAGTTCAGATGGAACAACGACAACAATGGCAAATATGTCGAAGATGGGGGAGCGTTGGCCCTTGTAAATACCCCATTCCTACAGTGTTTGGACCTCTGAACACGAGGTAAAATTCGTTGTCGATCCGACCTTCCGTTCGGGAGTTGTTAGGGGTGGACAGACAGGGAGGTATGGACGGACGGACAGGACAAACGAAGTAGATATCGACTTTGGTCAGTATCACAATAGGTCACAAATGGGTCGCTAACTAGCAAGATAATGTATTGTAATAATAACTGTAATCTTTTCGATAAAGTATTTTATGTTGAGATTAACGTTACGCAGGGAATCATGGATTCACAACTCAACCTAAGCATTTGAATACACAAAAATTTCTTGGATATTGTTCGTCCCACTTTACTCCCTTCGGCCTGGTCAGACTGATGAGTAACACCTGATTTTCCACAAGACGTCGACTTCTGACTGAAGACTTCTTCTGTGAACGAGTCAATGGCAAGGTACAAGTGAATTCGTATCTTTTGAATTTTGGAATTGGTTGATAGAGAAGCACTTTCTTCATCATTTTATTGTATGTTCATCATCATCTATTATATATTCAAAATTGTAAGTCAATCTAAATTTAAAAGTTAAAAATTAAAAAAGCTTATCTCTTTACAGTACCAGCTTTCTGTAGTGGAATTAAATATAGCTTTGGAATTAAAACAAAGTGTCAATTAAACATAGCATTTTTCACAGGGGATAGTGAAAAATCATTGTCACAGGAAAGTAGTTTTTTTGTTTAAAATAATCCTTTAACCACTGAAAACATTATGAATTATAATTGCAACATACAAATTGAAAGAAAGCTTTTACATAGCTTGTTTTTTAAAAACATAAATAACAAGAAATGTGATGTTGGATTTGGTCAACTCATTTTAAATTATATTTATGATAAATATAAACTAATATTAACTACTAAATCAAATACTAAAGCCAAAATTGCATTATTGATTTGAATTTATTATTAATTTCTTAAGTAATTGAACCATTTAAAGTTACAAACTGGTGTTTGGAATGTCTGTTTTATATCAAATTTAAAATTGGATTATTATTCAATATATTTTTATTTTATGTCAAATATCGTTTACTAAAATCATACCAAAATTAAAATGTAAAACTACATTTAATATGAAAAATTTTGGTGTGATGTTAGAAATATTTAATAGTAAAGGCTTTAGGAGAAAAGATCTAAAGAAATATGGGAACTTTACATATTAAATATCTTTTACGTTAAGATAAATGTTATTTAATCTGGATATTTAAATTTATTTAGTAAGTTCCCCAGTAACTAAATTTAAGAAATTTGGTTTTTTTTTTTTCTGTTTTTGATTTTAATTGTTATGATAAACTTAAATGTAGATAAACATATCATTAATGTTCCTTAGTGACGTGAATTTAAAAAATACTTTATCATAAAACATAAATTACCATAAAAGAATTCGAAACGCAAAACCAATTCTAATAATGTAATGCAAAGTTAATAGAAGATCAGCTCATCCATAAGCAAAAATTACTTAGGAATTCCATCCCCAAAAGGATTCTAAATGAGGAAAAAGACTCACGGCTTTTTTCTATCTGATCAACTTTGCTATCTCTCTCGACTAAGAAAGCTGAAATATTAGGATAATGTTAGGATGAATTCATACTGAAAAATCGGACAACCAAAATATCCAAACACCTGAAACAATACAAGTAGAAGAGACGAAAAATTGTAGCTCCGGTGTTTTTCAATCAAAAATTTCCAAATTATAGTAAACCTAGTGTTGCTTCCCGAAATTTATCTAAAGCAGTAATGCTCAAACTGTATTTACCCGAAGTGGCTTCAGTTAAAAATATAGAAAGGAATTTTATACAGTGTCACATTAGAAGATTTTAGTAATGTTTAAAAATTATTAAAGTGGACCCGGTAGCCAAGTGGTCAGGGCTGCGGGTTGGAGGAGGTGGGTTCGGTTCCCGGCCTCGGCGGAGGGCGGGGATTTTTTCACGCTCCATTCTCCTCCAAACGGGTCCTAGGGTCTACCCAGCCCTCTGAAGAATGGGTACCGGGTTTCTTTCCCGGGAGTTAAAGGCGGGCGGGCGTCGGGCTGACCCCCCCTTACCCTAACTTCGTCCCGTTGGTCGAGCTGCGGGAGCCTGACCTCCCGCGATCCCACAGGCCAGACTTGGCCTATCGAAGGGAGCAACTTTTAACTAAAAATTATTAAAAAGATTAAAGTAATTATTACTTAGGTTCAATAGGTAAACTGAACTCAGTTTTAGTCTTCTGATCTAATAAGTATCGGAAGACTAATATTCCCGTTTTGTCTGTCCGTCTGTGAATAAGATCATTAAAATATCATTAAATTATCATTCACAACAATTAACAATTGTCACATTAACAATCACAACAATCACAGTAATCGCATCAATTGCGTCTTTTGTATTCGCAACAGTCACATTTCTAATACAGCTCAGCAACAATCCCAACAATCACAATAACCGGAATAATTGCGCCTTTTGCATTCGCAGCAATCACATTTATATAATAAGGAAATTAAAGCAACATCAATTATATTTTCTTATACGTATCAGAAGACGTTGCGAAGCATTGTGATTGGTTTACTAATCGCTATCCCTATCTTGTTTAGTTCTTTTTTTATTGACCTTCAACTACAAAATACTATGCTTTTGAAGGTAAGAATTATGTTGTTTTTATTCTCGAATATACAAAAAATTATCTGTTAGACATTGAATCATTATATAAATTCAAATAATAGGTCGAATAGTTAGGAATGCGATCGTTTCATCCTGTAGGAAGTTGGTTAGGTTGGCATTCTATCGAAACAAAACTTTTAACTTTTTACTATAGAAACTGCCACAATTTCTCAGGTAAAAATTGAAAAGTTTAGTTGTATATTCATTTAGTTCCTGGAAAAAACATAAATACTACAATAACATATTTTCAATGAAGTCAACATCGTCTACCTGAAATTCGTTCTAGTCAATGTAGGGAATCCATGGATCGAGAAGCCTACTTGAATACTTGAACGTAAAATTTAGAAAAATGTGATTTGTGAATAGTCTTCATATGAAATGAAATCTCTTCGTTAGAAGACTGACTTCCATTGAAGTCAATGCTTTCCGTTTATATTGGAAAATAATGGGCTTTGTCTACTGAAGTCATCCTTTTCTGGAGAATAAGAATCAAAATTTAATATGATCTTTTATGCAATTCTGAATAATTCTAATAAGTCACGGGGATTTCAACAATATTAACTAAATTACGAAGTAGGGATAAATTGGGAGATCGTGTTTAGTATTTAGTGACCAGCGTCTTTAGTAAATTTTAGGCCAGTTTTTCTTTTTCCTCTTTTTCCGCTTCTTCTATCTATCGTGTTTGAGAATGTAAGCCTGTCACACGCCTAGCATACATAGCAAATTAATTTAAGTTCTATTGTCAATATAATTTTTAGAAGGAAAAGCTGTTTTTTTTAAATGATTTTATTTAAAATAAATATGTTTACATGTATTATTTCGATGGAGTCGATAGCTAGGATCTAAAGTTTGAACACTTCTATGGAATCAAGCAAAAGTTTTCTTTTTTTTAATTTCGTTTAATATTTCGCAGATCTTTAAGAAATTTTGTTTATAATAATACATAGAGTAGTGGAACTTACACACAGAATTTCATGACTATACGCTTGGTCGGTTTTCAGAAAAAAAAAATCATTCCTAGCTCTGTAACAATGCTTTGGAATCACCTGGAAATTTCTCCTACAATAATAAAATAATAATGACTGTTATTTGTGTAGCATCCTTATTTTGATTAACTAGGATCGATCGTTGAAACTCACTGATCTTTCTAAAGCTTCCATCTAAATATTGTAAATTCATCCCAAGCATCTAGAACAGTCAATTTAATTCCTCCAACTGAGGTAAATTGATGATTTGTGTGATATATCCGACGTACAAATTGAACCTAAAGTTTCTCTATTATATTCATATCAGGACTAAATGATGACCAATCCATCACATCAATTTACTAATCTTCAAACCACTTCTTAGTTGATTTGGAAATATGCAACCGGGCGTTGTCATGCTGAAAAATTCAAGACCTCCCAGAAATCAAGGGCCAAATGGAATAATATTATTGTAAAATAATTCCTGATATTTTTGAGAGTATTCCATCAAGAAACAGTGTCATCTTTTTCCTCCCGCTCCAATTGCAATCAAAAGCTTTACAGACCCACCACCGAAATTCCTAATCATCTTCTCATTAATCTTAATCATCATCTCCTTTTTTAGATAATGTCATAGAGGCATTCTCTTAAAGACTGTCGAGATTAAAGTTTTTTTTCGTCGCAAAAAACATGTGGTTCCATTTTTTGTTTCATGTCCGCTGTAGTCTTTCATTTCGAGCCCGCTGTAGTCTTGCTACTTTATTGGCTCAGTAAGTAGTGGTTGTTTGGCTAATTTCGTAGCTCTTGCATTGGAATGGTTCTTCACGCTTCTCCAGACTGTTTGATGATACACTATCTTTCGTAAACATGTCTGAATTTGTCACTCAGACTGTGCTTCATTAGTGACAAAGTGGAAAATTCAATCACTTTCAGTTGACACCTTTTTCCTAGTTCTCTTTTAACTTTACCATATTCATTTTATTTTGTTCCCCTGGTAAGTATGATATAACCAATAAGAATCGATTCCAAGCGGTTACGGCAAAAAGTGATATTTTATTCCTTTTTGCATGAACTCATTATTTGATAGCTGGTGAACAAATAGAATAAAAGTAGGATTGGATATTGGGAGATTAGCAGTATTCCAATGGTTAGCGTTCCTCACTGCGAGGACGAAGATTCTCGATTCGAATCCCATGCAAGGCGAAAAAAAAAGAACATTTTATAATCTGATTTTCTCAGCAAGTGAAACTAATAATTAACAATTGCGCCGGACAGACAGAGAAATAAAAGATTTTAGTAATATAGATTATGAAAAGCCATTTGCGAACGTTCAATTAGCTTCGAAATTTCTCTCTGCGACTTGCCCTGGCCATGATACAGGTAAATTTTCTGTATTTCTTTTTCTGACAGTGTTTTACCACATAGCATTTTGAGACGAGTAATAAACAGACCTGGTACTCCTCCCACAAATTCAGTCAGAAACGATCATATGATTTCGATTTCTGTCATTTGAATGCTTACCTCAGTTTACGGAAAATTGTGGGTAATTCCATAGCAGTGTTACAGGGATGGGAATCAATATTTTTTGTTATGAAAAACGGTAACCTGTGCTGCCATGAAATTTTAGATATAATTTTCAAAGTTTTATATTATTGTCTGTGATATATCCTAAAGTTCTGTGAAGTATTAGATGAAACTCTAAAACAAGTTCCATCATTCCAAAGAACTACTAAAGACTTTGTTGTACTTGTATTTTGCAGATTCTATTAAAAAAATATTGAATAGCAGTTCAATTACATTAAGAAATAAATAAAGAAAGCACTGTCGCGGATGTTTCATTGTAAAAATTCTTTCTATTTTTCATTCTCACAGAAAACTGCGCCGGACAGACACACAGACAGACAGACAGACTTAGAAATAAAAGATTTTAGTAATATAGATTGTTACTTTTCAGTCAAAG
>JAFIDM010002131.1:59558146-59603443 GCA_023159025.1 Thereuonema tuberculata
TCCCATGGGCTAATGGATAAGATGTCTGACTTCGGATCGGAAGGTTGCAGGTTCGATTCCTGTCGCGGATGTTTCATTGTAAAAGTTCTTTCTATTTTTCATTCTCACAGAAAACTGCGCCGGACAGACACAGTCAGACAGACAGACAGAGAGATAAAAGATTTTAGTAATATAGATTATTATTATAAAAATTGTAACCTTTTTTATTTGTGTGTCGTTGTCAACTTTGTATGTTTCAAAGCAAATATTAAATTTCAATCAAAAATTAATACTCTCCGTTATATATTTTTCATATCAAAGATAGTTTACCCACAAAGATTAAAATGATGAATTACCATGCATTCTTCGACTCATTAATTAGTTACGCAACTCATATCAGGGCTAATACAACAGATACTGAATTAAAAAATATAAGCACAATACAAAATAAAATAATAAATTTGTTTTCTAAAAGAATTAGTAAGCATAAAGAAACTAATGTTGAAACATGGAATCTTATCGCCAAAACAAAAGTGTCTATATAATTTAATAATAAAAAAATATTCTAAAATGGAAACTGATTTAACCTCATTTGAAGGAAAAAATAAAAAGCTTAGAAACAAAAACAAAATCAAATTAGACTATCCACACATTTTTAATTGCTATGGGAAAAGAAATGCTCATTACCTAATTGAAGAAATTTATGGTGGTATTCCAGATTGTAAGTTTTGTTTTTTAAGAATTTCTCAAATTAAAAAAAATAGTAAAGAAATGGCTTATTACAAATATTTAAAATAGGTGCATTAAAATTTCTAAACTGATAGTCACTCTCCTTCAAGAGAATTAAACTTTATTGTGAATTTCAACTATCTTCTTCAAAAGTTACTTGTGTTTAGGGCCGCGCGGTTGGCGTTGTCGCTATGACATCGGCCTGTCACCTCTGCGTACCGGGGTTCGGTTCTCATGTGGGTTTCGTGATGGTGGACGATCCGCACTGGGCAGGTTTTCTCGGGGTTCTCCCATTTCCCCTGCACTTCTCCCACCATATTTTCTCAGTCTTTCTCTCCATCTGTCCTTATTTCCTGTGGGATAGTACAATAGACCTCCGGTCGCAGTGCTTGGCTTCTCTGCCACCCACATTCACTACATAACATAACATACTTGTGTATATATTATTTGCATGTCATTATTCTTGTAATACAGATATATTTTTACATATATATATTGTTATGACATCGTATAAATTATTTATCACATTGTCTTAAAGATTATCTCAAATACATGTAGGGGAAGGTGTTGTACCTTTGACAGATTGTACCTTTGACCACCCTTGATTGTGATGTCATCTATGAGCATACTTTAAAATCTTTTCTGTTTAATGTGTAATATTCCCACTATTTGCTCCTTTAAACCTTCAGTAGCAGTTAGATCTTTGACTTGCAAGGAGTGAAAAATATTTTTATAATTCCATCACCGAAAAGTAAGTATTTTGCAAGTGAATGTTTCTTTAATAACATTATTTGTTTTCTTTTGATTATTATTTTAACAAGAATGAGTAATACATCTATGCCTATAGATTCATTGTTAGGACTTTTAATATGACTGGATTAACCTAAAAATTGTAGCATGGCGTGAAACGTAAGTTCGACTGATGGTGTACCTTTGACCACAGCAGGGTATTGTTCCTCTGACCAGGTCAATGGTACAACATTAATTAATATATAAATGTTTTTACTTACAGTCATTTTAGCATTTTGTAAGATGGAAATTTAAATATTTTTTGCCAAATTTTTATTTTTTTATCAAATCTTATCCAAAGATAGTAAACAATCGATTGTTGAATATTCATCAGGGGAAAGTGTTTTCGATCTTTCAGATGAATGCCATGAGTTGCCATGAGAAGGAATTAAACTTTGAAAAAGAAGACTTAGTTGAAGAAAGTTATGTTCTTGTCAAGCTGATAACAACAAAAAAAAAAACAAACAAGAAATACTTTGTAGCCCAAATAAAGGAAGCAGTATGTGATTATTTTAAGTTAAATATTTGAAGAAAAACTACCGAAGTTGGCAAAATTCATCCACGAAAATAAGCAGCACTATGACATAGAACTACAAAATATTGTGGCCAGGCTGCCAAATCCAACCACAGCTGGCGGCACAGCCAGCTCGACTAAAAGAATGTCTTATCTTTTGGAGTTAAAATTTTCATTGTATAATGTAGAGTAAACGGGCAGAAGTAGGCTACTTAATCCATTAGATTTATTTCAAGTTTTATTATTCTACTTTGAATTGCATATATTTGCCAAATGTATACATTTCTGAATAAAAATGTTAATGAAATAACTTGTATCTAACTGTCAGTTTCTACTACCACTTGATCAAAGGTACAATACCCTCCGGTCAAAGGTACAACACGTAGTTGTACCTTTGACCACAAGGTATAGTTTTTTTGTAAAATAAAAATAAAATACTTATACTCAAAATATAATATATAAAACACGTGCAGTTGATGGCAAGATGAATGAAGATCACATGTATCCATTCAGATAAGGATTTTTAGTACAAAAAATTAGAAAATTCATTTAGTGAAAACTGGTCAAAGTTACTACACCTTCCCCTACTTTAGTTATATATTAAGTGAATATTTTTATCAATGTATAAATTCTCAAAACTCAACAAACTTGTGTATTTAGATAACTCTTTACGTCAACTTACAGCGCATAGAAACTTTCAATCCTACAATTATTAATTAATATATAATCGGTAATTTTAATCGTTTTATTATATCTCTTAATCAAAATTAATTGTAACAAATAAAATTAATAAGTGAATTATATCAATATGTATGTACTCAACTTAGCAGCCGTTGATAGGAAGCTATACGAATGCTAACAGGACTATGATAGAATATAAGTTAAATGAAATGAATGAATGAATGAATGACTCAATGAATTAATCATAATAATAATAAGATTGATAATAATTATTGATAATAATATTACAATAATATTTGTAGTAATATTGATAATAACAATAAGTATTCAACGTAATAATACCATTGACGATTTTAAAATTTCCCAATTCAACCAGTTTTGTTTCAAAGCCTTTTCTAATGGTATGCGAAAAATAATTATTATTAAAATAGAATATAAACACAAAATTGAATATTTCCTGCTTTTCATTCTCAAAACAAAAAAATTCTACATTACACTCAAAACTTCATTTTTGTAAAAAGAAAAGCAGATATTTTCCGAAATTCAAATTCTAAAACTTTCAATATGAACATTTTTATATCGTGTTAAGTAATCGCACCGCCTTATCACCTGACAGGATGCCGACAATAAAAACAGAATTTCCGAGGTGATTATATCCTTTCAGACAGAATCAACTGAATGAATAGAGCTGCACTTGTCAACTGTACACTGAAAATGAAGATTTTGCTTATCTTTATTCTAGCTACCAATGTTGTCCGTTCAGAGGTAAAAGAAATAATGTTTCTCATTCTTTTCTCTTTTTACTGCAGATGTAAAGTACTACGATGGTCATTATATCACATATTTCGTTGATTTCCCTTGATTTATTTGTTAATGTCAGATCAGATGCGATTATCTGAAATTTTAGTCAATAAATATTGCTTAAAGCAGCACTTCTCTATTGCTATTACTCTTCATCAAAAGCAAATGATGATGCGCCATAAAAATTCATCCCTTCACTAAACCTTATTTTATATTAGTGAATGAATAGTAATAGCTTATTAAGATATCTTTTATTCTTTCTGAATAAGTAAGAATTAAAACAATTCCATCCCTAAAGGAGTAGTCAGGGTTGTAAACATTCACAACTATTTTAACTTATTTAATCTCACTGCTCGCAAAATTTAGGGGATATTGCGAAATGAATATGATACACCCAAAAAAAAAAGAGTTGAGTTTATTTGTTAAAGAACATCATCAGAGAAGGAAATGATACGAAAATGAAAGTTGTCTGACTATGCAAATGAGATGCAGAATCCATTTTTCGGGATTCAGCAGGTTAAGCAGGAAGGTAACATTCGCATGTCAAACGAAAATTGTGTAGCACATTGACTGTTCAGTAGGGTCTCTGGTCACCTGAGACTGCTACCTGAGACTGATAGCGATGAGTTATGGTGAGAATGAAATTGTCCAGCAGTTCCTGTGCGATTCGTGGCCAGTCGCGCACCAGGGCAACATTCAATTGAGGAAGTGTTATGGGAGGTGATTACTGACAGGCAATACGTCTTCCTAGTGCATCCCAAGCGTGTTCGATTGGATTCAGAACATGAAAGCCAGTCCATGCGCTCGTTTCCAGCCTATTGCAGCACATTATTGATGAGATGTGCAAGGCGGGGGCGTGCATTATTGTCCATAAAAAAAAGTTGGTCCCAACTGCTGCAGCGTAGGGTACCACTGTAAGCTGTAGAATTTCATCCCGATATCCAACAGCATTCACCGTTCCATTTCTAACAACATGGAGGTCGGTACTACCACCAATGCTGATGCCTGCCCACACCATGATTCCACCTCCACCAAAGGAATGTCTTTCTTGCACGAAACGTGGATTCTTCCAGATCAGAGTAAGACGATTGTCAGGCTGCAGGCTGAATCTTGACTCGTCACTGAAGGGAACCGTGGACCACTCTTCACGGATCCAAAGGAAGATGCATTGCAACCACCTTCTACGGTTTTCAGTAGTGTAACGGAATGCATTCAATTGGTCGCCGGGTATACAGTCCACCGTGACGGAGTCGATTTTGCAGAGTCTGAGTAACACCCGTCCTCCAGTAGTAGCGAGAAACTGTTCCAGCAGCTCAGTCAGATTACTTCGCCAGTTCCTTCGTCCTATTAAGGTCAAGTTGCGATTAGTGGTGGCACGTAAGCGGCCCTGCCTTGGTCTTCTTCGTACTGTGCCAGTCTCTCTTGGAAGCGATTCCAGAGTCTGCTGAAGCGGAGGTTCCAGCCGCTGTCGCTGTATATTCATTTCGCAATATTTTAAATTTTGTGAGCAGAGTTTTTCATTTCTGTAAATTAAAATTTACAAAAGTAGCAATAAATCGGTCAGTAAAGACTTCTTAATAATTTCAACGGAGGTTTGCTGTAAAACTATAAACTATGAATATTCCTAAGCTTTTCGACTTTAATACTAATATCTATTTCTTAATATTTTCACTAATAATAAAAGGCTTGATGCCATCTCTAAAAATTTAAAACTAAAGAGCAAATTTATTGACATATTAGTTGTTCCTATTAATCGAAAAACACTGCCATCTTCTATCCCTGTCCGAGCTGATGCGTGCGGATGAGATTTTCGATAGAGTTAATAACCTGGGATTATCCTTCTCATATACACTTCATCCCTGCTTATTGCAGCTGATTTCTAGTTTTAAATTTAAAATAAGTTTGCAGGCTGTAATTTTCTCATTAACTACGTTTTCTTCGAAACTTTCTTTCAGAACTTTTGGGGATTTCAAAACATCCATTCTAATGACTGTCCAGCTCATTAAAACAGGGCAATTTTGAGAGAGCGATATACTTATAAAGTTTTGGTAACATTCGAATTCTGACCTTATTTAAGTTCTTCCACTGAATGTACAGGTTTTGAAAACTGATTTTCCTGGTTCTGTAGGTTTTATTTAACTATTTGAAATTTATTCATTGAATTAGACTTAACGTTGTATTTCTACACTTCTGAATCAATTTCTTTATATTTATGTAAATTCTCTCAAAATCTATTCGGAATTTTTCTTTATTTATCTGCTTTTATCTATATTTCTGTGTTATTTCTGTTTATGTTTTCCAAACAATATGCTTATTCTTCGAAACGAAATAGGTAATTAATTTGTAAGGTACACTGCCCAAATAACGCCACCTTAACATCTAAATCACTGTAAGTCTGGAAATAAGGTGTATCGAAACACGAAAATTATGACCAAGAAAGATTAATCTTCTGTTTGAAGCATATCGTAATGAAACATATGGTAACTTTTACTGGAGAAGTATGAGAACTCAAATAAAAAAACTTTGCAAACTGGCGTTATTAGGAACACCTAGTCCAATTAACTCCACCTACTTTCTATTAACTTAACTTATTTAAAATTAAGAATTATTCCATTATTATAAATATTATTTGTACAAAATTACAGTAAAAAGCAACTAAATTTGACTTTGTGTAAAAAATAATAAAACGATCACTTGAAATTAACGCAGTCTTTCTAATCTGTAGCTAAAACAAAAGAGGAAATGTAAAAATTAATTAATTTTGGCATTTTCCGATAATAAAAGCAAAATAATAAATAAGATAAAAATCTATATTTTCATGAAACATATTAGTAACTTATAAATGTCGTACGTAACCTAAAATCGTATAGGTAGACCATTAACATCACCATGGCGTTAAAGCGCTACTGAGAAGATGGATCACATGATACACTTGTTTGTCTACAATTTCCGAATTTTAAAAGTAACGGTTAACTTATCTACATAGAAGAATCTTCAAGAATCAAGAAAATATATAGTTTTATATAGTTAATCTTTGCTGAACATTAAAAAAATCTATATTTTATCTTACGTTGCAGCTTTTCAGAACTAGTCCTCGACACGAAAAGGTGGAAATATAATTTCACTCGAAAATGTTGGCGGTCTGCTAGTAACTCACTTCAACACTAGATGGCATGTCAATGCAAACTACTTTAGTGCTGTACCACCATCTCTTATATTTATGAAGAATTAGATAGGTGGCGTTAAAGATATACATGGCGTTATATGGCTGAGGTACCTTATATTTAATTTTCCTCAGGATAGGAAATGGTCTGATAACGCTGCTTCTCGTGATCTCTTGTATTTGACCAATGGTTTGCTTTATTTTATTTCTTCAGTTAATTAACTGCTTAACTCGATCTTTAATGAATGAGAGGAAAAAAAAATTTCATTAACCGCCACGTAGATCGGACATATTATCTCCCCAGCGCTCTTCTTTTCCGAGTAATGGAGAAGGAAAATGAGCGAATATCCCTAGAGAGAGAAGAAGATGTTTAAGAAATAGTCTTAAAGTCTGCCATGTAGACTATACGTGTTTTTCCCAGCGCCGTTCCTTTGAAAGGATAAAGAAGGGTCAACCAAAGGAGTATTTTGGATGTCCAATTAGTTTATACTGATGCCGAATTACGAAGAAGTAACCCGTACCAATAGAAAGTTGCAAATCTGTTGAACTTATTTAAGTAGCAGACGAAATCTGACCATGCGGAGATCAAGGCAGGAAGATTCTCAACAGCTGACCGTGAGGCTCGAAGCTGGAGTTTAAGGCTTCTAAGTGCCGTCATGGTACAAGTGTTAGGAATCCTCAAAAGATGCCATAGCAGACGAGTTTAGTGCCCGTGACTGGACACTTTTGGTAGCAGATATGGTTGCTCCCAAACCTAGCATAAAGAGCAGTCGTGTTATTCCATTTTAGAAAAGACAAACCGACGTACTTCCTGCCTCCTCTGTATGATGATAAAATTCTATCATAAGGAGATGAAGCAGAATTTTCGATTGAAGCGTCACGGTGTCTGCTAATTGTTTTTCAAGTTATTTATGTACCTCATCTCAGATTAAATGATTATTTAAAAATATGTGTTAGTAAGTGCTTATTTGTCAGTACGTTTGATGGTGCATTACTTTATTAATACTAATCATAAACTTGTAGTATTATGTAGTGAAAAGTTCTAAAGGAAGTTCTAAAGTTCTAAAAGAGGTATTACATCGTCCTCGAGATGGGTATGCTTTTGAGTTTAAACTAACTCTGGTAGGAAGATTGAAGTGACTTTCGGAAAACCTAAGATTTTACATGATATCAATGTTAAGAACACTACAGTTGTAGCACTAAGACTATCAACTAATTTAAGGTAATCCAGATCTAATAGCATTATATCTATGAAAGCGTGTTAGTTTAAGAATCATAGGATTAGAATAACTGTATTGTTTGCTTCAAAAATTGTGTTGTGAAACTTTACTGCATTATAATTTTACTGTTTTTTTAATCTGTCAAGATATAGAAATTGATCCGAAGGAATTGTCATTTTAATCGTTTCTTTAAGTAGCACAACCAAAAAGAACATACTTCGAATGAATGCTTTGTAGTTACAACTCCAGCTTTCCAACTAAAATGGCAACATTTAATGATCGGAAGAAGTAAGCTGTAGTAGCTGTTCAATAAACTGCTGTTTTTTATTCAATTTCATCATCCTTTATGGTTGCTTGCAATAAATTGCGAAATTCTTGCATAATATACACGATCTTATTTCTATTAAAGTAAGTCATAACCTTACTGAAAACTTAAAAATACCTGAATTGTTTGACATGAACTGTTTGATCAACAATTGTTGATCTGCCTTTTTTAAATCCCACTTGATATTTATCTATGATGGTTTCTATCGAGGATCCAGCTTCAATCAGTGTAAATTACAAGTGATTTTCTTTATAGTTGCAGAGATAGAGAGACCATAATTACAACATTTTGGTCTTTATAATGTTGCATGATCTAAGTTTTACAGCATCCAACTTTTAAGTTACGGCAGTTCCTCTTCTTAATATAAATTTTTTACGACAATACCAAAGAAAATATCTTTCACCAAATAACAATTGATTTTAGATTTATAAAAAAAAAATAATTACCATACATTCATTCCCATTTCTTTGTCAATTTCGTACGCACATGTATTACAAGGATGTAATACATGTGCGCACGAAATTGGCAAAGAAATGGGAATAAATGTACGGTAATTATTATAAATTACGGTAATTTTTATAAATGTGATATAAATAAATTATAATACATGTGCTACATCTTGTAATACAAGATTTTATTACGATTGGTGTCTCGCCCTTTCTTTTTTTCATTACCTCATAAATTATAAGAAAATATGATAAATGATCAGTCTTTTTTTTTTTGATTATCTGAAAATATTTTGCTAAAAATGTTCCTTGTTTAATTGGTTCTTCGTAAGTGAATTTAAGAACAATTTTTAATAATTATTTACTCTATATTTACTTACTTTTTTGTATGTTTTAGGCAGAAGGAAGAGAAAAGAGAGGATCTCCATTCAATAGTTTATATAACCTTGACTATTCTACAGTTTGTTCAACGTTTACAAAACTGGTAAAAGAGCATTGCTTTTTTTTTTCTCAGAACAAAAAAAATTCTGCATGCATGAAGGTTTATGTGTACTGTATTGATTTTGTACAATTCTATCATAAGCGATTCACCTTTTTGAATCGATATTCATCTTTTTTTGAAGACAATCGGACAAATCTATACCAATTAATATTCTACATTATAAGAATAATAGCAAAAAAAAATATTTGTTAGGAAATTGAGTGGTAGCGATTTTTTCGATATCAGAGCTAATAAGTAGCTATCTACATTTTGTAACTTATTTCTATCGTCCTTTTTAATTTTATTTCGGATCGAAAGTAGAATGGGTAAAAGAGGGTAAATAAATTCAAAGAACTTAATATGGAAATTGGGACACAACAAAAATAGAGTTAACATTGTTAAAGTATATTTGCAGTGGGAACGGAGATAATTATAATTAACTCAAATTCCTTTAGTAAGCAATAAACATAAGGATCAACAAGTAAATTTAAAAGCAACAAGTAGTAGACTATCTTAAAATCAGAAACTTTCTTACATACGACCTTTTTCCTTTTTTGTTCCTCCTATTATACCCATATTTTACCTTCTAAAACAAATATAGATTTATAATATTTATCTGTAAATCCAAGTCATAAAACTTAATAGAAAAGGAGTTAAAAAAAACCTACTAACACTACTACGAGAAGTCTCGTTCACTATCGAATTCAAAATTCAAATTAAATAAGATGACTCCACAAAGACATAGGTTAGTACAACCATCTCTATATCTTCATTTGTCTATATACAAAAACTCATAATCAAAACCATCTTCATCACATGAAACTTCAATATTTCGTCTTTATAAATAAAGTCTAGATAAAGTCTTGATCTTGATAAAGTCTTCGAAATAAAGATGAAATATTGAAGTTTCATGTGATGAAGATAGTTTTGATTATGAGTTTTCGTACATAGGTTAATCATTTATTACTGAAAACTTTACTACACTGATCAACTCTAACGCAGAATTTTGCCGAGAGAACTTTCTCGGCTTCTTCAGACTTCCCAGCATATTTTAAATATTAAAAACGGTTATAACAACAAAAGTTCTTGTTAACTTCATAACTTAATACCAACAATAATGAAAAATTGTTACAAAAAAAGATACTTATTGTATCTTAATCTATTATTAATAATAATCAGAAATTGTTTTAAACAAAGGTTATTTTTGACATGCTAACCAATTACTAACAATATTTAATAACAAATCAAATTCGCACAAAATGAAATACTATTATTTGAATTTAATTACATTTCCACAATACTTCCAGAAATTTTCAGTTATAAATTTAATACTTTCCATCTCTGTTTTATTCATACAATCAAATTTTTGATCACACAAGATTCGATGATGAATCTAGAAATCTTAATAGTGTCTTGACATAATACCTTCGCCTCAGGATCTGGGTTATGATTGTTGACTGAGCGAGATTTTAGGGTGTTTGTTTCTATATGCACTGATGTGTTCATGAACCCTATCCTTTAAAGTTCTTCCTGTGCTTCCAAAATATATATTTTTGCATGTTCAACATAGCCCACATAGAAATAATCACCCTAAAATCTCAATTTGGATAGAACACAATCATAGGAAGCGACTAATACTATTTCTAGATTCATCATAGAATCTTGTGTTATCAATACTTTTGATTGTATGAATAAGTAAAAATAAACGGAAATTAGTAAATTTATAATTGAATATTTCAGGAGGTATTATGGAAATGTAATGAAATTCAAACAATAGTATTTCATTTTGTGTGAATCTGATTTGTTACTAATATTGTCGGTAATTGGTTAACATGTCAAAAAGAACCTTTGTTTAAAATCAATATAGTAAAGTTTTTAGTAATAAATAAGATGAGTTATTATTAATAAATTAATCAAACTGGCAATATGTTACATTAAAATATTTACAAGATATTAGCCTTTAATTTAAAACATCACAGTAATGCAAAATTATCTCGATTTAAAAGTTTTGAAAGAACTTCGATTATAAATTAAAATCGAATAAAGTTAAATAAAGATCTTCGAAATTTCGTCTTCAAAACGACCTTGTGAATAAATAAGCTGCAACATTACCTCAATCTTAGATGTTGCGATATCGAGATTTGGTATGCTGCTTCAAAACGATCATTCTTTGACTTGTAGTTGGTGATGAATCAGAGGAATTTTCGGCACCTGACTTAAAATGTACATTTTAATCGAACGACGCAGCGAACTCTCTTGTAACGAGTGATAGAACAAGATGGGACTTAAAGATAGCTACTTTATGCTGGTGTATATGATAACTGCCTTTGCATACTCGCTTACGGAGAGCTTGCCTATGTAGTCGGACAGAAGTAGATGTACGACGGTCTGGATTTATCAGCTGGTGATTGTCTATCGCTTGTCAAATTGAATCAGACGCAACTGAGTTCGAATAGATCGCTCACGTTACCCATAGCCTCTTAGGAGATATCCATGTCGGAATGTACTTCTTCAGCATTCGTAGATGTGGCTTTACTTTCGCTTCTTCTTCTTTTCCTTCTTGTAGTCTTTCTGTATGTTCTTTTGAACCTAGCCGGACTTTAGTCTGCTTTGATATATATATATATATATATATATATATATATATATATATATATATATATATATATATATATATATATATATATATATATAAAATTTGCCGGACAGCTATCTGAAATTTAAAAACCAAATTAATTTCAAAAAGCTGTTTCTGTGTAAGTATTAAAATTCGAATGTACCTACACGTCATCAGCGGCACCTGGTGTTGAATTTTGAAACTAAGCTAAAAAAATTTTTTTAGAAATAACTTAACAGCGCTTTATTATAAGAAAGTGGCGTACCTAGAGGGGGGCGGTGGGTGCGGTCCGCACCGGGCGGCATATATTTGGGGCGGCATTTTTTATATTTAGTTTTAGTTGTAAAAAAACAACTTGTTCACTTCAGAAGTTTACTATTACTTCGTAATTCATAATTTCTACGAATTATGAATTACTATATGATTTCGAATATTTTTCCTTATATTACGCTTATCCAATTAAAGAAATGTTTAAATAATTTAAATTCGACTATTTTACTGAAAATTATTAAGAATATGAAAATATTCAAATTTCTCCATTAACCCTTTATCTCCCAGCGTCATTAGCTTTAGAAATGAATAGTGTAGTTAACATTTTTGCATGTGGAAAACCATGGAAAATGGTTTTAACAAATGGTGGAAACTTAATCCCAAAATATGTCAACACTAGTTGAGCCCATTGCACATTCGATCGTTTTCCCAATGGAAGGAATTAGAAATAAGACTTGAACATGGCGCAACTTTTGATAAACTATAACAACAGAATATTGATAAGAAAATCAAAAAATGGAAGGAAATTCTTACAAGAATAGTTGATGTAATTAGATTCTTAGCAAAACAAAATTTGGCGTTCCGAGGTCATCGTGAAAGTGTTCATATGGAAGACATCAATTCAATGGAAAAAAGAGGAAATTTTCTAGAGCTTGTTGACTTGTTGGCTAAGTAGTATGTACTGAACATGTAATAAAAATTAAGATGGGTAATAAATATAGTATCTCCTATTTGTCGCCGAAGATTCAGAATGAATTCAAAGAGCTATTGGGAGGCGCAGTGAGAAAAACAATTATGGATCAAATAAAGCAAGCTAAATACTTTTGTATGATATTTGACAGCACTCCCGATATTTCCCACAAAGATCAAACCAGTCAAATTATTAGATATGTAGTTATTGATGGCAGCGAAGTTAAAGTTGTAGAATCGTTTATTGACTTTATAGAAACTAAAGAAAAAACTGCTGAGGAAATCATAAATATGATTTTAACGAAATTAGAAAATGACGATTTAGATATAAAAAATTGCAGAGGACAGGCTTACGATAATGCTGCCGTCATGGCAGGAAAGCACAGCGGTGTTCAAACTCGCATTAAACTAATAAATCCAAATGCAGAATTTGTAGCATGTACAAATCATTCTATAAACCTGGCATGTTTACACGCTGCTTCTACTGCTATCGATTCCTTAACATTTTTTGGAACTATCGAGCAGTTGTCTTCATTTTTTTCTTCTTCCACTCGTCGATGGGATGTTTTATTTTCTGTCACTGGTCAAGGTGTTAAATGCAGCGTAGAAACTCGCTGGAGCGCTAGAGCAGAAGCAGTAACTACAGTAAAAAACCATTTTTTTACATTTTAAGCGCCTTGGAAAAATTGACATCTGAAGATAAAAATAGTAAAACGAGATCAGATGCTGGAATATTACTCAATTCAATGCAATCTTTTTCTTTTCTGTTATTTCAATTTATGGGAACCCATCCTTTTGGAAGTTAATGACGCGCAAAAATACCTGCAAATAAAAGGGTTATGTTCATCAAGGCCATATAAATGTTCATCAATGCCATATAAAACTAAATTCTTTGCACACCCATTTCATGGAACAAAGATGCGCTAATACAAAACGCTGTTACAGCAGCCAAAACAATTTCTGAAGAGTTGGAGATATCGACTGAACGTCGAGTTAGAAGGAGAAAAAATATGAGCGGGGGAAATTCACGAGACTGGGGCTATCCTTAGAGCAAGAAATATGAAGAGAAATGTTTTTATCTATGGATAGAATTGTAAAGGAAATAAAAGAACGCTTTGATCAGTTGCATGTCCTTCGTGTGTAATACCATGTAACCTACTAAATGAAGAATTGGAATGTCAAATAAAAGACTTTACTGACATTGATAAACAACAGTTCCATATTGAAAGAAAAAGAATCCAGGTTTTTATAGCTGTACCTGCTCTATAAGAAGAGGCAAAACGTTGGAAAAACGGGTTGGGGGGGGGGGGGGGAGGCCCCCTTGCTGTACTAAAATTTATTCAATAGTATAGATTGGAAAATTCTGGACCCAACATTGTAATTTTGCTAAGAATTTTTTTTAACAATTATTGCAATCAGTATCGCTAGTTGCGAAAGGAGTTTCTCCAAATTGAAGTTGATAAAAAATCTTCGTTCCACAATGAGTGATTTAAGACTACAGAATCTTGCAATATTGTCCATAGAACAAGAAATTACAAATATTATAAATTTTGAGAGCATTATACACGATTTTTCTACTATGAAAGTTAAAAGAGTGAATATATAAATATGTTTACATACACATATATGTACAATTTGTTTGTTTATCCAAAAGAAATGAAATTATATTTATTTATAAATATAAAATAAAAAATATTTAATGGTAATTTTTTTTTTTTTTTTTTTTTTGTAAATTAGGTAATCTATAAGTTTTGTAATTTAAATATGGCATCCAACGGTAAAATAAGTTACCACCTGTAGATTGTCTCAGTTAAAATTATTTATTTATGTTTATTAATTTATAAAAACCACCATTTCATTGACTTAGAAAGGGCGGCAAATTGGAGACCGCCCCGGGCGGCAAAAGTTCTAGTTACGCCACTGTATATATATCGAAAACGCCAAACTCAAAGCAGTCATCTTCGAGTTTCGCAATGCAAAGATTTCAATCAATTATTCGCAATTTAGAAAGTATAGAATAAAAGAATAAAATTAACTTATATTGCTAAACATATAAAGCCGGACAGTATTCTGAAATTTGAAAAATGCCAATACAACTTTTAAATTACTGTTTCTATGGAGACACAACTCAATCATGTCTTAACGTCATCAGCGGCACCAGTGCTAAAAATCGTAATTAAAATTTAGAAAATTTAAAAAAACAAAAACGCAATATTCAAAGATTTTTGCTCTTTTTTATCGTACATATTCTTTTTTATTTCTTTTGTTTTTTTATATTTTTTTTATTTTCAAATTTCAGATTACTGTCCGGCTTTGTATGTTTAGTAATATAAGTTAACTTTATTCTTAAATTCTATACTGTTCTAAATTTTAAATTGCAAAAGATTGATTGAAATATTTGCTTTGCGAAAATCAAAGGCTTTGCTTTAAGTTGTACCTGTTCAATATATATACCATATATATATATATATCAGATTAACATTGAAGGATAATTAAATTGCAAAGTCTTAAAAAAGGGGTGCATAACCAGCGGCCCGCCGGTATATTTGCTGCGGCCTGGTAATTTTAAACTAAAAATTATATTTGAGCCTTACATCTCTTCCTCTTTACATCTGCTGTCGGAAGATACATTGAAAAATGTCATAACGTGCAACAGCAACTGTTTCAGACTTTACTTTTGGAATGTTAGTATGAACAACATCTAGTATATTATTTGATAATTTCAAGTACATGTAAATTATATTTATTGGTAATTATTATTATAAATGGCGCTGTCAAATCATTAATTAGTAAAAAATTTATATAAATTACATGTATTATTAATGATAATTATTATAAATGACATTATCAAATCATTAATTAGTAAGATATAGTAAGGGTTGGGGGTTATTGCATATCTACTTTATTAAAGTACAATAGATCTTAGATCGTGGTGCTAGGTATATTTACCATCCATGTTCTATATCAAGGGTTGGAGCTGCAGGATCAGACGCTGCGACCCTCCATCAGAACTTTTATAAAAATATTGCCCTTCAGACTCTGCGTTCTGCAAAGCTTTTATACCGTTTTGTTTGGGAAGAGGTAAAAGTCAAATGGCGACAGGTCTTGTGAATATGGAGGTTGTGTTAAAGTAGGAGTACCCATTTTGGCAAGATAATTATTCACAGAATAACACCTGTTTGCGTTGTCATAGTGTAGTATCCAAGATTTTACCCTAAACATCTCTCACCGTTTACGGCAGATAGCCTCGCCGAAGCGCCTCAAAATGGCAAGATACGCATCACCATTTATTGAGTTTCCCTCAGGCATGAATTTGTGGTTTACAACGCCACGATCATCAAAGAAAATCACCATCGTCACGTTCGCTTTGCTCGTGTCACATTTCACTTTGGTGGGTCGCATCGCCGTTCTGGTATCCACAGAGGACTTTCTCTTCGTCTGCAGGTTAAAGAGGTAACACGAACTCTCGTCCCCAGTGATGATGTTGTCGATATTCAGTAAGTCTTTATCAACATCCGTAACCAAATCCTCACAAACTGTCATTCTGAGTTCTGTCTGGTCATACGATAACAGATGTGAAAAAGTGTCGGGGCGATGAACGAAATGTTTGGTGCACTGTGGAATTTGAAATATCGCACCTAAGAGCAACATCCTGACATGTTTGCTGAGGGTCCTCAGTAATTGAAGCACCAACAGCCTGAATAACGTCTGGGCTCCGAATTGAGTTCTACCTTGTCTCGGATCATCGTTCAGCGATTCTCTACCTTCTGCAAACCTTTTATACCGTTTTGCTTCTACTCAGCACATCTCACCATACGCTTCCATTATCATTCGGTATGTTTCTGAAGCGGAAATATCCAATTTTTGACACAATTTAATCCATGAATGTACCTCGAAATGCGATATGTTTATCACATCGACGCTACAACTACGTTGTCTCGTGAACAAGAGGTTCAATACTGATGCGTCATAACGCGCGTGGCATTCAATTGTTGCATTTCAGCAATCATTTTGGAGAGAAATTGGGTTTGTTACAGTTCGCCTTTAATGTTTCATACATCCTATCCCGAAACTTTTGACATCGTCCTCCTGTTCGGGCTGACGAAAGACCATGCAGATGGGTCTGAAAACAAGTTCCCGGGATTTTTATCAAGTATCAATGTTTTTATTGTAAATATCTTTAATTTTAAGTGTGTTTATGAACAATTTAAAAAAAAAGAATATTAATTTCAAGCAAGACATCTTTGACATCACTCAAAATAAACTAATAATTTCCATTTATTTTTAAAAGCAAATTTTCGAGGAGAATTCTGGTCTCCTCTTTCTCAAGCCTGTTTCCATAACAATAAGTTTGCGAAATTTAGAACAACAACATGTCTACATACTGTTCGTTACATCGTATTCACTTTTTGTTAATAACAAATAACATATTTTTCAAACTTCCTATTATTCACAATTTTTGGAAAAAGAAAAAGTAAACAATACTTGAGTATCGTATACTACAATATGTTTAGTTATTGATAATTACAATAAATAACCTGGATTTGAAAACTTCCTATTGATGAAATTTTTTTAATAATCTAATTCTTTGATTACAACTTTATTATTGCAACCTGTGCATAGTTTATCAATAAATTCTTTAGCTATTCTCACGAAATATTCATTAACTTGAATTCCCTCATTCCTGTTTAAATTCCTGTCTCTTGTGTTTCGAATACACGTGCTTTCAAGCATTTTTTTCTTATTTTTGTGTCTTTCTCAATACATAAAATTTTTATCTCACTGTTAACACAGTGTGTTTTTGGCGCACATTGTTCGGCTATTTCTGACTTATCTATTAATTTATTCCTTATGTAGTAACCGTGCTCCAACATACGCTTTTCCTTTTTCCAAAAATTGTCAATAATTGAAAGCTTGAAAAATTGGTTATTATTTGTTATTAACAAAAAGTGAATATGATGTAACTTACAGTACGTAGACATATTGTTGTTCTAAATTTCGCAAACTTATTGTTATGGAAATAGGCTTGAGAAACAGGAGACGAGTATTCTCCTCGAAAATTTGCTTTTAAAAATAAATGTAAATTATTATGTTTATTTTGAGTGATGTTGAAGATTTTTTATAATAGATATTGTAGGAGGAAAGAGCTACGAAAAAAGTATGGAACAAAGACATCTTTGGGTGTTTTCGGTTATGCCCGATTGATGGTTGTTCGGTTGTCCAATAAATACTTTTTGCAAAGCCTACCGTTTATATCAACCGTTCATCTTTCTCCTCGTCTTTCTAAATTTTTATTAAAACTGAAATTAACCAAACTACAGAATCCAATGATAGCGTCGGACGTTTTGAGCGTCAACTGGAGCGTTCGGATACTCTGGTTGCGACTGTATCAACTATCACGTTCGCAGATCAACCGTCCACCGTCAACTGACATCTACAGTTGACGTATCCCCGAACCCACCCTTTGATAATTCATGATTATAACATACATTTAAAAGTCCAGAATTAAATACATATTTTAATCTAGTTATTTTGTGTTACGTGTTTAATGCTAATTTTTTAGGTATCGTAATTCAAAAAGTTTAAAAAGCATTTCTGAAAGATTGTTGAAAAGCGCTGAGAGTCGTTTGTTTGAAGGATATAATGAGTTATTGTAATTTTTAATAAGAATCGTAAACATCAGTTGCCACTATTAATGTTTTCGTAAATCAGGCATCCATCGTAATCGAAGAATGAACAATGATAAAGAAAGGTAATGCTTTTCAGTAAGAATTAAATTTAACAAAATGAAAACAACAATTATAACCTAAATTAAGTGAAGATTCAAAGGCAAACCCTCTCTGAAAGAAGGCTTTCTAAACCAAATTACAATTAAATAAAATAATAGCGTAGTTAAAGGAATAACTCAACAAAAAAAGAATGAAATAAACTGTAGTGACAATTTTAATTTTCTAATCCTATTAAAGTTACTAATTAGGTAACATTGAGATTAATAGCCTTTCTCAGAACTTTAGGATATCCCATTTGTCTTATTTTTAACCTTTTTGTAACAAAAACGAATATTTTACTTATTAGTTGAAAATATTCAACGAAACTTTGTATGGAATTATTAACTGAGTCAAAGTATTAAGTTGAAATGTATCGTTGCACAAAATACAAGAGCAAAGAACTATTAATTCAAATCATTTTGTAAATTAACAGTTGCAAACTAATTGTTCAGCCGAGAAGTTATTCGAATATTTTGTATCTTGATTATATAGGTAGATCTCCTAAGAAAGCTTGAATTTAATGTTTGTATAAAAGGCTACTTAAAGCCTAATTAGATCAAAAATATTTGAAGTAGGTTTATGAAAATTGAATGAATTTTAAAAAAATGATTGATATCAATGTGAAACAATACAGTATTATCACAAATTTATATTTGCAAAGAACAAAACACTTATGTCACTGTAATTTACAAATAAACAAGGCTTAAATGTGAATAAAATGAGGTATGTGAATAAGACACTTGAATTTTGCTTCGTATATTCGATTCATTCTAAATGAAGTTTCTCGAAATAATGTCTCACATGCTCTAAAAAGCTAAATAAATCACTTTCTTTTCAGCTTTATTTTCGTTCCTGTACTTATTAGAAATTGTACAGTTAGAATAATACGTAGGAAAAAAATATGTAGAAACAAAATCACAAGTAGTTGCTCGGTTTCAATTAGAATAACATAAATTACGTTATTTAGTTAGAGATTGAAACAAATTTTAATAAAATTAAGAAATTGTTATTCATCCATTTAATACAATCTAAATGAAAACTATCAAATTTATTTACTCCAAATATATAAAATTACAATTCATTTTTTAAAATTTTTTTTATTTAAAAACATATGTTTTTCATTGATAAGGTTTAATTAAAACCAAAAATATTATTCAATCAACATATAAATGATAATGTTCTCATCCATATTCTCTAGCAAAAAAACTAATATTCTTCCAAATAGTTCTGAACTGAACTGAAGCAAGTCGTGTAATATTCATTTTAAGAAAAGAGCTTCATAATTAGTTTTTATGTTAAATTTTAAGATTTAATTAATCATAAACATCTGACATTATAATGAAAATCATATGACCTTAGTTATTTACTTTGGTTATGTAACTCAAAGTATGGAAAGAAAAATTGGGCCTTATCTCATTTCGCATGTTTTTCTTTATTTCTTGATCGTAAGTTGATAGGAATAACTGCTAATTTTCATTCATACTGAAGATTAAATTAAAATATACTCAAATGAGTAAGTTTTATTAAATTAAAAATTAAGTTTTACTTTCGGATTATCATTTACTTTGAATTTTATTTTTTTAGGGATATTATGATGAATGCGAAAGTTGTGCGAAATGCGAAAGATGTGCCAGACAAGTTGCAAGACAAATTGAAAATGGAACAAAAAGCAATGAAGATAAGAATGAAATGAGTAAAAGTGTAAGTTAATTATTAAATTTAAATATAATAGAACTTCGATTATCTTTCAGAACTGAATAAGTATCTAAAAAAACATTAAACATTCAATAGACAGGATCATCTCACTTGCATTATATAACACAAAAGTAATGAAATTTAATTAAGCTCTAAATTTTTATCGAGTCATCAACAATTTATATTACAGGTATCAACAACATACAACTTAACATGGCATACTGGGATTTAATGTTAAATGAGCAAATAGGACAGTAAAGCGGATTACCGATAATCTATGTTAAAGTCTATTCATATCATTAATTAATTTTTTTTTTTTTTAATGTTCACCAGTCCTATTAGGTATACCTATAAAATGTATACCTGTATTATAGGTGCTGATCGATTGTTATATATGGTTAATTAAAGATAATTAGAATTAAAAATTTATTATTATTTTCTCATCAATTACATCGCTGATTAGTTGAATTTTAATGCAGCTCATATTTTTACAATTTTTTATTTCATAGTTTTCCTAATTAATTTGACTAAATAACCTATATTTTATATAGTTATCTAGTCTTTGACCATAGTTATTATTTAATTTTGAAATATTAAAAATTTTTAGCCAATTTTTTCTAGTTCCTATATTTTCATTATAATTTTCTTTTGCTCTTTTAACTTGATAAATATTTTTTAGAATGGTTTTATAAATAAATTTTTCTTTTATAGTTAAGATTTTGAATTTTTTTCTGATTTCTCTTTGTTCTTGTATTAATGCTTTAAATTAATGCTTTGTTTAAATATCTTATGCTAAAAAATGGATCTAGTTTCAATAGTTTCTCATTTGATATTTGAATATTTGATCATTTTTCCTTTTAATTGCGCAATCAGTTAAAAATCTAGTGTGTTTAATTATTTCTTATTAGATTTAAAATAGAGCCTAATTCTTGTTTTATGCCTACTTTCATTTTAAAATTATTGTTTTGAATTAATTACTTTAGAACATACTAAAGACCAAAGAAGTAGTGATAAAATGCAATAATCACATGGAATACGCTGTAAGTAAATGTGAACATTCTGGATTCTTACTAGTATTTTACTTTTTTAAATATTTTATTTAGTTAGTTTGTCGTCGAGTAAATAAGTCCGTTTCATCAATTGACCAATAAGTCCAATATTCCAGTATGTCGTTACTTTTACTTGTTCAATAAACTTAATTCCGTTCCTTGTATTTTAAAGAGAAATTCTCTTAAGTTTTTTCAAAGGTTTTTTTCAAAGGTTTTAATATTAATGGCTAATAAACGAAACAAAAACCTATTATTAAAAACTTATTATTATAAAAGCTGCTTTCATCTAAATTTTCGAGATTTTTTTCTTTTCAATCTTTGCAATTTGTAAACAAAATCTTTTCAGGGATGCTTATTATGTAGCAAAATCATGTTTTCCATGAATTTGCTACTTCGTGTTTCCAATTGTAAGGATTAAACTTACTGTCGAATAACTGGAAATTGAATTTATTTGTGATAATTTCAAAAATATTTTATTTTTAATTCTTTCCTAATATTGCCTCCTTATTTTTCTAATACTTATGTATGTTTTACTCATTAATGTCTCCCATTCTTTACAGGCTGAATTGGTCGAATGCACGAAAATGGATGAAGAGGAATTTGTAAATTTAATTTTTCAATTTTTTCCCCATTCCATTTTTCACATTTCTCCAATTTTTTTGAAATTAACCAAAGAATACTAAAATACTTAGGTAAAAATTAATGAGAAACAGCACACAAAAAATCGTTAAAAAAATTTATAAAATATTAAAAAAGAGGAGAAAGGTCGAAAAATGAGCTACCACTTTTATTTTATGAATTTCTCCAAGAAACAATTAAGATAATTAAATTGTACCAAGTTACTTAATATCTAAAATTAGTCTATTTTATGATAAAACCAAAAACAAAAACAAATGCTTCAAATTTATTTATTAAAAAAAGTTACAAAAAAAGGATTTTTGAAATTGTCGTCGAATTATGGGCTACCAATAAAAATTTACTGTAATATTCGATTTTTTTCAAAAAAAAAAATGGGAAAATCTGCTGCAACAAGTTACTTAAATGTTAATTGTCTATTTGCAAAAGTCACAAATACAAACGTTCTTTTCGGCACCGGCACAGTCACTGTGGATCCACATAAAACACTGATTATATTTCACTCAAAGTGAGTCTCCCCTCCCCCCCTGGAATCTTGAGAAAAAAGCCCTTCACGGAACATGCAAAAGCATCTTCATCATCTTGAATAGTCTCCTTGCTGAATTTCTAGGTCACTATCATCTTCAGAGAAAAACAGAGATGCAGCATCATCATCAAAATCTGATGACTGAGGTTTTCTCTGAGAAGTCGTTTTTAGCAGTCTGCTTGTTGGTTTTTGTATCTTTGGCGTTCTGATCGCCCTTACTACAACTGCCTTTATCATGGAAATTCAATTTGTTTTTGGCGTTTTTGGCAGTATATCTTTAGAAAAATATAAAGACTCAACGCGATCATTTATACGGCAAGCCCATGATCATACTGGCACCTACAGCCTTGCGACCTCGATTTGTATTTTGTTTTCTGAATGATTGGGACTGGAGCTATTTCAAAAGATCTAACTTGGTTCGATTTTTCTTAAAGAATCTGCTGAGCATTGGGAGTTTGTGTTGCAGCACAAGATTTTATCAAAGAAAGACATGAAGTCTGTGGTATTTCATTAGAATATGTCATTTCAGGTTCAGTCTGAGATTTTATGAAATCAGCTTCTGAAAAAATGTGTTTATTAAATAGGAATATTCCTGTAGCTTTAAACCTATTGACGGCAATCTCGCCTGTCAGTACACGGAGCTCAATAATATCATAAGGTAAAAGAGAATGGTTTGAATGTTTAAGCCATTGTCT
Source organism: Thereuonema tuberculata (assembly GCA_023159025.1). Classification (NCBI taxonomy): domain Eukaryota; kingdom Metazoa; phylum Arthropoda; class Chilopoda; order Scutigeromorpha; family Scutigeridae; genus Thereuonema; species Thereuonema tuberculata. The sequence continues at coordinate 59,581,221 of JAFIDM010002131.1, forward strand.
TATCTCTTCACTATAGTAGGCTTTTAATGAACCCATGAAAGTTTTGTCAAGGGTTGTACCATGTGCTTTGAATGTGGTGGTAGAGAAATGATTGTGACCTCATTCTCTCTCGTCATGTCAATTACGTCAGGATTCCGAACATTACTCTAATGCCCATCTAAATGAGTAAAACTGGTGATTTTTTTCTTGATTTGACTTTACAAAACTCCTTTAATTTCACATCAATAAAACGTGCTCCTTGCCTCGTACGACACTCAATGCAAGAAGCATTATTACAAATAATTTTATTTTCTTAATTGTTATTTTTAGTTGTTTTGTGAATCGCTTGAGAAAGGAAAGGCCGATTTGGCTTTCTGAAATATTGCGTAGGTGTAGATTTTGGAAGATGCGAAATTAAAGAAGTTTTGTAAATTTAATTTGATGCGTTGGTTTGACTTTCTCAATAAAGTGAGCTAACCATTCTTTGAAAAGATTGCCTTGAATCCTGGTTTGGTTTAAAAGGTTTTTTTAATTTAAATTTTTTTTTTTTTCAATAAGTGTGATAGCTTTTAAATTCGTCCATAGCTTTATCCACACACTTTAAATTTTATCATGAGGTCAGTAGATGTCAAACAAAACATTCCCAAACTTGCGGTAACAAACAGTCAACTCTGCATTTTTCCGGATAGGCAAAAATTCCTACGGTGTTTGAGCCTCTGAACACGACGGTGAAGTTCGTTTGCCAATCCGACCTTCCAAATGGGAATTGTTAAGGGAGGACATACTCGGAGCGACGGACGGACGGACAAGACAAATAGAATAGCTCACAACTGGTCGCTAAAAAAGATCTAAATATGGGCTAGCCTTCTTTGGTAGCCTGTATTACATCATTTGGTAGGAAACATTAAGTTCGGTTCCAACAAGTTTATAATGCCAGTAATGTCTTGCATTTTAGAAATCAGCTTTTGGTTCAGTAGAAAATAACAAAACTTATCTGTGAAATGTTTCAGGGTCATGAAATAGGTTGATTGACACCTTATCACCAAACTGCGTCTGACTATAGGCGTCCACTCAATTTTCTTTGTTATTCAGACATATTTTCACTTTATTTCCAGTGCGCGACAGTAACTCCCATACCCTAATACTTCAACTAGACCATATTTAGACCATAGCCTATATTTGGACCTTCTCCTCTACTTATGGAGCCTTTGAAGTTTCTCTGCAGAACAGGTGTTGAAGAGGAGTTCCGTAGAGGAACTTGAAAGGTTCCATAAATAAAATCCCATATTTCTTCTTCAAACCTTTTCTACTGTAAAGTATATTATTAAGTATCTTCCACGACACTAGAAATAAATGTTAAAACACTACATTTATTTCGAGAAAACAGCAAATTTTCGAGGAGAAAATAGGTTCCAAAAATGTTTTAAGGTTTTAAAAATTTCTTTTAAAAACTTTTGTATGGTGTTTCTCATTAATTAAGTTATATTCTCACACGTTGAAAATATTTTAAAATATTAAAATACTGTTGTTAAATGTTGAATATATCATAAACATAAATCTATAGTGAAGTACAGGATCGTGTTGTTATTTCTTTGTCTTACAGTTTAAACATTAAAATTAGATGAATGTAAAACATTTACATTCATCTAATCAATATTTTTATGGCAATATGAAATTTTAAAAAAGTTATTAAAAAATGGGAATACATCAGACAACATAAGATAAAAAACAAAAACAAATCCTGAAGAAATTACAAAAAAAAGCTACAAAATTTTTTTTGTCTATATATTGCTACCGTACTTTCCTGTGGGCACGACTGTGGCGGAGGGATACGGATTGCGACGGAACTAAGGTTCTTAAAATAACAGAGACTTTTATTCTCCCAGTTTAATTCCAAATACAGAGTATCTCAATCAGAATATGCAATCTTCGGATAAGGCCCAGTTTCTGCGTAGACTTCTATCGACTGGCGGGACGTCTGGTTAGCTCCACAACAACAGAATCGTCTACTGCGGATCGGCTGCCATCTCTCCGAGGTCGTCTGACGGGATGTGCGCTGCTCCGAGCCTCTTCGGTGACAGGAACTCTTCTCTCGGCTAAGGTTGGCTTGAGCGTCGCCTTCTATCGTTCACCGGTCTTCTTCAAGCTCTTACGGCAGCTGGAGCTCTTCTCTCAGCTGGAGCTCTTCTCTCTTGGCTTATCCGTAGCCTGCTGTCGACCACGGTCTTCGCTAAACCTCTTCGGCAATGGGAACACTTCTTACGGCTGACGATTCTTCTAAATCTTCGGTATGAACACCTTCCCGTGGCGGATTGCCACTATTCACTTCTTCTAATTTCGCTCAAACGTAGGTCTCCTTCTTGGAGTACAACTGCTCAAACCTTCGGTTCTAATGTCACGGTTGGGAATTCTCTCAGGGCACCTGCCCGAAAACACACTCGACTACTGTCTCCCGAAGGGCTCCTGGCCACACAACTCGACTGCTATGCTTTCTCCCATTGGAGACCCTCTCGTGGCCGAACGCCACTAACGAACTGCCTTCCAAGCGCTCTGCTTCTCTATATATAGCCACTGACTGCCTCGTTCCTGCCCTCTGACTGATCGACTTCGCACAGGTAAGGTGGGTTGGACGAGTCGACTTCATTGGTGGGGGAGTGGACAAAACGACAGGTAACAATATACATTCGATATTCAAATATCAAACGCTACAAGAAATGAATTTAAATCCGTCTCACTTGATGAAATGAAATTTTGTTCCTATCAAACCTCCTCTCTTTAAAAAAGCATTGACTTTCTGACATAACAGATTATAAAAATGCACCAAACACAATTGATAGAAGCGATGATTAAGGGGTGAGATTTCTATAGATAGTTGGAAATATATTGAATCTCAAAATTAAAATCTACGACATTTTTTGGTAAGGCATAAAATCCAATACCAGAATGTAGGGAATTTCTGAAGATCTTAATAAGATTGATAATAATGAGAAACTAGAAATACCAAATAAGATTAGTAATCATTGAACTAATAACATAAAGATATATACTTAATTTTGCAAATTTCTGATCTTGGAATCATAGGATTCTAAAGTGTCATGACACAAAGTGAATGTCCGATAAGGAAATAAGATTTTTTTCACACGTCGATAAATCTGACAAATGTGATTTAGAACATTTCATTTCTCAAATAGATCAGAATGTGATCATTACGTTGCTCTGTTACATGTACGCCATGATCTAAAGTGATTCTTCTTAATTTACTTTTTTAATTTATATTTTTACTAAAGCAATTTGATATCTTCTAGATCTCCTGCGTGAAAGCTGTCTTCCCAGTAGGGGTAAGTAATCATTTACAATTTCTTAAAATATTAATTATTGTACATAAAAAACTAAAACCTAAAACTAGAAGACAAAATCGAAAAATTATCGATAAAGAGTTCTGAAAAAAACACACTAAAAACTAAACTGAGATAAGAGGCATGATGTGACTAGTGCATCATGCATCTACGGTGCCCTTTCTCATCTGCTTATAAAGGAGGAAAAAAAACACCAATCAAAATCGAGAATATGGTTGAATTGATTGTAAAAAAAGTAGTACTAAGAATAGCAAAACGGTGAAGCGACAGAAAGAAGATTTGTTTTTTCCCTTCTGAATTATAATGTCAAATCAAAGAAGCATTTGTTAAAAAAGAAGAAGAAAGATGTAATTAAAAAATAGCATATAGACATTCCATGAGTTTCGACAGATTCGTCTGATAGTTTATTACTATAGGGTTTATTTTTTTAGTAATATTAAAAGTTACTTCTTAAATTTGCCCAAGTAATGACTGCTCTCAACCAATGATAACTTGATGACTAAAGTTAGGTTGCAATATTATAACTAATATTGCCTTTTTTAAAAATCATTAGCATATTGTTTCAGATAAATCCTAACGGGCGTGTGGACTCTCCTATATAGTAATTCATGTAAACACCGAATTCCATAAATACGATAATTTTTTGTACTTTGGCAAATCATCTTCAGGAGCACGATCATTATAGTTAAAAAACCGCATAATGGTTTCTATGTTTTTGTTGTAATCCCTATATTGTGCCGTCTCAGAACTCGTCCAATGTGTCTAAATATAGGAAAATAATATGGAACAGATATAAACATTACTGGTTTAGCTCGCTTTATATATTGTTTCAGGTTATATACGAGGACTGGGGTTTAAGTCATGACAACTGTTTTTTATCTGTCAAACATGCGTCACCACTCCAATTCCAAAATAAACGCTTGGAAGCTTGTTGGAAGGCAGAGAATACCATTGGCTGCATCTGAGTCATTAAGTGCTAGACCTCTCGCCGAAACGCCGTCAAAATTTCATCTTTGTTTGCAAGCTTTTACCACGTAACTTCAACTTGAGTTTGGAATCAAATCAAAGTCCCATGGACTCAGATCTGGCGAATACGTAGGGTCTTCCAAGAAATCCCATCCCTATTGACGTAACAAAGCCAGTTCAGGAGCTCCAAAGTGACAGTGGCGTTATCGTGAAGAATGATGGTGTTGGACATAAGTTCCCAAACACTGGCAACGTACGGTGGACAATCTTGGAAAAATACGTTAGGGGCTGTTCGCAATGTGTGTTGTGCATTCCGGTGTTCCATTTTCTTTCTTGGCTACACTGCATTGCCTTATGAAATAATGATTTTCAGATACCTCTTTTATACTTGCCACCATGACGTTTCTACACTGATGCAGACCACATAAGTGATGTCAATCAGAAGCACATCCAACAAGATTTCAAACTTGTAATTTCAATTCTGGAATTGCAATGGTGCCGCATGTTTGGCAGACAAAAATAATTGCCATGACTTAAGCCCCAATCCTCATAATCTTTAAAGAGCCTGCAATAATAACTCTTATTAAAGGAGCGGATATCAGCTACTGAGGGTTATATTAGTAATAGTTCTGATCTCTTCGTCGAAATCTATTATCTTAGAGGATATATGAAACTCTCTATACTGCCATCTGGATAACGTTCCTTTAAAACTCATGGATATATGTGATGTATAATACAATGGAATACCGGCTTGTCCGGTATTGTGGTAAAGCTCTTTCCTTCTCTTCTTAAAAGGACTCTAAACAGGCTATTCCTTGATAGTTCTCTTTTTCAATAGTAAATTGATGTCGTCGGAAAAAGAATTAAATTCTCCAAATATGCTATCACCAGAGCGTTTAGATACGATTAAAAAGAGGTCGTCAAAATAGTGCCGCAAGAATATTATATGTGGCTGTATCCGAATCGTTGCCATTATTTTCGCACCCATATATGCCATAACAAGTTCTAAAGAGATCAGAAGTTGATAAACCCATGAAACTGTCACATTATGCATCTTTCTCACTTTTAGTTTTTTGCGTGTTTTAGAACTAGCTTTTTCAATTTTTGTTTCTCACATGTTAAACTTTTAAATCTTAGAAAAAGTTTTCGCCTCAAATAAAAGTTTTCAACCTCTTTCAGTATCAGGATCGCTAATTACTGAATGTCTTACTGAAGAAAATAAAAGTCTATCTATCTCATTTCATAAGTGCTACAATAGATAAATTGTATTTCTTTTGTTTTTTGCTTTACCTCAAAATTTATTTTCCTAATAGATTATTCATCTTTACGAAAAGAAAGTAAATGTTTTACATTTTCACATTTCACATTTACATGTTACATTTTTCTACTTTTAAGGTAACTGCGAAGCATTCTAATATGAAGATATTAACAATAAAATGTTTATAAATGTATATAAATAATCAATGTAGATATTTATGAACTACATTTTTAATGAAAAATTCGGTTTGTAACATAATAAATTTTAAATCCCTACTATCTTCAATGGAATTGAGCTTAAACTGGAATTGGAAGCATAACAGTGAAAGTTTTAGTTATACAAAACATTATATCAAGAAATACTAATTGATTGATGTTGCCGTAAATTATATTCTTAATTAAATTACAAGGTGCTTATAATTAAACTTCACATTTCGAAAGGCTGTAACTAGAGAACTAAAAGACGGAATTACTTTATATTTCACATGAAGACGCCAGTGGCGATTGAATTTTGATTGGTGCAAAAAAAAAAAAAGAAATACTTCCGAAGGTGGGCGCTAGGGCGATATAAGGCGCTGCATTACTGCAAACACATGGTTCGTTGTGTGTTATACAAGGATATGTTCGATATGAACATGTACGATATTAGCAACGTTCTAAAATTGCAATATCGCATGCTCAACCACAGCACGTAGTGTCACTCGTAATGTTGTGAATATTGCGTATAATACTTCAAGTTGCTAGGTGTTCATGATAGACAACGTCTTTGAAATGCCCTCACATCCAAAAGTCGCAGGGGCTGAGATCCAGCGAACGTGCCGGCCACATTGTATGAAAATTACGGTTGATGATTCTGTTGTCGGTATAAGTAGCCCGAAGCAACCATTTACAGCGTTGGCGATGTGACATGACGAACCATCCTGCATGAAAACTGTTGCATCCAGACATTAACGCTGTTGCAGTTTTGGATTCACCTGGTTGGTTAACAGATGCATAACTCTGACCAGTAACTATGCAGATCACGGGACCGTCAGGACCGAGCTCTTCGAGAAAAGAAAGGACCAACGATGAATATGGATTTGAAATCTCAACAAACGATGATCTTTGGTGAATGAAGTGGCAATAAGTGTTGGGTAGCAGGTGCACAAATTCTGCAGTTGTACGTATTCACATCACCTTGCTGATAAAAGTGACCTTGGTGAGTTTACAAAATTTTCCATGGACAGTTGGCTTCCACGGCCATGTTCAGTTCGAGCAAGATACTGCAGGACGAATGTTTCACGTGCACATCTTTCGGGGTTTAGTAATTGTTGAACATTGCAGATCTTGTTAGAGTATCAGCGCAAAATGTGTCGTAGAATTTTGTGAACAGTTCTCATGACCGTGCACTGTTGCTTCCCACGACATATGCCATTCTTTCTTCCTCCAAGTGGAGTATTCACGGCTACATTCTCCACTGTTTGGTCAGCGATTGTTTTTTGCCTTCTGCCAGGCTTCACCTGTATGGAACCCGTCTTTCTGGATCCTTTTTCGAACGCTATTTGAGATCATAGGGACAGTTTTTAGACTCTTTACTGTCCTAAACTTTCGCAATGCTGTTAAGGCACAGCTATTATTTTGATAAAACAGCTTCACAAGAAGTGCAATATTGTTCTTACGCAATGAAGTGATGCATTTCTCATCTGTTTGCTTTCAGAGCAGTTTTCAATCACGTGTTATGGCATGAGTATTGTCATTTGCATTATCCGCTAAGGTATTGCAGCGCCATATATCGCCCTTGCGGCCAACTTTGGAAGTCATTCTTATTTTTTGCGCCGAATAAAATTCCATCGCCACGGATGTCCTCATTTGAAATATGAAGTCGTTCCGATGATTGATTCTCCAGTTACAGTCTTTCGAAATGCGAACTTTAAATTATGAACACCTTGTACATTAGAGATTTCAATATTTTTGCCATTGCATGTTTTTAAAGAGGGCAAGAAAGTAAGTCTAACTAAGAGATTTTTAATCAGCATATTTACTTAATAATTCAAAGTGGTCATTTATATTTCAAATTCGGAATCAATATTTATATCATTGATTCTCATGCTAATTTATTAAAGTTGAAGTTTTTAATTTGACTTTACTTAGTTTAATACAATAATTTACTACATTTCTTCATTTTTCCTGGTGTTCTATTTATTTATGATGATTTTTAAATTTTAGTTGTGGTGGCGAATGAGTGGGTTCTATTGCCAGAAATCATACAAAAATGTAAGTTTCATCATTTTAACTTTCTGTAAATTTGTAACGGCCAGATAATTAAGATTTAAGATTTTTTTTTTAGCAAGGTAATTAATTAATGAGTATAAGAGAACTCTTCAAATAATCATTGAAAAAAGGAATTCGCTCAATTCTGTAGTTTAATATTACTTTATATCTAATAATTGTTAATGTTAAAAAAAAATTAAATAGTTGCAAGAAAATCCTTTATCCTTTCTAGTTATGAATTTCGTATATCCTCAAATGAGTATCATCTATTATAACACCAATTATCTTATTTGAAATAAATAAAATATTTTAAAGCTTAAAAAGCTGTTCTTTCATTTCCTCCTTCCCTTCTTTTCAGTAGGACAAATTAGTTTGTTTATTTCATATAAAATTTGTTATATATTAGATAAAAAAATTATTCTTTATTTTCTAGTGTTACTAAAATACTTTCTTGTAAATTATAAATTTATGTATTTAAATTTTACTGCAATGTTTTATTGTTTTGCTCTTTGTTCTTTCTTTATTTTACAGTATCTTAGAAACCCAAGTTTCCTTTATTTAGTATCAACCTTTATTAAGTTTACACAAAAATAAAATAAGTACAAAAAAGTGAAAATTTGGCTTTAAAACTGTGGAAATCAGCATTAATGTTAAAGACACTGTACTTATTCCCTAGCTTTCAATATTTTTTTTAATTGAATTTTAAATCTGATATATACGTAAAAATTTATTTATGATAGAGGGAAGAATGCATAGAATGTATTTTCGGTGGTTTAAAAGAAGTTTGGGAAAAATATTCTGAGAAAGTAAAAGATTCATCTGAGACAAGTGAAAACGATGCAATGACTGAGTTTGTAAGTAGCCTATAAGATTTAACATTTGTTTTTGCAAAAGTATTTCGCCTAAGTTTATTATCTCTATTATTTTTCTGAAGCATTACAAATAATTTGTAAACGAATGTCTTTAGAGTTTTCAATAGCTGAAATACATAATTTTAATATTTTTAATTCTTTAGTTAGAAATCGGAGCGACAAAGATTGCAAGCAATTGTAATCACTTTTTTCAGAACAGAGTAAGTTAACATAATCTTTATTTCTCACTTACTATTTGATTTATTAAACTTTTATTAGTTTATGCATAATTCAAGCATATACTGTATTTGCTTTTTTGTAATTTAAAAAAACTTAAATATATCTCTTCTTGAAAGTTAACTTCAGCTGTTTAGAACAAATACAATAGTTTTGATAAAATACTAGATACTGGGTGGTTGTAATTAAACAGACCATACTCTCTGCATCCAGGATCGCGTTGTAATGAATTTACGGCAATTACACTTGGTAGATATGCTGATCAGATTATGTGGACACGATTTCCCGATAAAAAAAAAATAGTTAAACTACAACTATTTTCGCCTGTTGGTTTTTGCGAAAATACTTTTAGTTGAACTATTTTTTTTTTCATTGGAAATCGCGTCCGCATAATCTGATCAGCTTATGAAACGATGATTACAGATGTTGTTCAATTTGTGCTTCAGCTAGCACAGTTACATGCTTCATGTCTAATATAGTATGATCAACGATTGCACGCAGCATTTCTCGTGAAATATCAGCAACATGCCGCTGTATGCTTGGCGTTTAGATCAGGCGTATGGTCGTACCTCCCTGTAGAAGGATCTTTCAGACCCCACAGACAGATTTCACATGGATTTATGTCCGTAGATCGTGCGGGCCAAGCATTGGTGCGGCCCTGTCTGGAAAACCTCTGGAGATTATACAAAGGCCGCAGGAAGCAGTTCTTCAATTTGTCGATCAGAATGCGGTATTGCTCCATCTTTCTATAAGCAATGGTATATCTAACTATTTCTTTCTTGCAAGACATTTGAGTAAGGAGTTCACTGTGAAGTTCGTAAGTTACACCTTACTGGTGTTTGAGGTATAATATCTTCGGAGAAAATAAGGACCGAGAGCAAAATTACATGTGAATCCACACCCCATACAGTCTTATAATCTTCGCGAAATGGCTTCATTACAATTACTTTTATAGCTACTGTACAGCTCCATATTTCTGACTTAAGGTGAAAATTTGATTTTTTTTTTTTTAGCGGAAATCGCATACCCATGGTCTAATTAGCGTACTTACTAAATGTCATTATAATATGTTCATTACACTCTCTCCAGGGTGCTGAGAGTAGGGTCAGTTTAATTTTATCAACCCGCTAAAATGACAATGGACAACCGATTCTAAATTCTTACGTATTATTCAGACGTGTACCAAAATAAATAGATAGAAACAATCTCCAACTTAAAAAAAAATCAGATTTCTGCAGCATATACTTATTGAATAATCGTGATAACAAACGGATGAACGGAGATATATTTTGACTTAAAATTGCCTTCTTAAACTTAATTTTATCCTAATATTCTTTTCGTCCAATGCCAAATTTGATTATATCAAATCCCCCCCAAAAAAATGTAAAATGCAGTATAATTTGGCCGTAAGCAAAATACAAAAAAATATTTAAAGATATCAAATGTTAACCCAAGTTTTTGAATCATTATTTTCTTGTAATATCATAAAGAAGATTTATTTCCATTATAACGTAGTAAACTTTATTTCATGTAATCTATATACAATACTTTGTCAAATGATAATACATTGGACTGCAATCTGAAGGAGCCGGTTTCAATCGCCAATCCTGGAAGAAGTCGTGGAGTTCTCTCTCTCAGTGTTTTAGTCTCCAACTCTCACGATCTTCGGCTCTTCTCTTAAGTTCATCATAGGATGCACATCCAGCTTCTCTCTGCTTCAGTTATTAAGCGCGTTTCTCGGGCTTCCACGAGGTCTTTTTCCGGGGATGTTTCCCTCCATCATGTCGACCAGCATACCTTAATGATATATTGTGTGGCCAATTCATCGCAACTTGCGTGTTCTAATCGTCGCCATTAAAGAGCGTGTCTAATCAACTGTCTGCAGCACATGTTCATTTGAAATCCGATAGATACAGTTCTCTCTCTCCATCCTTCACCAGCACCACATTCGAGAAATTCTAATCTTTTGGTATCCAATTTGTTTATTATAAGGGTTTCATAAGCATTGAGCACGACTGACCAAAATTAAATTTTTAGTATTCGCTTGCATAACTTAAGCGGCATTCCTCGGCTGGGCAGCAGATCAAGCTTAAAAATAATCATAATCAATATCCCACCTGGCCAATTATAAATTGTTGCAACTCTATTATACTCAGCGATTCCAAGTTTGTTGCCGAGAAACTACAATGTTTAACATATTGCTCTATAGGATTTTTAAAAATAGCGATGATTTTTGCAATAACTTGAAAGATCTTAAGGTCATCCAACAACCACTAACAATATTATGCCCTTCGCCTCAGCTATTCCTCAATTTGTGAAGAGAAATTGAATTACCATGAAAATTAGAAAACTCTTTTCAATAAGCTCTACTCAATTATGTTTTATTGAACATTTGAAGAAAATAAAAAATAAACTATTAAATGCGATTACCCCAACACTCTTGTTTCAACTTTATATGAAGAATGCATTACACAAAACTTATAATCCTCTAAATAAAAATACTAATAACATGATTTGGACGGCCTTTCCCTATCACCCTATCTTATTCGATCGTTTAAAAAGTTTTTCAGAATACAGATATAAGGCTTGGGTTTTCCCATAAATAAAAAATTATGCGATCCTTTAAAACATTCTAATGATAGAAAACAAAATATTAAAAAAAAAAGGTAGTGTCTACTTAATACCATGATAAAATAATAAGTGCTTTTATATTGGGAATACCGGACAAAGTTTGAAAAACATATAGGGGATCATAAAAGCTGCATCAAAACAGGAAACACAGATGGCTCTAATAGTGCACATCATGTCTACAAGACAGGACATTCTAGTGGATTTAATTTTGGGTAATAATGAAAATAAGGATATCGGAGAGACTATTGAATCTTATTTTATTGTTTCATTGGGTTCATACAACACTATAAAACCTAACAGTAACATTTACAAGTACATTAATAACTGTGATTTCCAAAAAATTTGATTATAAAGAAAAAACATAATTGCAAATAAAACTGAAGAACGAAAAAAAAGAACGATTCCAATGACGACTTAAAAAACGAGATGTCATGGGGTGAAGAGATAGTTTGACGAAATTACCAGAAGGACTTGAGTAATTTTTTATCTTATGACGTAGTCTCTGACGATGCTTGACACCAATCAGAGACTGAATATTTAATTAAAATGTTATTATCTTTTTATTGGTTCTTATTTCTCATCTTCATGTATATAAGTGAACCTTTCAAGAGTAATTGTGTGTTGAAGAGGGGTTTTCCGCAAAGGAACCCGAAAGGCTCCTGGAATTTTTAAGTATCTTTTTATAATCATTTTAAATGTTCTTGTCTTGTATGTTGTCATTTTTCTAAATTATTTTATTTTCTTTCCGTTTCCAGAACATGATAAAGAAATGTGCTAACAAGGAATTTGGAACGAGGGTAACACTGTCTACGTAATTTCTTTACAATCTTTGCAAGATTTGAAGATTTTACTGAATAAACTTAATAAATAGTAAATGATAATTTAAAACAGACAATGTGTTCATATTGTTTATCAATGATTTCAAATTGACATTTTTAATCAGTACACTTAAAGACTTATTATTAAAATTTTAGAACATATATCATTAACATTTTTTTATCTATAAATATATATATATATAAAAATGAATGTTTCTTTCTTTCTTTCTTTCTTCGTTTCTTTCTTTGTCTTTTATACACTCCTAGATCCTTTGACCTATCTGACTTTGCAGAATACTCTTTAGGACCCTGTGCAAAAGTTAGGCTACCTTAGAACCGGGACCACATCCCAGGGGTTGAAAAGGGGAGAAATAGCCAAATATTCACCTGGTGATGATAATGAGAACTTAAAAAACCATTATCCACGCCCGCGAAGCTTTCTGAATTAGTAGAACACCGGGCCCTTATATTTAGGGCCCCTTCTCGGGACCCTTAAGTCTATTGCAAAAAGTAAAAAATTCGTTCTCTTACGGGGGCAGGACACCCCACTTGGGTGGGTGGAAGGCGACACGGCTACCTAAGTGTCCAAACCTCGACCGATACCGGGCCCTTATATTTAAGGCCCCTTCTCGGGCCCACTAGTCTATTGCAAAAAATGAAGAATCCGATCCCTTATGGGGGCAGGGACGCCACATTTGGATGAGGGGATGGCGACATAAGGGCATAAGTGTCTCACCCCCGACAAACACCGGGATTTTATATTTAGGGCCCATTCTCGGGTCCTGCAAGTCTAATGCAAAAAGTGAAACATCCGATCCCCTATGGGGGGCAAGGACACCACATTTGGGTAGGCTTGGGACCTTTCTTTTTTTGAGTGGCATTGCACCTGATGCCGGGTACAGCTATTATAAAATAAAAATAATATATGTTCTAAAATTTTAGTAGTAAGTCTTTAAGTAATTATTTGTTAGCTTATTCTAAATACTGTTAGCTTTTGTAATCTATATATAAAATATTATATGTAAATAAATGTTTCTTTCTTTCTTTCTTTGTCCTTTATACACTCCTAGGCCCTTTGACCTATCTGGACCAAACTTTGCAGAATTACTCTTTAAGACCCTGCGCAAAAGATAGGGTACTTTAGAATCGAAATCCCCTCCCCCAGGGATTGAAAAGGGATGAAATAGCCTGGTGGTGTCAATGAGAACTAAAACCATTCATATATCCTGTAGGCGTTCCTATACCGTTCATCAGATTGCGATGAAACTTTGGGGAGCTGTGGGCACGCCCGTTCTGAATTAGTAGAACACCGGGCACTTATATTTAGGGCCCCTTCTCGGAAAATCTCAAGCACAAACTGACGCTGTTCAAAAATGCTTGCGCCGTATGGTGCCAAAGGGAATCTGTGCTTGATTTTACAAAATGCTTGATCAAATATGCTTGTCAAGCCTGCAGTTACGTCTGTAGGGGCTTTATTCTAAATTTTGATCTACAATCTCAAAAATTCAGTGTTACTACTGCACTTTCATTATTCTCTTCTGTCCTTATTTCCTGTGGGATAGTACAATAGACCTTCGGTCGCAGTGCTTGGCTTCTCTGCCACCCACATACATACACTCATTATTCTCTTTGTTTCGCAAATTCTCTTCCAAGTTTTCATTTTTAACCATTTTAATTTTACAAACATACTTTCATCGATATTTTCGTCACATTTCTCCATCTAAACTTAATTTTTTCCGTTGCTATCTGTTTCACTCGCCCTATCTGGCATTCTTCTTAGTGAATGTTTCTTTAATCTTACGAATTGAACAAAATTGTGAGTATTAAGAATATCAAGTTAATAGTATTTGATATTTGATTTAAATTTAGTTCTAATATCAATTTATTGAGATCTTTTATCTTAAGCCAAAATTTTATTCTTAATGCATTACTTCTTAATTTCATAATAATTCCTTTTATTTATTTTCTTTTAATAAAAACAGTGGGCCTGCTTTCAAAAGGCAGAAAATGTGGTAAGTTTATTTACTGTCTATTTGGTAATTTCTTAAATTTGAAATTTATAATTTTATAACGTGATTCCAGTCAGCATAATTATATAAATATATAAATCTTTGCTCTGTAAAATTCGAAAAGCCATGTTTTGAGTATTACCTTTTCGATAATAAGCCTAATTTTGAAGTGTATATAATTATTACTTCTTATTAAAGTATTTATCTAATTTACTTCTTTTGTACTTTAGCTCAATGTTTAGGATTTTGCTCTTTTTTATTGCTTTTTTTTATTTATTTTTTTAATTTACAATTTATAATTTAGTTAATATTTTTTGTTTTTAGGTTTAGATAATTTATTTAATTTGATTTCTTTTTGGTAGTTTAGTTTTAATTTTAAATTTAAATTTAGATAATTTAGTTAATTTAGTTAATTTATTAGGTTAATTCAATAAGTAATAAAGAGGAGCATCCACTCTTTTTTGCTTCGTTTTAAATATTAAGTAATTTTTAACTTTAGTATTTAATATTTAGGTATTTTTTTTAAAATTTTAGATAGTTTAGATATAATTTTTTTAAATTAAAAAGAGCAAAGTCTTAATATATTGCGTTTTTGCCAAATTATTTCTAAATTTCGCCGCTGATGACGTGGTGGTAAATTTATTTTATCACCATAGAAACAGTGATCTGAATTTTGTATTGGCATTTTCAGGCAGTGATTTGTTCTTTGTATTGGTTTCAAATTTCATATCACTATCGGCATTTATGTTTAGTAATATAAGTTAATTTTATTCTTATATTTTATATGTTCTAAATTTTCAAAATTGCAAATGATTGATTGAAATCTTTGCTCTGTGAAACTCGAAAAGCCATGTTTTAAGTTTTTCCTTTTCGATATATATATAATCCTACTAGGATTTTATATTACAAATTCTGAGCTTACTTTTGTAATAAATTTTAGAAGCATAAACAAGAACAGAGTATTATCGATGTTACGGGTAAAGTCCGACGTGTGTTCGGATTACCCGCGAAATCACAAGTGTAATGGGTAATGACCGAAATAAAAAGTAATTTACCTCATAATCGTCTTGATCTGGATAATTTCGACATTACGTAATGAGGCCTGGATAACTTTTTATAATAAAGCTTTCACGTTTACAATTATTTTGTTAAGTAAAAAGTACTTTATTTACAGAAAATGTAATATTGAATAAAAAATTATTATACATATGTAATACTGAACAAAATATTGCAAATTTTGGAATCGCAAAATTATAGAGCAAAAATTAAACAATGGAAAATTATTCGGTAATTTCCTACTTTATGTCGATAAAATCAACGGGGTTCGCCAGACATTGTTAACTTAATTATAACCGTAATTTCGTTAAATTTTGAGGCATCATCGCGGCATTTTTATCATAATTATAATCATAATTTCATTAATGTGAGAATAAGTGTAACATTTTCCCTTATTTTTTTATTAGCTATTCCTGATTTCTAAAATAGTATAAGACTATAACTTCAGTCTTCTATAACAAATCAGATTTTATTTATTTTAATAAACAGTTCAAAAATGCGTTACCATAAGAAATTTAATTACCCATATAATCGTGTAAGATTACATTCACCTTAAACTTGGAATAGAATTTTCCTGTTGTAAATAAGTTAATCATATAAAATTAACAAACAAAGTTAGAACGTTAAATAGTTCTAAACTTTCTATTAAGGGTCTATTGGAGATTTCTTTACAAAATACTAACACTTAACTGAAATCTTCATTTCAATACAACAAATCATAATTTGCTGTATTCCTTCGATGTAGGCCTATGTTTCATTTGAAGACGGTATCACGTTGATTCGGAATTCGACTGATATTCCTATCCATGTCAGGAATTTGCCTTAAAATCAGTCTTTCACAGTAGCCGTTGATGACGACAGAAATGTTGAGCACAGTCATTCGTTCAGCATATTCTCACAGCGGCAATCCATTTATCTTTCTTGTGGTTTTTGCCTCCGTCCATTTATGGCTGCAAAACTTAAAACGATACAGTATATGACTAGTGAACCCTAAGACTCGTTTCTCATGATATTAATCTTAAGACAACTTCCTTTATATTTTTAACTCGAACTCAAAAAGAAGACAAAATCAGTCCGCATAAGTACGAATCTTCTTTTACCATTTGTACATTTTTAGTTAACAATAATCACCAGTATGTCAGCTATCGTAACATTATCATATAAACTACCATTATGTTGTATCAATAGATCGTTGCTATCACAATTCATTGGCTTTTAATCTATATCTTATTATATTCGCATCAATAAAAGAAAAATAATGTATTCAATGATTTTAAAAAAATAACTTAAAATACCACAATATCTACTCATTACAAATTTATTTAGTAATTTTCTATTTCAACTGAGTTAAGATAATTTTAAAATTGTTCTATATAAACATCCTGGAGGACGTCATATCTCAACCTACCTAACCTATAATTAATCAGGGCACAAAATTCGTTCAAGTTAAATATGTTTATAAGTTAAATGTTTTTCCCACTTATTTATAATAGCTGAGGGAAAAAATATTTAATTTAACAGCAGCGCACGAGCAAATCGTGTGTCCCGATAAGCTATAGGTTAAAGTAAGTTGAAGTGTGACGCCCTTCAGAATGTTTATATTGAAAAATTTTACAATTTACTTTACCTCGGTTACATTACGTGGAACACTAAACAACTGAATGTCCCACGAATATCCTGTTTAATCAGCTTCAAACGATGAACTACGCATGCGCAGTTCATTCTTCAACCGAATATTATTACATTATCCAAGTGTGTCTGGATGATGTCATCATTATCCGGATAAACTTAAATAAACTATTTTTCAGATTTACTTCATTCAATGTATCCACGTATTTTGAATAATAACAACATTATCGGATAATTGTGGCATTAACCAAGGTCAGACGTAATATAACATAGATAACATAGATCTTAATTACTATATAGAAATTATATAATCGCAGACATTATTAACTTTAATCAAATAGAAAAGTTCCTTTCAAGTAATCAGAAATATAAAGAACTAATGACGCTAATGAAATGCAAAATCCACTACTGAAAAGTACAAAAACTCATAAAAATCCGCAATAAAAACGATATTAATGGGTCAAAAATCTTTAAATTGCACTAAGTATGCCCCTCGGTAGAACACTGATGTTAAAGAGTTTCTGAGCCTGGAGCTTTGTTTCTTTTGTGTGAAAAAAAACTGGCTTGAGCTAGGTTTTACAACAAAAATCCTGCCTAAATATTTTCTGTGAAATCATGAAATTTAACTCTTTGAAAGAAAAGAATTCTTTTTTCAAAGCTATTAATTTTACGTGCTACTAATCAATCATTAAAAGAGCCAACTATTTCAGCACTATTCGTAAAAAAAAAAAAAAAAAAAAAAAATTGGATATAAAAACTGTTGACACAACGTTTCGGAGTCCCTATTGATTTAGACTCCCTTTTCAAGCGTTATAAAGTTTTTAAAAAGTTAAAAGATTAAAAACGATGATGATGATAAAGATCACCCTACGGTGATAGTTTAATCTTTTAACTTTTTAATAACTTTATAATGCTTGAAAAGGGAGTCTAAATCAATAGGGACTCCGAAACGTTGTGTCAACAGTTTTTATATCCAAATTTTTTTATTTTTTTTTTACGATCAGTATTGAAATAGTTGGCTCTTCTAATAATTATTTTTTCAGTTCTTGTCCCGAGATCATCTCTAATTCAATGATAAGTATTAAGTTAATGAGAACTAAATCGGAAACTAATCGGAACCGATTCATTCTTTGTGTTCTTTTGTTCTCTTAATTCATCGGACGAAGTGATTCGTTCACGAGATCCCGAAACATGTAGTGTTATTTGTTTTAATTCATATTTGTATTTTTTAATGTGTTTGGTTCCTTTCATCTTTACATACAAAACTACTTTTGTATTCTTTCTTTACTATAAAAGTACAATTGAATGTAAATGTTAAGTAAACAAAAATAAAATATCATATTATCATATATAAAAAAAATAGAAATTCATTTTTTACTGTGTTATTATTTTATTTTTAGTAAAATTGATTCATAATGATTATATTGAGGATTTTTTAAGTTCTTTAATTTCGAATTGTTATTACATTCTTTTCAATTATACATTATTTTATTGGTATTTCTATAAGCCGCAGTTATTTACAAAATTATTCTCAGGATTCAGGCTACGGTCAAGTCATGAAAAGAAATTTGAATGGATTTCAATGCTGCATTTCACCAGCATCCATGTGTCAACAATATTGATAGATTAATGAATGATTGTTAAGCCTATTGTTGTATTACAGAATGTGTAAGATTTAATTAAAAAATACACTGGCGAGCAAAAACATCGACTCAACCGTAATGTTTGCATTCGCTGTCAATTATGTCAGAGAGGAATGTATTTCTAGTAAATAATTATAATTCGTCTGAAATCGTAGAAAATAAACTTTCAAATGGGTATAATAAAAGTCAATATCCAATAAAACGGAAACGTGAAATCAGATCTAATCTCAAAAATGATTTGAAATGCTTGCTATGTCAAGTATGGGCTGCACGCCTAAGAAAACAGTGTACCAAAATTTATTCATCAGTTCACCGGTATAGATCTCAAATTATTTTGAGTTATTCACTCACAAAATAGACAACAAGCCTGAAAAAGCATACTCAAGTTATCGCCTTGTTTACAAGAGGGACATATTCAGTGCCCTGTCGACCTGCAGTTGAACATGAGCCAGTCTGCCGTAACGCGAGTATATGGGAGGTATTGGGTGCCTGAGGTTTTCGATCGGAGGCCAGGTTCAGGTAGATCCCGGTCCATTTTGCAGAAAGACGATCACTTTATTGTCTTAACTTCACTTCAAAATTATCGCCACCTTATCGTAATTGAATCCAACAAAAACTTCGACGAGCACTGAGGAGTGGGGTGGATGTCAATCAGTGGACAGTCAGAAGACGGTTGAAGAATGGTGAGCTGATACCGGAAAGGCCTGCTACTGGACCCCTCTTGACGGCAGGCCATCGACAAGCACGTTTTCGATTTGCATGCGAGCACGTCGATTGGAGTTTAGAGAAATGAAGCAAAGTTTTGTTTTCGTTTTGAAAGCAGAATGTGCTTGCACGGCATCGACAGAAGAATTTGGATATACTGGAGAACGTTATGCACAACGTTGTATCTCAGAACAAGTAGCTATGATGGCGAATCTTGTATGATGTGGGCTCGGATTTCCCTCGAGGTGAACACAGATCTCATTCTCATAGCTGGTGGTGGCCGAAAAGATCATTTCACGACAGGTGATTATATCGGGAATATCTTAGGCGACTATGTAGACCCGTATGGAAAGTTTGTAGGTCAAGACTTCATGCTAATGCAATCAACGCGAGACCTATGTTGCGAGGGGCGTCCGACAGTATCTCGATGTGATTGGCATGGCCACGGTGGACTGGCCTACGCGCAGCCGGGATATAAATTCCACCGAGCACATATAGGATGAGCCGAAGAGAAGGGTTCTCTCCTAACACCATCACTGAATCCAGGCAGCCATGTTAGAGAAGTGGGAAGCCATTCCAGTGAAATGGTGAAGAATTTAATACGGTCGACGACAAACCATATGAAAGCTTTATTTAAAAGCTACGGGTGGAAACACCAAATACTGAATACAATAAATTTGTTTTTTATTTTCACAGTATTTTAGGTTTTCAAACAAACCCTTTCCATTTCATTGTTCCTTCCTCAATATGTTTCCCTATTTTCTATTCTAGGTCCTATCTTACAAGAACATTTTGTTGTATATTAATTAATTGACATGCCATATGAAAGTGTACTTTATGAGCTTTCAAATAACATATATATATATATATATATATATATATATATATATATATATATATTTTCATTCAAACTAATTTAATTTCTGAAATAATAGGCAGCAAATGAAAATATGAATGTTGAGTCGATTTCTTTTGCCCTTTTTTATTTTTTATTTAATTTTGATGTATTTTTATATGAAGGGCCATTCTTATGTTTACTTGTGTTTTTGTTTATATTTCTGTAGAAATTCAGGATTGAGAATTTCTGATTTAATAGGAAAATCTCTGTAACCCTAAATTTATTTTCCCATTAGCGTTGGCAAATTTAATTTGCTTTTGACAGTCGTTATTGAATTAGCATGGAAGGTTGGCATTTTTGCAGGTTTCAATAACGCAATTAAGTCCTCATGATGGCTTGCTGAAACAATTCGTTCACGAGTCAAAGTAATTGTTATCTCGTGGAACGCGAAATTATCTCTATGGGTGACGGCTTTGTTAATGCAAACCGTCCAGTAGTTCGCTCGTCTCCTTCAACCAGATCAGATGTAAAAAAGGGTCGCTCCTAGTTTGGGAGTTGGGCTTGCAGCAGATTCTCACCAACGATTTTGGAATAAGAATGATTGTGTATTCTCAATAAGGATGAGAATACACCCGGAAGAATTCAATGGATTCTGAAGTTCGCTCGATTAAAAGCGAAGGTGCTGCAATATTCCAATCCCCGGGAAATTCTGACGAATAGCAGAATAGTGAGTCCGGATTGAAAAGAAGACGGTTTCGACGGAAGGCATTCCTTAGACGAAATATTTCCAAGCCAGACGAAATTGGCAGGATACGATTCGAGTAATAGCCGAGACGAAATGCGAAAGAACTGACCGTTCCGTACGCAGAAGACAGAAGCCGACGAAAGTGATTGGAACCGGAGACCGGAGAATCATTTCCCCGTAAGAGAGACAGCAACCGCCGGGAACTTCTAAGGTGATAAAAGAATAGGACACATGCAGATAGCTTTGCCCATTTAGAAGAATGCGAAACAGAGTGAATAACTACTGCTGATTAAGAAGAATGGATCCTCGTTGATTTTGTCGTATATCGTGGGAGAAACGACGCCCCGGAAAGATATAACCCTAACAGGAACATTTAGTCGGAGTAACAGGCCTAGACGTTTTTCGTAACACCTAACCAGACCGACAACGGAGATACAGTAAAGGCGAAAGGATCGAATTTCTCACAACCGTTCATGCAAGAAAATCGACTTTTACTGTAAGTAAAGTTTTGTTAAAATATTTATCAGGTTGATAGGATCCCTAAAGCAAGTTAGGCGTAGATAAATCGATTCATAGGAAAGTTTAGGATCTTAGAAATTTATATTATTCGAGTTAGTATAAAAGGAAATCAGCAACGTGAAGTTATTCAAGAATTTCTCTGGCATTAACGTGTAGATAAAATTAGGATTCTACTTTAAAGCTACTAGATTACCTTAGGAGAAGTTAATAGAAAATTTAGCTAACAACGTTTGCGATAAACGTAGCGTAGAGAAGCCTCCACAAAAGGGAGAATAGAGATAGCTAAATTAAAAGCAGCGAAAAAGCGAATCAGTTATTTTTCCGGAATAAAAGAAGATCTAGAAAAAGGGATCTTAGGATAGATTCAGGGAAAAAGGAACTGTTTAAAGATTTTGGTGAAGGGACCTCAGACGTAGCTTAGGAATAGAAGGCTAGCGATAGAAGATTGCCCACAGAAGCAAGCCGTTCCATGAGAAGCAAGTAAAACCTTCCCAGAAGATTGTATATATAGAATTGTTTAATTCTGAGCTTCTAAAGTACTTTGTATATAAGTTAACGCATCATTAAATGTGTTTATTGATTTGTTTGTTTTGGTATCATTTTAGATAAGTATTTTACAGCACTAAATTATTACTCTGCTGGTATATATATTTATAATTCTTTACAATTTCTTTGATATCACTGAGGTGCAGACATTGGGTGAATCCAGCTGAGGAGAGGTAATAACCTCGAAA
>JAFIDM010002131.1:59607501-59655159 GCA_023159025.1 Thereuonema tuberculata
GAAAAAGGACTTAATAAATTTTACTGAAATTAGATTAATCTGTTAACAATCAGATTAAATTAAAATTAAACTAATAATCTTGTGAATCTATTCAATCAGATGAATGTTTAGGTGAAAATTGCAGATCGTTCTTCAATCAAAAATAACAAGTTACAAATTTTATTAAAAACTAGCAAAAATACCCTTGCTTCGCTCGGGTTACAAAGAAGAGTTGTTGTGATGTGGATGACGAAGAAATTGTACTTGTGAAATCACTTTTCAATTGGTTTTCCAGTTGTATAAAAGTTCTTTGGTAGTTACAAATTAATATTATATTCCTATTTTGTAACTCAATAATCCCTAAATATGAAATTAATGTCGAGATCGGAGAATATTAGACTTCCTATCCGTTTGTCCTTCTCCACACACCATCAATTAAAAAAAAAAAAAAAATGATTAAAAAAAAGAAAAGAAAATTCATTGAAGCGGTTTCGGAAAATCGCATATCTTCAAGAAAGTAAGCTCTCCTCTTCCCCCCCCCCCCTTTCTACACCCTGTACGACCCGAAAGTCAAAAATTCGTGTAATGCTTATCTTTTCGATATTGACAAAGAATATTCATGTGAAATTTCTTGACAACTAAAGCTGTTTCAGAGATCTTCGTACCTTCAAGAAAGATTTCTCCCCCCCTGTTTACACCCCTTAATCTGGATCAGGGTTTTCTTTGTTCTTAAATTCAAAACATTTAAATAATAAAAAAAAAGAAAATTCATTATCATAAATAAAAAATGGAAGAAAAAAACAGAAAAAAAATGGAAAAAAAGGAAATATAGTAAAAAAAAATTGCCAACAAGCAGGTTCGAACACAGTAACCATACCTTCAAAATTCAGAGTTTAACCGCTACTCTACATCAACAACTCTAATGCGGAGACATGAAGTAAGTTATGCTTCAAAATTATACAAATGTGTGGAGGGGATTAAATTAGGAGAGGGGAAATAATTCCAGATATCAATTATATTTTATCCATTTATTTCAGCAGGGTCCTAAAGAGTAATTCTGCAAAGTTTGGTCCAGATCGGTCAAAGGACCTAGTTGTGTATAGCGAACAAACAAACACACACACAACCTCCTTTATATATATATTATACAATAGATAAACATCTTTCAATTGTAGAAATAAAAGAAGTATGAAAATTAATATCAACAATACTGTAGGTTTTGTTCAGAATACATGATTATTATTATTAAAAAACAGCAAATTAATAATTAATAATTTTAAAGTTATTCTACTTGTTTGTTAAGGCAGTATTATCTGAATCTGATGCATTGTTTACAGGAAGAAATGCTGGAATGTACGAACATGGAATTTCAAGAGATGGTAAGAACTTTCACTATTCTGAATGTATTACAATCACACATTTACAAGCATAAAGTTACAAACAGAACTTTTTAATGTGTACAAAAATCACTGGAATATTCAGTTGTTGATGGTAATTCTGAAACTGGAATTATACAAACAGAAATTGAATGAATTAAGCGTTAGTTTAGCCACTATGTTTTGCATGAATATAGTGCAAAGCCTAATGTTTCTATTATCATACCTCATAATATTTTTTATCCGAATATTGCAATTAACATTTCATTACTTTTATTATTTTATACATATAAGTACTTAATATTTATTCTAAGAGTAAATATCTTAATCATAAATATCACTTGTACAAAGCATTTCAGTCATTTGCCTTAAAGTTTCTCATGGTTTCACCTTTTATTGAAGCTCCGTACACGAGTGATATATAAGCTGATTTCTAGCAGTTCTTACAAAGATATAACGAACAGAATTTAAACTCTCAATAAAATAAAATGATGAAACATTAACATGAACATATATCAAGTCTAACAAAGTTATAAATATGCACATTCAACAATAATTCAATATTCAACAAATCTGTTACGTCCGAAACTTTACGTCCAATCTGTTAATGTTTTCTATTAATCAGCTGTTTGTTAAATTATGCTAATCAACAATGTTTCCTTTATTCTCAGTTTATAATTGTTAACATCTTTTGACAAAATTTCCACTTTTTTCAAATTACACACATGATTTGAATTTTGTAATAAATAATCTTGTTCCACAGAAGTCATCAATTTATGCTGTTTAACCCTTTTTATTAACGACTGTTTGGACATTCCAATATATTTTTTTTTTACACGTCTCACACTCCAACTTATATACTACACCAATTGAATGAACTTCGGTAGCTTGTGATTTATTTGATTCTGGCAACCACAGCTAACCCACGATAGTCGATATTTTTCAAAATTTCCAGAGATCGCTCGACTGCCTGATAAAACAGCATCTTGTGTCATTCAAGCTTGTAAGATTATTTAGTAGTTTAAATAAGCGACCCCACATAATTGTATAACATATAAAAACAAAATTTTTTATTAACAAATTTTATAAACGGTTTTGAGGAGTTCAAATTACTCCTCTTCATCAGGTGTTTAAGAATAAAATAAAGAACTTAAATGAATAAGAATTTGAGGAGAGTCTCATGCACGTGCTAGAAGAGACCATTAGGCGAGAAGCAAAACATGACCGATCGTAGTTCTGTCAACAGAGAAGAGTCCATTATCAGCATAAGGGTGTGCATTTTAAGAAACTGGAAGGAGGAAGAAAGAAAAAGCATGTATTTTTTGAGACTCTTTTCAAATTCATAATCTTTTTAGTTCTTTATTTTCTTCTTAACCGCCTGATGAAGATTCATTAATGTAGTAGGCCTACAGTAGAGTAAAAATATAAAAGAAAAGTATTAATTTTAAATTCACATAAAAAGAATTAAAATTTAATTTAAATCAAAAGCTGTAAGTTCTCACTGTTCGCAGATAACAATTTCTAAAAATTTGGATTCTGTTTTGTTGATTTACAAAACATTTGTTGACCATGCTCGTTATTCTGTCAACAAAAAGGCATTATGTAAAAGCCAGCAGACACAAAATATTTTTATGACCAAAATGCACAAGCCGGTAAGGACAGTCGAGAATATGGAATGGCAAGATTTGAGATCCTTGAAAAATTTTGAAACACTGACACACAGCTCTCGTTCTGCATCTTCTTTGACAGAGCAGAAAACAATTCAGGCGTACAAAAGTATATCTTCGCTCAACAGATGAACCATTTAAAATAAATAAGTCACTTCTGGAGGAGACAGAGTCATTATCACCTGCATCAAATGTCATTATGAAATGTAGAGGAAGGAAAATAGTTTCTTGTCCTCTGGTACCACCTGAAGAAGTCCTTCGCAAAGAAAGATGAAATATTGTAGGAATTAAAGGAGTGTTGTTATATTAATAGGATTTCTAGCAATAAATTATTTACAAGATATATGAAAGGTGTAATTTTCTTTGGATGTTACTTCCCTGTTCACTTCCATTTCTCTTGACTTGACCACCCATGCCTTTCAGTATTTTTCAAAAACTTACAGAGTTAACGATCAGGATATTGACATCATTTTTGAACTCACCAAATTTATTATGCAGATGCAATTTTTTTTCATTCAACAATCAGATATTTTCACAAAGGCAGACTTTTTCATGGAGCTAGCCAGTTCCGTCATTATAGCGAAAATTACTATGATATATACTGAGGAGAAGACCATGCTTCGCACAAACGGAAGTAGAATCGACATTCCTTTTTACAAAAGCGACGATCTACTACTATGTAGAGATAAAAACAACATTGGAGAAGTCAAAGATCACTTTGAATCCATACACCAGGACATAAAGATGAAATTAGATGTAGAAAACCATAATTTTTTTAGACGTTTCGTACAACGTCTAAATTTTTAGAAGTCTTCAAACAACGGAATAATGACAACAAAATTATCACAAACATCTTTAGGAAACCGTAACCCTTGGAACCCGTATCAAGGAACATGAAAGAGCTCTTATCAGAAAGGATACAACTTACTCTACATGCCTTCATGCAAACCTTACTAATACCCTGGTTTCACGGGAGAAGAAGTCGATATATAAAACTAGTTCACTCCTGTGACGTATGTTTCTGACGTATTCCTAAACGAATTATCGTACCATGAGTGATTTCACAGGAGAAGAAGAAAAAGCAGTTTTTTGCAATGCCTACTGGGATCGAGTTGTTGTGCAATGCATCCTGGGACTGTGCTAAACCAAAATGGCGCCAACCAGCAAAGTTATTGTTTTGCAGCAAGGGCAAAACCAAACATTTGTTTTTATGTTTATGTTTATGATATTGCAGCTCCAGAGGCTCGAAAATATCATTTTTTAATTACGCATTAAATTATCAATTTTGTTCTTGATTTTCTCGCAGGTTTTCTCTATTTTGTACGATTCATTTAATTCTATCTTCATTTTTTCATAAATTCGACGATGTCGCTTCATTCCCCTCAGATTATCAATATTTTCACGCCACATTTCCAGTAAAGTTACAGTTTCACCTTCACTCCATTCTGTATGTTTTCGTTGAGCCGTGGTGGGAACGATGGCTGCCATGTTGGAAACGACTTTATTCGGTATACCTACTTGTCACAACTCGGACAGCGCAACGACTTCCGCCCTGGCTGGTCAAGTGGTGCTCAAAAACGAGAAAATGCGAAGAATCCAGTTTTTAGTCGTTCCGTGAAACCAGGGTATAACCATAAACTTGACTTCAAAAATCCAATTGTAATAGGAACCGCTAGCAAAAATGTCATCCTCAAAACTATGGAATCGATCCTCATTATGGAAGCAGTCAATTGAAGGAGTTATATTAAATCTGTTCCTTCTAACAATTAAAGAGAAAACACATCCAACAAAAAAACCTAAATCTGCTATTATTATTTATTATTTATTTTTTTTAAATTGTTTTGTTTTATTTTTATGATATTTGATTTTAATTTATTTTGCTTCTATCGTAATTTTATGTATTTCTTACTGTCTCTATATATACATGTATTCATTGCTATTAACAAAAAAGCACCGTACACTGTACCATTTGAGGTTTACGCCCCTACCGACCAACGTCACGTATGAAGTGTTAAGCACATGTTGAGAAATCATGTGGGATAAACAAATAGAAAGGCCATAGGGCGAGTATATAAGTTGGTGTGAATTACTTAAAAAATTGTCAATTTTGATATTTCAAGATGGAATGGTTCAGTACTTGTCAGTTCCTTATTGTAATAATTCTGTAAAAACGCTGAATATCCTTCCACAAGGTTTCAGCAAATCAAAATGTGCGAAATAAAGATTCGGCGGGATATACTAAAATCGCCTATTTCATAGTCTTGCGAGTTTGTTCAAAAAATTTTTTACCATTTCATTATTGCGTGATAATTCCGAAAGAGGAAATTTTTGAAGAATAACTGTGCCAAATGTTTTTTTTTTTCCTTCGTTTTACTGAAGAAAATGAAGTCACAAAGACATAAACTTAAGTCAGATAAGAAAGCAATTTTATAATTTGTATATATTTGTAAAGATAATGTAAAACTCTGAAGAGCACTATAATGTTCAGTCTTGAGGATAATTTCTTTATAATTCCGTAGTATGATACTTTTTCTGACGAAGGAATGTTTTATTGAATTACTGCTGTATATTATAAGAACTTCAGCAATTGAAGTTTGTTTTTTTTTTTTAAGAATATAATGGTTACGGCCATTTTTATAAAAAATGACAGTTTTGTTCAAACCTAAATTACAAAGCTAAATTTGTAATATGTTTAGATGTTTTTTTTCTTTTTTATTTCTAATGAAATATACAATTAAAATTAAAAATTTCAATACAAAATAAACCATACTCGCACATAACTAATAATAAAAGGAATCAATGATCTGTTTTTGGATTTTTCGACACAGGGAATCCAGAACAGCTGTTTCTGGGTTCCTACCCGTCATCAGCTGGACTCGCCCAGTGTCTTTAAAATGAAAGAATGAAAGAATGAAAGACAAAATTCGACAGAGTAAATAAGGAACGACGTCGAGTTATTGTAGCGTCATACTGAATTGCAGATCAACGTAGCGAACCATATCTTAAACAACGCAGTTTACCTTATGAGTGCGAAATACTATGTTAATATGAAATTGCTGAACTTATTTTACAGCCACTGAATATTGCCGTGGCTTGGAATCTGCAATCGGTATTACTTCTTTTATGAAGTGTTACTGCTTCAATTTTTTTTTAAGTATTACTGCTTATAGAAGTGTTACTGCTTCAATTTTTTTTGTCGTCTTGATAGCAATAAGCCTTTACAAAAGCAAACGCGCTGTCGATGCCGTCCAGACGTATTTGTAATATTTGAAAATAAAATTATATTCTTCTATGATTATATATTGCTGTCGTGTTCTTCAATTGGCTGTAATCAACTTTACATCCGATATGAAAATTTTGGAAGGCTTACAATCGTTTCATTCAAATCAAATCTTTTAGTTCACCCTTTATATCTATACGGATTAAAATGAGCACATGGCTTTGTTTATCCCACAAGCCAAGCATTAGCCTGGTGGGATATTTTGTAACTACGATGCCCCGCCTATCCTCAAATGATCCATTTACAAGATTTTCAGATGGTCGTTCGTTTCCCGCTAATCCAGTTAATCAATGTAACCCCCCCCCCTCTACCCCCTAAACCTTTGTTCCCAGTTAGTTATCAAAGTGGAAACCGTCGCCTAGAAGATAACTTCTGTTTCTGCTTTTATTTTTATTCTTACTTTACACTTTCTATCTTTATTTTATATATTCTTTCCTCACTATCCTTTAAAATTTTTATTACTTTTATTTATTTATTTATTTAACGTTTGTTCTCCCTGAATGTCTATTATAATTATGTTTTCTTATCAATTAAAGAGAAAGCACTTGCATAGATATCCAAAAATAGCGTATCCCTTATATCTATTTTATTTTTATTCTATTTTCATTTTGTATTTTATTTTATTTCGATTTTTATGTTATTTTTGTTTTCTATTTTATTTATTTAAATTTTTTTTTGTCATTTTATTTTTTTACTTGTGAAATTGTATTTTTGTCATTATTTTTCATTTAACTTTCATTAATTTTAAAAAAGCCTCTGAGTGCAGAAGTGTCTTCCAATTGTAGCAGCCATTAACAGAAACACAGCCGACCCCTAGTTTCCCGAAAATCCAGTTAATCCCTGTGAATCCCCCACCCCCGTCAAGACCAGCACAGGTCTACTAACTCAGCGGTAAGAATGGGGTTGTTTAAGGGCCCTTGGGTTCGAGGCTGAAAAAGAGACCTATGTAGGTGCCCACGTTTTTAACTCCTTCCTAAAGACCGCTGAATTTCGGATATTCATTCAAGAAGATTCTAGTTTTCAGTACTTTTAACTAATTATGTAATACACAAAGATAACATTAACAGAAATAAAGAAACTCAGCAATTGAAATAAAATCGCAAAAAAATAAATATTCAAATTGAAAAAATATAAATTGAATTTCAGAAGTTTTCTGTCGAATCACTTTCAAGATCATTGTGAAGAAAACCAATTGATTATGTAAATAGTTAAATAAATAAATAAATATTTAAGCTTTATTTAAGTTGAAATATCAAAATTAATTAATTACGCAATTTTTGAAGTAATTTACAGATATAATAATGGTATATAGACGCTTCATTAGAACTTATAAAACAGGATGTAATTTTAACAAAATTTTAATACCTTAGAAGGGAAATAATAATTAGCTCAAAGCTTTTAATTTTCTCATTACTGCAGTAAATTAAGATATACTTTTTTCTATCGCATTATAAGCATTACCGGTCCCACCATTGGGAATATGTTCTTAAATTGAAATTATTAAATAATACGAATTACATATATAAATATGACATGAATTGTTTGAACATTTACGAATTTTTTGTTTCTAGGCAGAGGCGTCACTAGGGTTGGTGTCACCCAGTGCGGTATCTCATAACCTTGTAAAACTATCTGTTCAACCAAAAAAAAAAAAATAAAAAAATAAAAAAGGTTATAAACTTCACATTTACAGACAGAGCTTCAAAAAGGAGAACGGCCACCTTACTTTTTGTGACTCGTAGACAGTAATATTTTGCATTTTCGGTGTCACCCCTTGTGATGGTGTCACCCGGTGCGGTCCGCACCCCCCGAACCCCCCTAGTGACGCCTCTGTTTCTAGGTTCTGATATTTAACAAAAAAAAAAAATATTTCATTAAACGATATCACTTGAAATTGTCATTGAAAATAAAAATATAATATATAAAACAAATTACTAAATGGAACATTTTTAGCAGTTTAAAAAAAAAATCTTTATTAATATTCTTTATTAATATTAACAAATTACATTTCAAAAAAAAAATCTATGACCGAAATAAAAAAAAATTAAAAGAGGGAAGCTTATTTTAATAATATTTATGAAAATATTTAATGAACGATACTTATGTAATACATAAGTAAGACTTATAATAATGTTGCATAATTTTTTTTCTGCTTTGTAAGGAATAATAATAATAGAAACGAATTTAGGCATTTGGTTTAAGTAAGACATAAATGAATTCGATTTGTAGAATTATAATGTATAGAAATTCCATAGATAATAATAATAGCATAAATACGGGATGAACAAAATAAAAAATAAGTAAGTGAATTCCTAAAGTAATATTGTATATTTTTATTATAAACTCCAATAAGTAAACTGGTGCTTGTAAGGGATCAGCTGATGTTAGAGCAAACTGTGCCTTCAAATCATTTCTTTCAGCTTTAGAAGTCAGGTTTTGTAACATTAATGGCCGAGTGCACCAAAATTCCGTTAACTTTGATCCTGCTAAAGCAACGATCAACTGACATTTTTTGTGCAGCAACGGCTAACTCACTGATCATATGGCAAATTTTAGCACCTCGGAAACTGACGAGTTAAATTTGCTGCATTCAATAAAAAATCTCCCGTCAGCCCCAGCAACAACCAATGTTTAAAGATGGCTGGCGTCGGCCTCAATTGAAACCGATTCCTGTGATTTTGACAATGAAATAGCTGTATTTATTCCTAATAAATATTCCGAAAATAATGTTGAATAAGTTTACTTACTGTGAAGATTCTTATCGTGACATATCGTATCGACAATAAAAAAATTCTGTCCAAGTTTATTTTTTCCACTTAGTGGAGGCTGCCATTTTGTAACATATAGCGCCTATGCACAGAAATCCGGAAGTGACGTTCATTGTTGTTAATCAATCGCAGCCACTTCTATAAACACATTTCGATGTTTAGCGAACATCAGTAAATGACTCGCGAAACATTCTTGGTGCACAGGAATTTTTACTTGACGGCAGGTGTTTCACTATTGCTTCCATAACTAATGACTGCTTCGTTTGCTGGTTGGTGCACTCAGCCATAAATCAGTTACTTTTATTTTTACTTAGGAAATCATGAAATTACATCTTATTTCTAATTAAACAGCAAAGTTATTTTGAAGTAATTTGAAAATAAAGCGAACGATGTCACTTCTATAAAGCGAAGTTTCTACTAGAAGGCAATGGAGGGTTATCCTACATCACGTGACAGTGACGTCATGATAAACATCCCCATTCCCGTAGTGCACAGTGACGAATGGCTAACAAGTTGCCCACGATTGGCCCCTTCTTGGATGACGATCCATCTCGTTTGATTTTTACACATATTGTGAGCTTTTTATTGTTTCAAAATAAGCAGCAGTTGAAATTAATCATTTATAATTATATGTTTCAAATACACCAGTAATTTTAATTTGTGCATGTTTCCCGTTTATTCTCTATAAGTTTACTCCGCAAGAAAGAACGTTCCTGTTTTATGACCATTTAAATTCTAATACCATTCTCTGTTTTACAGGCTGACTGCTTATATGATGCCTTTGGAAGGATTGTAAGTAAACTATTTATAATTAATCTATTATCAGTTTAAAATGCTTATTATTTTCCAAAACTAATAAAATATTGTCATTGATGAAGCAAAAACCAATTACTATACGGAAATAAATGTTCACGGTTTTTAAGTTTTTCATCACAGGTTTCGTTCTTTTAGGAACTCATCAGCCCGATCCATCCTCCTTCAATGATAAACCCAGAAAGACGTGAAAGTAATGGAATTCACTTTCACTCACAAAAGTGACTCCCGAATAAATAAAGATCAATAATAAATAGATGCTAAAGTGCACTTAAAAAACCTTTGACTTAATGATCATTACGAACAGAAAGGCTTTTATTATAAATAACGAAATGAGACCAAGGAGACATAAGTCTTGAAAGACAATTTTAAGATTCAGAAAAGTAAAAACCAAGTATGCATATACATAAACATTGACGCCTTTGAGTTTATCATTAGTGGGAATTAAGAACGACTGTTTCGAACTTTTCAGGGACTCGTCAGCCCATTTGTGTTGCTTACAGTTACTTAAAGTTTCATATATATTTAGATAATTTACGCTATGGGGAAAGAAAATGAAACATAATGTCTGACAGCTGATAAAAAAATCTGATTTGCTAGCCAAAGAAGTTATAATAAAAATCTTACATTAATCTTACATTAATAAAGCGAGTGAAATCCCATTTTTTTTATTGAAAGCTACTCATTACAACGTTTTAAGTAGTTTTGAACGAAACAAATAGAGGATTTCAGAATGATGGCTAATCAGGATAATATTTTTAAGATAGTACAGGCATACACGTCAAGCGTGATCATTTGCTTGATTAATTCAAACCAACAAAACAAAGCAGAATTCCTTTATGGATTTTGGAAAATAATCTATTCGACGGAATCTTTATAGATTCCGTCGAATAGATTATATTCGTTTTCAAGTTAACTTGAATTTAAGTCAAGTCAAGTCAATTTCTTATTTTTACATCTTCAGCTATGCTTGCACTAATTTGAAATTTGTCAAAGATCTCTGCGAGGCCTTTGACAGAAATGTAATGTGTTTTTATTTTAAATAAAATTTCCTTCCTCGAGATTGAGATTAAATGCCTATCATTCATTTCTATTTCTTCTATATCCATTTCTATTTTTAGGATGACAAGAAGTTGGCGATTAAAATGTGCAAGAATACAGCGAAATCAGTAAGAATTTCCAACTATTTCACTCTTTGAATCTGAATTTATATATTGTGACTGCACAATACCTTCCCGAACACCCCACAGTGCCTTCTCGAGCCCCATGTTGGGCGCCAAAATAATGTGACAGAACAGTGGTCCTCGTGAAAGGGATGCTGGAGTAATTTCAAGGGTTGAGCGCCAATCGAATCAATGTGCGATAAGTTCTTGTATTTTTCCCCTAAAAGTCACCAGATGCCTCGCACATCCTATCACATTCCCCGGTTAACTAACACAGTGCACCCCGAGTCGTAGTGGTCACGCCTAACTGACGTTGAATAAGACGAACGTTGAATAAGAAAGACTCACACTTGGTTAACAGTAAACTTAATTCCATTAGTCTTTATTACAACAAATAAAAATCACAATGCTCCTGGCTTGGAGGCTGGCAAATGTCAACTTGCGAAAACATACCTTAACTTTCGGCTTCTCACTAAACTAGTCAACTTGACTTCTCCAACACTACTAAATCACTCAAATTAATGTCTGAAGCACTTTGCTAATTTGCAGCGTTGCACTATTTCGACGCACTATTATAACTTCTTTGGGTCAAATAAAATTACTGGATTAAATAATTTCACTATTTGAAGTATTTCGTGATCTTGTACATGGCTTCCTAGACAATAACCGAACCCAAATTATCGAGAGTTGATTAAGAAATTTCGAGGGGGATCCGCATGGTGTCAGCAGGCAGCATATACGTAATAATACAAGAACTTTGCATAACCGAGGTTTCCCAGGGACTACCGATATCACAAGACTCAGACTGAACTTTTATTTTGCCTATAAATACTTTCAATATCATTGTAAAATTATCACTGTATTGATATTATTAAGACTTTTCATGTTGAATATTTCATTCGTTTTTGCGAATGAACTTGATTATTTAAAACATGGTTTTCAACAGATCATTTATTTTATGATCCTAATAGCGTCAGCATTGCTTAATGGTTGATTAGCAGACCTAAATACTAGTTTACTTTAGGCTAAGCTCTGTTGCCTCGAAATCCGTTCTTCTTTGCTTAATACACTATGCAAAAATAAATAAAAGTTGCACCTTTAAAATATAGAATGAGAGCTGCGAATCTAATTTTGCAAGTTCCTTGGGCTAGATAGGCAAATGTCATTGCCAATGGTCATTTTCTGAGTGCAAGAGAAGATGCATTCTGAGGCGGAAATAAGGAGAGGCGTTTTCACTGATGAACAAATCTGAGTAGTTTGCTGCTACGTTACGTCTCTATGGTACAGTCATCAGCAGTTTTAGCAACTGGAAAGTGCACACCTTAGTTTTAAGAGAAGCAGGGAAGTCATGCAGCATATCAGCTACCATCTTAGTCGGACGTTTTCGGCATTGGCTTCAGGAGAATATAATTAACTGCCACAAAGGATCTGGAGATCTTCCAGAACAAAAAACTCAAGATAGTCGTGCGATCGGGAAAGCTGTCTTAACGCAGCCCTGTCCATTGAATGACTCGTAACTTCCTCTACACGATATGTAGTATCAAGAGACATAATTCGGCAACGAATGGCAGAGGCGATACTTGATTCTCGGCGCTCATTACGACAGTTACCATTACCCAGCCAACATAGGCAGCACCACCTTGAGTGATGTCGAGCACGGGAATACTAGACAGTTTTAATCGGAGACTTGTTTTGTTTTCAGCGAATTTGGCTGCTGTCTTGATGCAAATGATCACCTTATAATGTATGAAGGAGGCATGGTCATTACACCAGTACGTTGTGATCGTCATAGTCATCACTCCTGGAGAGGGTGAGTCTTGAGAGCTATCTCAAATGTAAGCCAATCTCCACTAGTTTTTTTTACATATACTTTGACAGTACGCTTGTACACTATCAAAGTTTTGCAGCCAATTGTATTGCCTATGCTGTCTTTCAAGGACTTTCAAGGACTATTTGCGAGCATGATAATGCCAACAGTGCTCCGTAGTGTTTATACCTTCCGGTGGTTAGCAGGTTTAGAATTCCTTAGGTTCTCTTAAAAGTTTGGAAAAGATTAATAATTTTTGGCATCCAGAAAGTAATAAATATTTGAGGAATTATCACAAATCGATCTCGTAAAATGTAATCAGTTATGTAAAGAAGATGTGATATTTATCAGAAGTTCAATAAATAATGGTGCATTCAATTTGAATCGAAGTTCACAAACAAGAAACAAGAATAAAAATTATTTATTTTAGATGTTTCGTAATGTGTAATTTGCATTAATGCGTAATGTGATAATTCTTATCAACAATAGAACTTGGAACGTTTTATTTAACATAATAAAATATTTATTTCAAAATAACTTTTTTTCATTCTTTTTTTCATTCTGATGAAGTTCAGTTCAATTTAAAATAATAATAAAAAAAAAATTCTTAAATCTACTGTTCGTTTTCGAAAGCCAGACCCTTACTCGCGGACGATTCAACTCCGCAGAGGGGTGATATGCGTAGATGGCCACTTTCCTAAGACCTGTTTTTTTTAGTAGCACGGGCCAGTGAAATAAAGAAAAAATATTCTTTCCATAATTCTCTCCTGAAAAGCGCAAAATAGAACGCAGCTACTAGTAAAAACACTGATAAAAAATAAACACCCCCTTTTTATTTCTCCTCACCCCTATTTTGATGAAAATGAAGGAGACCTGATGCATGCACAAAAGCGCTGAATGTTCTCCTAAACAAAAACGAACAATAATGAGTAAATTAATTCTAATATTTTAGATTGCTTAGCTCAATATTAATATTAACCTTTTAAATTCTGTCCCTAGGATGAATGTGTAGAATGCGTTTATCAAAGTCTACAAAATGCTTTGACAGAATTTGCCAACACAAGAACATCTGAAGAAGAAGAGACACATCGTCTGGTAAGCAAATACACAGCATTAAAAGAGAAATGTTCAAATTGTAAATGATATAAATGAAAAATGTCTGTACAAAAGATTGGATTGTTTTGTTTAATCGTTTCTTTGAGTTTCAAAAAAGTATTGAAATTATTGTCACTCGTCCTTTGTAAATTTGTGTTTTTTAATATTATCTCTTAATTGAGTGTGTATATTGATGCCTTTTCACACTTGTATTATACACACGTTTTGCAGGATAGTTTACAATTCACAGAAGTATCAACAAAATGTTTGCAGCATTTCGAGAAAGAAGTAAGTGAATGATCGAAATAATCATAAGAATATAATTTTTTTATTACTATTGGTTTAGAGTAAACCATTAAATTTAATTATCGTGATTTTGGTTCCTTTTGTCCTGAGGCTTGTTACTTTACCATAAACTAATATTCTGGCTCTTATGATCAAAATTTTATGTTAAGTTGCTGACTTAATATTACTTCTATTTAAATCCTTTTATCACCAGACGTAAACTGATATTAATTAAGCTTTAGAAGGAGGAGTTTAAGTAGTTGTAGAATATTGCCATTCTTATTTTAAATATAATTGTATTATTTGTGATAGAACCCGAAGATTTCTTCTTCTTTTGAGAGCTAATTAAAAATTTCTCTAATGAGATAATTTTCCCTAAATTATCAAAAACCAATATAGCGTTTTTTAAAGCTTAACTATAAATACAAGTATAAAATAAAGTTTCATGTTGTTTAAAATATTAAATGCGAAATAACTGATAAAAATGATTAATTTATAATACGGCAAAATGATAAAACTGTTTTATAATTTAGCAAGCAAAATGACAGTTCGTTAGAAAGCTGTCATGGAACCCGAAACTATTCAGTGTTTTTAATAAGTTCATAT
Organism: Thereuonema tuberculata; assembly: GCA_023159025.1. Classification (NCBI taxonomy): domain Eukaryota; kingdom Metazoa; phylum Arthropoda; class Chilopoda; order Scutigeromorpha; family Scutigeridae; genus Thereuonema; species Thereuonema tuberculata. Next base: position 59,622,341 of record JAFIDM010002131.1, read on the forward strand.
ATTCCTTTTCATTACTTGTGCTATCATTTAAAAATCATCTTCATTTATTTATTAGAAAGAAATAAAGGAGTGTAGAGGAAGAGCATATGGAGACATGGCAAGTAAAGATAAACATTTGATTTAAATAAATAGTGGACCAAGCACAAAAGCACGTAAATCATATTTAAATAAATAATATTGCATGATATGTTTCGAGGTTTTTTAATCTCATCTTCAGATGTAAAGGAAAACAGAAATCAAACATCTTAGAAAAAGACACAAATCACAAACAGAATAATAACAATAAAATAAAAGGAACATCAAATAACATACAGTAGCATTAACATTAATATCCATTATAATAATAATAATATCAAAGCAATATATGAAAACCGCCAAACCAAACAATTAAACAAATACACTTAACTCATACATATATTATTTAAGATCATATTGCAGCGCGATTGAGATGTCCTTATTGTAACATTTATGCGTTTTAATAACTAATGATTCGCAGAATTTTCTCAAATAATGATCATATTCAGTGATGTAAACAATAGGATTATCTGTTAGCAATTGATGCCCTGTTTTTTGGTAATGTGCAGCTGTCAGGTACTGTAAATTTCGTTGCTTAATAGCCCTTTCATGTAGCCCGAAACATATCATGCAACATTATTTATGTAAATATGATTTACGTGCTTTTGTGTGTTTGGTCCTCTATTTATTTCATATCACACAAGATGAATATTAATAAACATTTGATTATTTGATTTCAAATTACTTACATTAGAATAAGTACATACTGATTTCGCTATGTATTGATTGATTCTATATATATTGATGTATTGATTTTACTTTACTGTTTTCTTTATTTCTAACAGATGGATTGCATGTTTAAAGTTTTATCTATTGATAAATATTAAGAAGATTGAAATTACGTAGAAGACTGAGATAGACCTACTTTAACTCAATTTATTAAGAATTGTTAACTTATATTTTCTGATCTATAACGCTTCATTTCGAAATATTTAGTAAATTAATCATTAATAATTCAATAAATTAATTGTATTACTTTATCTCTATTTGAAAAAGGAAAATTATGCAGCGTCTCTCTTTCCAATAAAATTCATCACTTTTATTTCAAACTATGTTTCGTAAGTTACTTTCAATTTTTCAATAGGTCATGCAGTGAAATTTTCCTTTTAGAACTTAATGAAAGCATATTTTAAAATGTATGAATTAAGCATATTTAAAAAAAACAAAAATACAAGAGAACAAGTCCATTTATAGTTTATTATCCTAGTTTTTCAAATTTAAATTTGAAGTTTATTTAACCTGAGTAGAATTCCATATTAGCAATATAGCACACAGAGAAGAAACACGTAATGTGAGAAAAAACACGTAATGCGTAACTGTTAAAAACTTGTTCTAGAAGATAAGTTTTCTAACTTAACAATTCCTTTCTTTCCCAATATTCACTTTTTATTCTGAAATTGTTTGATTTTTTTCTTTTTATTTTCATTTAATGTTCTATTACAAACATATTCTGTATCAACACTTTAAATCCTTTACTATCTACGTAATGAAGTTTTGTTATAATTATTTATGTTTATTTATTTAAATAATTATGCTTATTTACAATCTCTTAAATCATGTTTTGTAATTTGTGAAGTAGAATATGCAAATTAGGCTGGTGGCGAACTCCAATATGAAGGACTGCTACAAGTCGGAGAGGAGGGGAGTTCGACAGAAGACACGAGAGAGAACGGAGCGGTTGGAAAGGAAGCGTTAGCCGGGAATGAAGCATTGGTCGCCGATGAAGAAATGAAGAACCCGATTGTTGTGAGAAGCTACCGTAGTTCTACTCTGTTCGTGTGTCGTCGAAGAAAGAAGAACCTATCAGCGAATCAAGCAAGAAGAAAGAAAACTTCGCAAGAGTCAACCGAACCTAAGAATAAGGGAGATAAATTTGACTGTAATAATACTTTGTGTAAAGACAGAACTTTAAGTATCAAGCCGATACTGTGTGTAAATTTAGCTACGTTAAACAGCAACATAAACTGTGTATTAATTTAAAATAGAACTTATTAAAGAACATTTAATTTAGGCCAACCGATCCACCCATTTTATTACAATTTATCAGTTGGACCTTCGTTCGAAATTCATAGCTTCTCAAGGCATCCAAATTAACAAGGATCATCACAAGGAGTCCAAGCGGATCTGTGGGATATTTGGTATATAAGTAGTATCCGATTAGTACAATAAAATAAGTTTTAAAATAGCCACTATCTGAGTTCGTTTGTGCCAAAAAATGCATTTGAAAAACATGAAAAACGCACAATGCAAAAGAATACTTGTTTTGCATATAGTGACCATGTCGCTGTGGATAAGACTCCGGGTAGCACCATGAATGCTGCGAGATCGAAACCCATTATTATTGACAACCTAAAGCGGGGTGAACACGATTCAGCTTTGTGCAAAGTTGTATGTGCAACTTTGGTGTTTGAGCGCTTTGGAAGCTGCTTGAGCAGAGTTGTATTCGGATTTGTATGCAGCAAAAGCTGCAAGACCCGAGGATGCACCTCTAAAAGCTGCAAGTACGGCACCCAATTGTAGCGCAGCGTTGGAACACGTCATGCATGACGTCACGTCCATGTGAAAACATGGCGCCCAAACAGATTGCCGTCGCTTCAATTTGACGGACAATGATTACAGAAAGAATACAAGATATTTCCGAAATTTCTTCTCGCAGAAATAAAGTTTATATGGAAATGCAATAATTTCATGCTTTGGAATTTTCCAGAGGGTGTGATAAACCTCGATATTTGCAAGTTTTCACTGCAACAAACAAACAACAATTGCTGCCACTTTGCCAATTTCTGAACAAAGCCACAGGACGTCATTGTCAGCAATTCCCACTGTAATAATAGTGGCTGTTGATCATTGTTCATCGTGTATCGCATTATTGCCTTCCCCTGCGAATGAAGATCGGCTAATAATAATATCGCAATATTTCTGTTTTGTTAGCTTAATTGCAGTTCCTGTGTTGCAGGCCAGCACCGTAATTTCCGTTATGTATTGTCAACTGACGTCATTGCAATTCGTCCTCTGCTTCGTGTGTTTGTCGCACGGCGTCGCCCACCAAGCTGCATTGTTTTCTCCCATACCTGTCGTTTGCAACTTTCCTGCGTCCAACTTTTTCACCGAGTTGTGCAAAAGCTGCAACATGTTCACCCTGCTTAACATTTTGATTTTGATTGACGTTTTGATTTTTGCATCGTATTTATGTTATATTTCTGCATTCCTATCTTACGTTTTATTACTAGTCTGTTCTGATTAAAACGCTCGTTTACAACTTGGTTTTCATTGTATTTGTTGCTAGTTTCCGTCCTGTGTTTATTTTCTTTTGATTGGTTCTTTTTAGAGGTCATTTTATCTGATACTAACCTCAAAGGGCCATGTGAGCGGCTCTCTCTTCACGCTGTATGTATTTGGTTTGTGCGAGAAGACGAATTGTAACGGTATACGATTTGTAAGATACGCACATTGTTTAAAACCGATATATAACGAATGTAATTTTAATACATAACCATCATTTGGATTTTTTAATAAAATTGATTTTATTGTTGTGAAATTTGTTTGAAATCAATAATAAACCATCTTCTGTTGCGATTTTGAATATTATAACAGCGAAATAATTGTTAATCTATATTACCAAAATCTTTTATTTCTCTGTCTGTCTGTCTTTCTGTGTGTCTGTCCGGCGCAATTTTCTGAGAGAATGGAAAATAGAAATAATTTTTACAATGAAACATCCGCGACAGGAATCGAACCTGCAACCTTCTGATCCGGTCAGATGCCTTATCCATTAGGCCATAGGGACCACAACTCTCTTCATATGGTTTTTTGACTTATATCTCCTTTCTTTTCCCCCATCAATAAGGAATGTATTCAATCTTTTTTTTTGAATCTCAAGATTGTTTATTTATTTCACATCAGTCAGTTTATTTGTAATTCGAAACTGACAATTAGAACGATAATTGCCGAAACGCTACAATATTTTAAATATTCTTACTTAACCAAATCCTATGTGATATTGAAAAATATGTGCGTGTACACGCCAGATGTTGGAGTAAAGAAAACAGAGTCAAGAAAGAGAGAAGCACTCTTTTTTTGAGATGGAATACCGAAAAAAATCACTATTTGCAACTCAAAAACCATCAATAAATATAACTCAAACGTCACTGAAAAGTGACAATTATAATTAAAATGAGAGTCAAAAAAGAATGAAGCGATACTTCTATTAGATAGAATGCTGAAAAATCACTATCTGTAACTCAGAAACCATCAATATTTGGAACACAAAAGCCACTGAAAAGTGCTACTTAGAATAAAAAAAGAGACTCAAAAAAGAAAGAAGCAGTATTTCTATTAGATAGAATACTGAACACTATTGTAACTCAGAAACCACTGAAAAGTATCATTTGGAATAAAAGAAAAAAAAAGAGTCAAGAAATAAGAAGCAGTATTTCATTAGGTAGAATACTGAAAAATCACTATTTGTAACTCAAAAACCATCACTATTTCTAACTCGAAAACCACTGAAAAGTATCAATAGGAATAAAAAAAAAAGATAGTAAAGAAAGAAAGATGCACTATTTCTATTAGTTAGAATACTGCTCAGAAGTTAGACGTCTTAGCCATTAGACTACTAGGCCTACATTCTAATCTCTGTAAAAAATAAAAATATATCATAGATATATGATTTACAAGGTGGTTCTAAAAGCAGTCGTAGATTGAGAGAATATAGACATCAAAAATTAAATTAAAAAAAAGCTTTTAAAAAATTTTAGTTTTAGTTTCCTTGATGTAATTTGTGTGTGTGTGTGTGTGTGTGTGTGTGTGTGTGTGTGTGTGTGTGTGTTTTAATAAATAAAAAATTGTTTTCCGTTACATAAGGGAGGCTTCCGGAGCGAAGCGACGGGTAGCCGACTAGTTTGTATAAAATAAGTACCAAAAAAAAAAACAAACACAAATTGCAAAAAATCAAACGTCAAAAAGGGGATGGGTTCTCGCACCTTTCGTTTACTTTCCCTTTGAGATTATTATCAGATAAAATTACCTCCAAAAACGACAAATACAAAAGAAAATAAACACAGGCCTGAAACTAGCAACAAACACAATGAAAACCAAGTTGTAAACGAGCGTTTTGATCAAAACAGACTAGTAATAAGACGTAACATAGGAATGGAGGAATATAAAAATGCATTGTGCGTTTTTGACGTTTTTTCAAATGCATGTTTATCCACAGCGCCACGATCACTTGCTTGAAAATTAAATGCTGAAAACAGTTTTTCGTGATTTCTCAATGGATTTTCAGTAGGAACTAACTCGGCTAATAGATATTTTGTAATATCATTTTTTTTGTATCTGGAAGTGGTGATAGGCTTTAGTAAGTTCAAATGAGTCTTATTATTTTAGCATCGAATCTTTTTTCGAAGATGAAAAGAGATAATACAAATATATTTAAGCGCGTAAAATTAAACACAGTTTATTAAAAAGGATATTGGCAATATCTTCCACATAAATTTAAAGAGTTGTAAAAAATGTATTAATAAGTCAATACTGTTTAATACTGATGATACTAATATTAATTTTTCCAACCTGAATGTCCAATTTTCGTTCCTATCTAATAAATTCGGAGAAATTGATTGCTGAATGTCGAAAACAATGAAAATTGAACGAATTTGATGAAAAAAGAGTAAATAAGAAACACAGTTTGAAAGGAAAAAGGGGAAAAAATGCACGTTTTGCAAGAAAAATGAACCTATAAAATGGATGAGTGCTGGAAATTAAAGAAGAAAAACGAAGAGTAGGAAGAAAAAAAGAAAGGAGTACAATGACAGCTGATACAATCACGACAATTTCTTCAAACACAAAGAGTTGAAACTCGAAAAAAGATGAGCATGAGTGATTAATTAATTCTGCTGGTAAGAGTTACATGACAAATCATGTCCTTATTAAGAATAGTCATTAAATTTGATTTAGTCATTCTTCAACAGTTTGATTTACCCGCAGATAACTAACCAATGCATGCAGAAGGTATTGGTGAAGATAAAACGGGAATCATAACATTTGAAAACAATATTAAATGCATCACTCCGACAAACCTACTTTTATTTGGACAGTGGACTTCTATTTGGACTATCTGTTTACCTTCACCTTAGTGTTCAAAGATAACTGGTTTAAATGCGAGTATAATCCTATAAAATTTTACTCTACTCTATTTATAGTAAAAAAGAATAGTCATTTCGTGCTGTTCCTAGTCTAATCATATTTTGAGCATTTTTGTCTATCTGTTACACAGATACCACATCTATACTAATAAAAACACCTCTTTAAATGGTCCAAATAAGAACGAGTTTTGATATCATGCAATTACTTTTGTCAATGGCCTGCTTACTTCTAGATTTGTTTTTTTAACCTAATTTCGGCATAAATAAAGTAAAGCTTAATGATGTGAAGATGTTGCTTAGAATAATACAGTGCCAAATTGTTCTGTCCAGATATGATTCAAAAACGCACAACATTCAGAAGTGAGATTTTTCAAGTATTTTTTTAAAGGTTTATTTAACATAAAATGAACAGAATAATCCAGTTTTAATCTCATTTCTATCAGAGTAGACAGTACGAATTACTCATAGCAGCATCAACAAATCTACTAACTTAAGTCTGTAGTATATCAAATATTGTAATTTTCAATGACCGACATTTGACTGCACAGCAGATTTGTAATTGATTTGTAATGTAGTTATAATTACAATTGCAAATTACTATAGATGCTACTCACAAGTGCGTGACCTCGAACCTTGAGAACCGCACGAAAATGTGCTTAGAACAAAAACAGTGGTTTAGTCAATCCCATCCAAAACTCAGCTGTTGTCTGCTAGCGCCATCCGACGATGGCGTATTGTATCTGCACTAACAAGAACTTAATCTCAAGATATTGCCACCGAAGACAACAAAATATTGCCAACCTCTTGATATGTACTTCTATAGACAATATATGCTCTACATGAGAAGGATCGTAGATTTTGAAGTCTACAATGTGAAAAACCACAAGTAAATTTACACGATCGTCATTTCATCATCAGACTTCACTCTGTGCTATACAATCAACTTTATGTTCCACTTTGCTGGACCTCTTCATTGAAATCCCACATCTGCACTTTGAAGTCTGAATACCTGTTAAACACTTCGGTGTTGCTGTGCAACACTAAATATAGCAATATAGTCACTACATTGAAATATGTTGTTTTGGAACTATTAAAAATCGATATTTTGTTTCTTCGCATTATCAAAGTTTCTCTCTTGGATCTTCAATAGGTGATCATTCAAATGTCTCTCGTAGTAAGACGTGCAGTTTTACATCAGAATGTCTCATACCACTGTTTTTGGCATGAGCGATTTATATTTATATTTATATTTTCTCAGCGTTCGAGGTCACGCACTTTCCTTATCAGTGTGACTGGAATGCAGTGAAACGCATTACGCGTTACCTATTTCACAGAAAAACAATGAACTTACGTTTCTTAAAATAAGTGAATTCTCCTTCAGATGCAGGTGAAATTAAGGATTAAAAAAATCCATATCAGGATTCATTTTTTTATCTAGAAAACAGTTTGGCTTCGTGATAATTAAAAAATAAACCTGTGTATCGTTGTTTTCAAATGAGTATATAGCAACAGTGTAATTTTACTTAAAGAATTGTAAAGACTAGAACTTTTGGTTCCAATACGGGCCTCAGTATTTGAGTGGTCCCAAAATTATGGTTTTGGTGGTGGTGGTGGGGTTCTTGAAACTGTACTTGATGAAGGAATTATACATAAAAAGTAGGTCTATTTAAAAATATCAGATTGTAAAGAAAGTTTCCGGAAAACAGGAAGCATGTGTTTTGAAGCTGAACAATCGTACACAACACAAAATCTACTCGTCAAGGTGTCCCCATTAGAACTTATGACCTTGGTCTACCGAACTAGAAGTGCAAATGTTCCATTGCGATAGGAGTCTGGCGAGCGGGAGTTAAAAAAATACAACTAGCCATCATCGTCAGTAAAAAAGGTTTTCTCAGCAAAGAAATTGGACAAGACCGAAAAGATGGAAGTCGGACGGGCCAGATCCGGGAAATATTGCCATTCCAGTTAATTATCGTAATGCTACATTTGGGCGAGCGTTATCGTTGTGGAATACGATTCGATTAATGAACGCTGGGCGCTTTTCTTGCAGTGCAGCAAGGCTAGGGTTCAACTATTGGATGCAGCAATCCTATGTGATGGAAGTATTCTGCGATAAGAGTTCGTAGTGGATCATATCTCGGCAATTCCACCAACAACTCAGTTCATCATGCAGTTGTGGCTTTGTGACCTTCAGTAAGAGTAGCCTTGCTTGGTCCATCCTCTATGACGCCTAACGTTCATTTATGGTGACCCATTTTTCGTCATCCTTACGAACATAGCCAAAAAATCCTTCACTTTTTCCTCTTTAAGTTTATATCAAATAGCAAATCAACACACAAATAAAAATTTAAAATGAAATTTAAAACATATTAACATATGTCGTTTTAATGTGTTAAATATTTTTTAAATTTCACTTTAATTTGTGTGTTGGCTTGTTATGTGACACAATTAATTTACTCATGCAAAAATTTTTAATTATTAATTGCCATTCTGTCAATCAAGGATTTAGCCTGCACACCTGTTTAGCTTTAAATAATGTAATACAAGTTATAAGTATAACTGGGTTTTATTTCATGAAAGTTTCCGGAAAACAGGAAGCATGTGTTTTGAAGCTGAACAATCGTACACAACACAAAATCTAATCGCCAAGGTGCCCCCATTGAACTTATGACCTTGGTCTACCGAACTAGAAGTGAAAATATTTCAAGTGATTTACTGATTACAAAGAATGAGAATATATTTCCGGAGTGGCAATTTGCATCTTTTTGCATGCTGACTTGCGAGACCCTGGTGGTGATCATCTGAACCAAGGACGTAAACATCTCAACATGGACGATCGGAGGTAGTCTGCTAGGTGCGGAGGTAAATATGTTAACGCGGACAATCGGTGGCCGTCTTTTAAGTGTGGACCGAGAAACTCTTGCAAAGGATTTAAAACTAAAAAAAAAACTAAAAAAAACCTAAATAAACAAAAGGCATATAAACCAGACAAATTAAAATAAAATAAATTAAAAATCCATTAAATTAAAAAATTAAAACGTTTTCTATTTTTAAGTTTTTAGTTGCCATTCACAGAAAAAAAAGCAGCGGTAAAAGCAGCGGTAAAAGCAGCGATAAAAATCAGCTATTATTTTCAACCTACAAAGTAGAAGAGCTGATTTAATCCTAGCAGTTATGGAAATTAGGACGGAAGCACATTCTTCATCCATTGGTAAGCTTCTATAAAAACTTAGAAGTAAGTTGTTCCAGATCCATATGATTAACCACAACAAGGAATTAACAACCTACTTACATAGCAAAGAAATCTTCTAACAAACTTTATTCAATTCTTTCCCATAAACAATATGTGGCAGTCCTGATTTTTTTCGGCCATGGTTTTCCCAAAAAAATTTTGCTGCTATTTCAAGAACTCATATCAAGAAACTTACAAAATTAAGTTAGCACATGGCCTTTCAAGTTCTACTCGTGGAATAGAGTTATTAATACAACCTGCAATTATATACCCGCATTTAAACTCAGTTGATTGGGAGAGGTCTCAATTTCGGAATGCCGGAGGCGGTGAATTATCAGAACTCCCTAGCCAATATAGAAGTGGGAATTTTGGAATCCAGAAACTTATATCCCACACGCTTCGATGTTCCATTTATAATATCATGAGAAGGAATTCTAGAAGCACTAATAATATCGTAGCAGTTAAAGAATAACTAAGATTTAATGTTGGTAAGCGATGATAAAGGGAAATAAGGCAGTTATACTCATTAATAAGCAACATATTGCCATTGGAAATGAATTTTTAACTACAACGGAAGAAGTTCAGTTTTTACTAAACAACAAAAACAAGTTCTCAATTATGTTAGGAAAGTTGGAAGGGATTTAAGAATGCCCTGATATATATATATATATACACTATATGGCCAAAAGTATCCGGACACGTCGTGCTGAGGTTTCTGAGGCACATGTTAATATGATATCGTTCCCCTATTGCATCCATGACAGCCTGCACACGTCTGGAAAGACTTTCCATCAGGTTTAGATAGGTGGTTGCAGGAACTGATTTCCAGGCTGCCATGACAGCTGAAGTGACTCCGGCAACGGAAGATGGGCGATGTGGGTGAGCACGTAATTTGCGTTTTATTTCGTCCCACAGGTGTTCAATGGGGTTGAGATCGGGGCTCTGAGACGGTCAGCAAGTTTTGGAACACCATGTCGTCAAACCACGGCCGCACAAGCTTCGATGTGTGTACGGGACAGTTATCCTGCTGCAAGAAAGCGGGCCTTCCCCAAACTGTTGCAACAGAGTTGGGAGGGCAGCGTTATCCTCAATGCCCCGATACATCACAGAATTCATGTTGCCCATCACAGAAACTAAGGGACTCAGGCCTAACCACGAAAAATACCCCCACACCATTATGCTGCCGCCACTGAACTTAACAGTTGGCACAATGAAGTCGGATAAGAAGCGTTCGCCGGGCATCCGCGAACCTTACATGCGTCCATCGGGCTGCCAGATTGTGAAGCGAGATACATTACTCCAAAGAACGTTTTCCACTCTTTCACAGTCTAATAGCTGTGAACTCTGCACCATTCTGACCAACGCTTCGCATTGATGGCTTGCACAGGGTGATTATAATTAAAGTTCAACTTTCAACATGCTGTAAAAAAAGAACCACTGCTCAGAATGACTTTAAATTTGAAATGTACACGAAGAAAGGGGAAATGGTATGGCATAAGAAAAAAAAATAGTTCCAAATGTTAGCAACAGATGGCGCTTTAAGCGACATAACGTAAATGGGTTCGGCTACAAGTGACATTTGAATCGCAATGCGACGGCTATGGCGTGAGTTGCACGTTAAACCAACTGTACTATTCAATGTGCATTACTTACGGGTTTTTACTGAAGAAATGACTTCCAAGTCATTCAACAGTTGTGGCACTCTTAGTTTAAAGCTCACCCACCAAGGCAAGGTCGTACCACATCGGATGGATAAATCGGTTTTTAATTGTCCTGAGGCCAAAACCGCATAAAAAGCAACAATGAAATCGGGTTTTAATTATCGCGAAACTTGCGCAAGACATGTTCAATATGCTGTCCACCGTTTTCTGCCACAAGTTGAAACCTGATACAGCATGCTCCAAATAGATACAGCATGCTCCAAACAGATCGGAGTGTCTCAGGGGTCACGTTGTGAATGTGCTGCGCAATGCGTGCCTTCAATTCAACTAAGTTTGCAATCAGAACCTCACAGCCAGAAATCACTAGGATTAAGATCAGGTGATCTTGCCTGCTAGGCTGTTGGAAAATAACGGCTGATAATTCTATCATTTCCGAAATGCCTCTTGAGCAGCTGCTTCACTGGCTTTGCAATATGCGGAGAAGCTCCATCTTGTATAAAAATGATGCTACCCACACATGCACGCTGTTGAAGCGTTGGAATGCCATGTACCCCGCATTTGTATAACAAATACAATGTGCCGTGCGCATGACACGTCTTACATTTTGCATATTATGACGCTTAAAGCGCCATCTATTCCTAATATTTGGAACTATTTTTTAGTCTTTTGATCTAGATCAGCAGACGAATATGCCCGTTTTGTTTGTCCGTCTGTGAAAAAGTATCGTTAAAATCTCATTAAATTATCATTAAAATCTCATTAAACTTTAATGATTAAATTGTTATGATTGCACAACAATCATAACAATCGCAACAATTGCGTCTTTTGCATTCGCAACAATCACATTTATAGTGATTGTTGTGATTTTCAAAAGGCGCAATTGTTGCATTTATTGGAAATAAACACAACGAAATTAAAAGCAATATCAATGATCAGAAGGCGATGCGAAGCATTGTGATTGATTTACTAATCGCTTTCCCTACCTTGTTACGCCATACCATTTCCCCTTTCTTCGAGTAAATTCAGTTCAAATTTCAGGTCATTCTGAGCAGTGGATCTTTTTTTACAGCATTGAAAGTTGAACTTTAATTATAATCACCCTGTATATATACAAATAAGATAACGTAATTTAAAATAAAAATAAAATGCATAAAAATAAATATATGTAAACAATACTGATGAAGACTAAGGAAGAGAAATTGCGTAATCTTAGGGAACCCATATTGGGCCATCGTTTGGACTGATAAACGTCATTGTAGCATTTAGAGTCCGTTAAAATGTGATTGGACTCTTTCTACTTCCGAATTTATTCTCGATGTGTCAAAGGCCTCCTGTCACCTCCTGTCATTATGAACTCGCCTCCTTGATCACATGTCCCTGCGGCTACTTTACTTTGTCTTTTTATATTCTCCAATTGTTTTTGTTTTTACTCCCTTGAAAAAGAACTGCTGGTTCAGGTGAAAGTGTTTGTATTTGATGTTCTAATGCAATTTATTTGAATTATCTAGTGTGGTGGCTTGTATTTTATTTATATGAAGGTAAGACTTTTTGAGAAATTTATTGATGGAATGTTGAAACTATCCCTGTTTTTTCCCAGACCAGTTTGGGATCAAAAGAATGCAAGAACCCCGTGCTTGCAAAAAGCTCTAAAATTTTTGATACCATTTGCAAACTCGTATTTATGCAAAATAAGTTTACAACTGCCATCAGAACAAAAGCGAGAAATCGTTTTGGACTTGAAAAGGATATCATTGTTTGAGTATCGAATTCAGAACCCAGATTTGAGAAGCTACTTTCTGAAAAATTGGCAAATTTAGTGCATTTTTTTTTATTTTACTTTATAACTACTGAAATATTTTTGGTTTTTTAAGTTCAATGTTGTTTTTGTTTGTTCATAAATCTTAATATATAAAAATGAATTTTTTTTGTTTGTCCCATATGCGTTCCTATACCATTCATCGGATTGGATAAAAGTTTGGTGAGTTGTGTTGTGCGCATGCCGGTGAAGGTTTCTGAATTAGTAGAACCATTTTTACAATATCTGGTGCGCGAGGCGTTTCAAAAAATGAGTGTATTTCCGGTTTCAATGTTTGCAGTTTCCGGTGCGACTCGCATTTCCAATGACCATCAACAAAGCAAAGAAAAAAAAGTGTGCGGACTAAATTTGGAAAATCCATGCTTCACACATGGACTGTCGTATGTGGCCTGCTCATGCGTCGAAAAATCTTCTGATGAATGGCATTGCAACGCATGCCGGGTACAGTTAGTAGAAATTAAATATATGTTAATAAGGAGTTTTTTTTTTAATTGTAAATCTTCTCGCGACCCACCTGGTTTAAAGAAGTTATAGTTCAAATGTGCTTTTTTTTAGGAGGTTGTTATTGAATCAAGGTGCATTTGAGGTACATTTATATACGTTGATGACCTGTTCCTAACAACGAGGCTGTTGGTGATATAAGTAACGTTTTTGATGACGGCCATTGAGATATAAGAATGGAATTAGAAATTGAACATCATAAAGATATCCCGTTTCTAGATGCTAGTTAGAAGAACACACAATAACATCACCACAGGCATTTTACAGGAAGCACATTTTATGCCGATTGCACTCCACTATAAATCCAATGTTTCGAACACAACGCAGCGGATAACCAAATGCCGTTTCTTTTTGTTATTTTTTTTATTCTCTATAATTTCTTTTATTTTTAAAATTTCTTTTGCAGTTATTTCCCTCCATCCCGCCACCCATCCTCTCTTTTCTTTGTAGGTGAAAAATGACATTACGAAATCTCTCCTAGGATCTTCGTGGTCCCACTTTTTAAGTGATGACCCACTATCGGCTTCAATTCACCCCCCCCCCACTCATTGCGTGTAATTTTTGAACGATTCCTTCCCACGAATTAGGTCATTTGACGTCACCCATGCAGAAGCTCTTGATTGGTCTCTCCTTGTTGTCTCTCTACCAGTTCTCGATTTGATAACTATTTTACTGTGAGAAGTTTCATTGTATTCTATATTTGAAGGCTGCGTGGAGCAGCAGAAGTTAATTATGTATTTTATATTTTTAATCCACTAAAAGTTTTTAATACACTTAAGATTTCGTAATTCCATGCGTGTTTTCGTTTTTATTACTTAATAACTTATTTACCATTTCATTATTTGAATTTTAAAAGATAACGTAAGTATATCCTTGAATGAAGAGAAAAAAAGAAAAATAAATAAAATAAGAGCGAAATAACAAAAACTTCAGCGCCCTTACATTTCTACTTGCTTTGTATGATAGTAACAACTACTGAATATATCTGTATAATTACACCTTTCATTAAATATATCTTCCATTCGTACGTAATTTCTACACAATTAAAAACCATTATAAAAAATTATTAAATAACCTTTTTAATATTAATAGAAGTCTAAATGCTTTTGAAGAATTATGGAAATTAAAAATGCTTCTTTCAAAGTGTACTTTTATTGCTTCTTGCAAGAAATCTTTGTAAGACAACCAGATAAGTTGAGATTCTAAGCAAATAAATAATCGAAATCATAACATATGAAGTCAGCAGTTGCTTTGAGTAATAAAGTGATTAATTTTGTTACTATCAATGAGAGAAAATTGAACATAATTACTGATAGAGGAATGATTTAAATCGCTGATTTCAATGTAGACCTCTATCAAAACATCATTGATTTAAGTTCATCATTATCTAATTCTGTGGTTACTACAGTTCCATATATTTAATTAAACCAAACAGAAATTTGAGCTCAGTCAAGTCGGAGAGAATAATAACGCAATATAATAAAGGCATAAGGTAATAAATAATGAATAATAAGTTAGACATTGTTTAGTATTGCTATACCATCACATGTTGAAACTTATTATTCGTTATTTGTTACGTTATATCACTATTACATTACGTTATTATTCTACCTGAATTGAAATAAGACAAAATCACTAGAAGTAGACTGCTACTTAAAACAGCCAAATATTCTATATTTTGTATGTTTTTATAGAAGAAGGATATTACAGAAGAAGGTATTACGAAAAGTTAATTATTTTAAAAGATCCCTCAGGTTGATGCTGTTTGTATCTTTCTACAACAGGTGTTTTAAGAAACAGAAAGCAAAAAACTTTTCATTCTCTTAACTTATTGCGACGTGGTTATATGGTTAAAGAAATCCAAATAATGGATGGAATAGTTAGGAAATGCTTTATATTAGTTCTTCGTAGTGTTGTATTAAAATAGTTGGCATTCTATCAAAAATTGTATCAAAAAATGCGTAGAATTGAAAAGATTAGTTATCTATTCATCTGCATCCTGAAATAAAAAATTAACCGGAAAATGTATTAAAATAGAATCATTGTAATCTGCTTTAATAAAGTATTTCGTTATGAGCTTAAAGTTATGCAAGGAATCATGTCCAGTCAACAAAAAATTTGAATAAAACAAATAGTTATACTCATAGTAGTAATGTTGACGAGTACTGTAAATGTTCTTATAAAGTCTTGTTAACGCCTGTACTCTTGAGTAATTATTTTAATAAAAATAAAAACTTTACAAATTAAAAATTACATTAAAATTAATTTAAAAAAACAAACACATTTAAAAATCACAACCAGGTTTCCTTCCCGAGAGGGAAATTTCTCAATTATAATTAGTTATAGTATAGATACACTTTCCTCTCTTTTGCCAGACCAGCGCTGCCGACTACTTTTGACCTCTTCTTCTTCTGTGAATGAGTCTTTTTTGTTTTCTTCCTGATTGATTAGCTGACCTCTGGATGAACTAACATTAGCGGAAATCAAGATATCTATATTTTTAAGCTTACATCCAAGTCCAACTGCTATTGGTGCTGCAAACTGCCTATCTTCAAAGGACTGCTAATTAAGTCTCATTGATTCTTCACTTCACTGCCTGAAGACCAATTTGTTGGATGTCTAAATCGCATTTTTCTTTAATGAAGCTGAAAACTATCTTCTAAAGAGCTGCTACCACTGAAGAAGACTTTGCAGCAGCAGACATCTGGCTTTCTGAGAACACTGCTGGCCATTGAAGTACAACGCTATAAAAGACAAGATTTTTTCCATTTCTTAAAAATGTTATAAGCAAAAAAGTTTCCTCGTTTTCTTTTTTTTAGACCTACTAGTAACCTTTGATCACAGGATCTTGATTCTGAGGTCAGTTTCTTACCATTCATGACCACGACCTCATGTTTAGAAGATCGTTCTGGAGACCTCATTATTAACATCCGATCGTTTACCTGACAAAACGCAAAGAATACGTTTACTTCACGTATTAAATAAAGAGAAAGAACACAACCAAATAAATTAAATGTAAAATAATTATATTTAATAAATAGATTATACAAATAAATACATTACGATGCTTGTCTTTTACATCGGAAAAAGAATCATGTAGGCGCGGAGAGATACTTTCAGATGCCTTTGCTGAAATTTGGCCCCGTGACTTGTAACTTTGTACTCTACGCGATTGTTTGTCTCCAACGTTAAACCTTGCTCTCTCTCTCTCTGTCACCTTCGTTCGTAACCCGAGGCACTGTTCATTACCCGAGACAAAAAATTTTCGAAGTTATTGTTAGGAACCCGAAATGTTCGTGAACTGAGTCGTTTGGAACCCGAGATTTTACTGTATATGTATATATATATATATATATATATATATATAATAAAGCCCAGTTATCTTTTCTTAAACCTGTTTGGTATGTCTCTTCACTTCAATAATTAAATTATATTGATCTTCACTCAGAAATTGAAAGAAGAAAATTTCTTTTCTCGAATGAGAAAAACAACTACTGCTTTCTTGTTTAAAAAAATCAAGTGTTCATGATTGGCAGCTCGAAAATGATATTTCACCAATCTCACAAAATAACATGAATCAGCCTCTCGCTCATTCCCCTGTCGCTCGTCCTTAAAGTGTTTGGACTTCGGCGGGTAGCGACAGCGAAGTCTTCTTACAGAGACGTTCTACTTGGATGACGTGACAAACTCAAGACCACTTATTCCGTCCATTGTTGTATACATGCACTGTGCTTGAAGATCACATCCAAGTCAAAAGAACTTCCTCTGTGCTTTGCCTGATGGGCTGAATACACTATCATGTCAAATCCAACGTGCAGTTGCCGTAGATAGACGAAATGAGAGAACTTCAGGGCAAATTTCTGACTCAGCCAGGAGAACATCACTGCTCCAATACGTTCTCTTTGGTTAACACTAATTAAATTTAACAACTAGGTTTGATAAAAGATGAAACTCCATATCTCATTCATTTTCCAGGTAGTAAAGGATGTCCGTTCTTCCTTGATATATGTGCGCCAGGCTTCACTGAAATCGCAGACTTTTAAGAGGAGTTGTCAGCAGACCAATCACATTGTAAGGTGGGATTGTCATGAACAATCATTTTCAGACAGCCAATCACGAAACACTTGCGTTGCTTAAACGAGGAATCGGCAACCATTTTCTCTCTCGATTCATATTTTCTTTTTTTAATTTCTGAGAGAAGGTAAAAAGCAGTGTCAACAAGAGTGTAATTATAGTAGTAAAGATATTAATAAACTTGTATAAAAGAAGATAGATGGGCTTCAAAAGTTTTTTCTTTAAACAAAATAAAAAAAGAAAACAAAGAAACAAAGAAACACCACCCAATCTAGATCCAATTTCATCTAGAGCAAACAGCCATCTTGGCGCCACCGACCCTCTTTATAAATGAGCGAAATAACGATCTATAGTCTATTAACCGTGTAGTTTTTTTTCTTTACTGCTCTACTTTTAAATAATGGACAGTGATGTTATATAAAATTCTTTACGCCATCGTTAATTACCTTTCTAACAGATACAGCTCCATTCAAGTCGGTTCAGTAGTCTCTGACATAAGCAAAATAACGACCAATAGCTTGTTATCTAATTATTTGCTTAAGATAACAGGAATTAAGTAATTACGCTTTTATATTTTAATTCCTTCGTTACCGCCCGAAATGGAGTTTCATCTTATTTTCAAACCTACTTGTTAAATTTTGTTAGTGTTCGGCGCCTCATGGCTCTCGGGCTTCTTCCCATAGATCCGGCCTGAATTTGAAGCGAATCGATGAGGTTCTCTCGTTTCTGGCTGACTGACCGCAAAATATCTACGATTTCTAAAATAAGTCGTCTTAGAAAATTCTAATTCAATGTTGCTTTTATTCTTTGTTTTAATTTGTAACGAACTATTTACATTGGAATAAATAGTTTTAATGTTACTTTTATTTCTTATTATTTCGTGTTGCAGTTCCCAAAATATGTGCGCTAAAACATACAAATCACTGCCACCTTCTAAAAACAGCCATCTCTGGTCAATTGCATGCAAGATCGAAGAATATCATCTACAAGCACCTAAACCCTGTTTCATTTTATTCCACCCTTATTTCATTTTCATTTATTTATGGTTACAGAAATGAAAAAAAATATCATCGTCGTTGAGAAGATCCATTATACACAAACTTGCCGCGGAAACTTTGTAAGAAAGCTGCATTTCCAGTTGGGAAACCGGTGACAACGGACGTAATGCTCTCTATTCGCAAATTCATCGCGAAAGTATCGTTCAGTTTCGCACCTCCGTGTCGTTATAAAATGAGTGTCCACCTTCAGCATATCCTAATGTTTCGTTTATATTTCTATTTATATCTTCGACGAGCTACTTCAATTTAATGGTTCAGTTAACTAAAAATCAGTATCGCTGTTCAACCAATTTTACTATGAAATCAATAGGTAAAATTTTTATTGACAATTTATCAGAAATTATTAAAATGTTTATTGTTGTTACTATTATTATTCCAGCAATCAAACGCATTACTCTAATAGAGTCTTCAGCGCAATTATTAAAATTTTTCACAAACGGTTAAATTTCAATCAAATTTAGATAAAAAAGAACAGTTATATTTTTTTTTTACAAGTAACGAAAATGGAATTTGCTTTAAAACAGAAATCAATTATTTTCCATCAAATGACTAATGTTTCCTTAGAATTAAGAATTCAAATCATGTTAGCTGGTTTTATAATACGAATTATGTATGTAAGGTAAGAGCAAAGAGCATTTTACGTGTAGTCAACATATAAGTCCACAAATTAGAGCCGGTACACCTGGTTAAGATATGACACATCAATTTAATCAAAAGAATTATTAATACATAACTTTAGTTTCCATTGCTAAGTGCAATCATTTTTCAAAGTGGAATATTACAAGAATAATTAAGCTTATATATAAGGGATGCCTTGCGGAAGCCCCAAAGGAATCATGATGTGACATCTTAATACAGCAGCACCATCACCGGAGGAATCCGGAACTGGAAACGTAAACATCAG
Source organism: Thereuonema tuberculata (assembly GCA_023159025.1). Lineage (NCBI taxonomy): Eukaryota > Metazoa > Arthropoda > Chilopoda > Scutigeromorpha > Scutigeridae > Thereuonema > Thereuonema tuberculata. Next base: position 59,641,802 of record JAFIDM010002131.1, read on the forward strand.
CATATGCGATTGTGGTAGTCGATCAAGTCTGATCAAGTGGCCACTTGTGAACAAAGCACAGTTGTTTGGAAATTCTAGGTCGAAGAGAATGTTGTGTAACTAAAAACTGAACGTCCAAATTAAAACTTGTAAAGGAGTAAAATATTAACGCCACGAACTCAGCCAGCCTCATGTCGACATGAAAGCGTCGAACAAATGGCTGACGAGTGGTGAGCTGTTTGGGATGACTGAAGGGTTCGTGATAGCTGTACAGTCATCCCCAAAAGCAAATCGTACAAGAAACACATTCTGCACGACGCAAACATGACGAAAAATGCAGGAAACGCCACACTACGCATGAGACGATCGATCACATAATATCTGGCTGTCCCCTTCTATCCCAAACAGACTACCTCCACCGACACAATCAGGTATCACCGATCGTTCAACCACAGCTAACACACAACACCTACTTATTACGAACACGATCCCGGACTACATCACAAAGCGTACTATGGTAACCCTAACATAACCAATACTGGGATCTCCCCATTCACACAGACACAACCATACATCACAACAGATGTGACATCCCACTTGTTGATATCTATCTCATTGATATTGCAGTGCCTATCAACAAGAATATGCAGAATAACTCACGCAGACAAGATCAGTAAATATACGGACCTAGCACACAGGCTCCAGAAGCAGTGGAAGCAGAACCGAGTACGTGTTGTATCCGTCGTCCTGTCCGCCACTGGGCTGGTGCCTCACACATTGCACTACAGCCTCAGCACACTAGGACTTCACAAAAACTCTTATGCACAACTCCAGCAGGCTGTGGTACTCAACACTACACACAAAGTTAAGAAATCTATGGATACAACCACACATTCCTAATCATGCAGATTTCTTTATGCTTGGCAATATGTGCTTTGGTCCTTGATCCGCCATGTTGTCTTTGCTGGAGAAACCTAAGGTTTGAAACTTTTACATAATAATAATAAGCCCCTATGGAACATATCTCCTCGAGGTGAGAGCGGGAACTACGCTATCTTTAGGGTAGACTAAAGGGTCCAATCATCTATAATGAGCCTCCGTTAGGCAGAGGACTCCGTTTCGAAAATATACTACAGTCTCCTGCAGGTGGTGGGGGAGAAAGTAGTGTACCATTCTGCAGTATGGCTACCATATACTTAACCATACTTAGTCCGAACGGTCTGAAGTGTTTCGTCTGTGTCAGAGCAGGAGGCCAACATATTCGGAAACCACGCCAGCGCATCCGATGATTATCGCAGATGAACTAGGATCGCGACTTCTACACCGTGTACATGCGTGACTTCTACACCGTTACACAGTTAGGGACTCGTCTCACAGGATACAGATTGCCACTACACCCTCATTCACCACGCGTTATCCAACGTTACAGCTTACTGAGCAGCGGGTAGCAGATCAGTGACGTTCCATAGTAGTCTCGCATGCATACTTGCACAAATTAGGAAAGAAGTCACTGAATCCAACCATAGGACACCACACCACCAGAAGATATCACATTATGGCAAACACCGAAACAACCTCTATCCCTCAGTAGACATGCCTCAACAATACAAATAATGACATATTACAAGCAGCACATGATCATTTTTGCACTGCACTAGATCCCCGCAGGCACAGACCCCACACTCAGGCCGTACTCCCGAAAATACACAAATCAAAACAACTCTCCACAGTCATATACCATGTCAACACATACACTATCCCACATTAGACAATAACAATGTTCAACATTAGAAGACATACACATCCATGTACTGCGTGACACAGGGAGCCATTTGGGCACTTGTTTGATTCCAAGTACTTCCCACTACACCACGTACTTCACACTATACGATCACAAGAATACATTCCCCCATGGAGACGTCGCCTTGAGGACTGCATCAGCGACCTTACAGGAGACATATCCAGGTTCACCCAAAATTGTGCAACAAACAAAACAAAAGAAACTTGTTTTCCCCCAAGTTAGAAAGATATTCAAGCATATAAACACTCGCCATTGACACTCAAACCATCACAACCAGTTTCAGGAACATCTGGACAAACTAAACAAAAACTGAGTGCACTTGCAAAAAGATTACAAATATATAAACAGTGCACTCTGCGCAAACAACAGAACAACACTTTCCAATATAATGAGAAAAAATTCTTCAGATCCCTTAAATCGCCCTCTACTACACCCAACACTCCCACCAGCAAGCATTACATGAATACTGGTCGTCTTTGTGATACAACTCCATCGACCACAACCATAACCATGGATAAAAGAGGAACAACAACTCATTGAACACTTACCCTACACGTTCTTCCATGAGATTACTCTCGCCGACATACAGACAGCACTATAACATGCACAGCTGGAAGGCTCCTGGTGCAAACGATATTCAGAACTTCTGGTTCACGGCCCTACATGGGAAGGGATTGGGAATGGGAATCTTACACTCAGTGACGTAATCCAATACATATAACATATGCCTCTTTTCCTCAAGCAGAGGAAAAACATACCTACAGAGGAAGAACACTGACACTACAAACTACCGTCCAATCACTTGAATTTCCACAAACTCATCACCTCCTGCCTTGCAGACAAAACCTACACACAGACGCACACACATAACGTTCTTTCCTAACAGCAGAAGGGCTGTCGCGGGAATTCCCAGGGATGTAAGGAGCAACTCCTTATTGACTCGGTAATCCTCCTGTAGGCGCGCGCGAAGAATAGGAACTTATACATCGCGTACATCGACTACAAGAAGGCATTTGATTCGGTCCCTCATTTTCTGGCTCCTAAATACTCTACATCTCTATAAAATCGGCATTCTTGGATGCCACGATAAAGAGTTAGAACACAGCATTACATCTACGCACTTCCAACACCACCATCACTACAGTTCCCATTCCCATCAGGAGAGGAATTTTCCAGGGAGACTCCTTGAGTCCTCTTTGGTTCTGCCTCGCCTTGAATCCATTGAGACAAATGCTAGACAACACAAAACACTGTTATAGGCTTACCTATACAAAATCACACTCTTACTGTGCATGGATGATATTAAATTGTATGCCATAAAGAATCCTCACAGTTCACCAAAGACATTGGAATCGACATGAATTGACCATCCAATCTATGGAAGACGGACAAACCTACAGGTACCTGGCCTTCCAACAAGCGCTCGTCATTTACAATGCAAACATCAAAAAACGCACACAAGCACACATACCGTGCTCACGTTCACAACATCCTCAAAACTCAAAGCAACATCAAAAATAAAATTAAAGCCATTAGCACTTTTGCCTTCCCTACACTAACATATTCCTTCGGCATAATTCCATGGACAAATACCAAACTCCAAGCACTACAATGCACAAGACGAACTTCATTCACGAAACATAACATGCACCATCCCAAGTCCGCCACAGAAAGGATGAGTCCTTCCCGCAAAGAGGGAGGACAATGACTCATATATGGGTTCAAGAATTAAATAATCTTTTATTTGATCAATTATTTTAATTGATTTTATTCGGCGTTAACTTGGAAATAAGGATAAATTCAGAGAAACCACGAAAATCATTCTTATTTTTTTAAGATATTTGAAAATTCTGACGAAATATTTTCAAATTGTTGGGAACTATTTATTCTCAGAATTAAATTTGAATTTACTTACTATAACTTCTTTGGTTTAAGTAATTTTTATTTTTGTAAACAGTCATGCTAGCAGCATTTTCTGTTGTCGCTTTTCACAAAAGACTTGTATGATGATGATTACATAATAGGCAATTCTAAAAAGTATTTTACTTTAAATAAAAATGCTAGTAGTTTGTCTAGTAATTATACAAATTTTAATTAATATTTCTGTGTGTAAAATTAAAGTAAAACGAGCTGAAGTTCATACTCCTTGGTGGAAAAAAAAAAACCAAACAAACATTTGCTGATCTGTAGATATATTTGCTGATCTGTTATTAACAAATGTAAATTAATTTCATATAATTTACTGCAATACAATAAAACATTTATAGCCAGTTCTTTAACATAATACAATCTAAATGTACTATGTATTTTTGTACTATGTACTATGTAAGTCTTATCAATTAAAAGGAATACAGATTTACATTTTTTTTTGCTGATACTCAGAAACTAATCAAATTATTAACTAATTTGATAACTTTCAAAACTTGAAATTTTCAATTGTCAATATTAAGATATTTTCTGTTTTAAGAAAACAATATATATTTATATATATATATATATATATATATATATATATATATTGCAATTTAGTTAATTTTTTACTTATAAAATGATTATTAAATACTGAGATTTCTTAATAGTAACTTACCTTTATGCTTTACAATTGAATATGATTCCACTGTAGATCTAGTAACAAAAGAGCATTTCTTTTAGAGTACCTATGAGAATGTTTTATTTTTGCTACATTAATATAAAACAATTCATGCACTTGCCGTTTCTGCTTAATAACAGTGATCTTATAATAATCACAAATTTATTGATGATGTCTTCCGTACCTAGATTTTTTTTCTTTTTCTTTATTTAAATAATCAGTAAAATAGTTTCTCTTTCATATAAATTTGTGGTCCTCAAAAAAGGAAATTTTAACAGTAATCCTTGTTTGGGGATACTTATTTGGGTACTCACAGTGGGATCACCTGCTCCTAGGTTTTTTTATAGAGATATGCTCCTCTGAAAATATGTTCTTTCTTCTTCTAAATATTTATTAAAATACCTAAAAGTATCACAATAATAATCCAAACAATGCAGGCTCTCTCAAATATTATCACTTTTTTATATCAATAAACTAATTTTTTAAATAATTTATTCTTGAACAACAATTAATATTTACTGTAACAACATATGCAAATTTTTAAACAAGCATTATAATTTTTGAATGAAACAAAAAATATTAGGTCATTCACTTGCTTTTTTCACTTCTGCTACAGTCTTTCCACATTCTTTCTCTCAAATATTCCCTTCTTTACACATTCCAATTCTAGATTTCATCACTCATCTTCTTTACACTCTTTACTTTGCATTCTTGCACTAGTTTGCGTCACTCATCTTCTCACATATTCCTTTCTATATACAGATTCAGCCTTCTAGTCCAGTTTTTATCACACATTCTCTTCTTTACAGTCACTGCATTTCTATTCTCAGTTTTCAGTAATATTATGGAAACATTTTCTGTTTAAACAAACATTTACACTGCACTCACTTGCACAAATTCAAATCATTTATTCTCTAGGAAATCACTGTGCATAAGTATTGAATGACAGATATTTACAATAACAGCACATCACTTAGAGAAATTCAAAGAAGTTGACTGTGCATACTCATAGAATGACAGATATTTACAATAACAATATAACATAATTTAAAACGATTACAAAAAAGACTAAATTCAGATATTTTAATACATCAAATTAAAATTAGTTAAATAATTTTGTTAATTAACTGCCTTAACATTCAATCATATTTATTGTTGCAAACACAGAAACTTTGCTCTTCATAACCATATTATTATAAACTCTTTAATTCCATACACTTTATTTATTTACATTACATGGCAAATTTTCGAAAGCTAACCAGCTTTCTTTCTCAAGCCTCCATCGTAATAGGGAAAAGAAACCCTATCATTTCTCTTTCCCTAACGAAAAATAAAATACAAACAAGAATTTTTGGAATTCTAACATCAGAAACATCAGATGCTCTGCTTCTCGCGAAGCATTGTTACAAATAAATTGCTTAATCGAATAATGTCCAAATATTATTAAATAAAGTCCAAATCACTCTTTATTATTTTTAGGCCTTGAATTATTATCTTTGAATAAATATTTTTGAATAAATTCCCTCTTTATTATTTTTATCTTTGAAAAATATTTTGAAGATTCATCTGTAAACTGCTGAATCGAATAATGTATAATTAATTTATAATGAATAATTAAATAATGATTTGGACTTTATTTTCAACAATATTTGGACATTATTCGATTCACCACTGATTGTTGATGATGAGGTAAAACAATATTTTTGTGAATTTTTCAAAAACTTGTAAGCATGGGGTGAAATAGTATAAAGAAGGCTAGAAAAAACCTTGAACTCTGATGAACATCTACAATATTTTTTAGCAACTAAGTGAATTTGCTCCTTTAAAAATTTCAAAACTTTCTTTTTATCACTACTAAGTTTTTCCTCTATAATTTGAAATACTCAAGTCAGCATAACTAAGAACATCATCAGCAACTCTATCTTCAGATGTTGATGAGTTCTGAAGTATATCAAGAAGTATTCTCATATCATGAATCCTATCAGGAACATTGCAGTTGGACAAAATTTTCACTTGTAATTTCATGTAATATATGCTCAAAGATATATTTTCATGCACAGTCACCTTCATCCGTTATCCATAAAAACAAAACACAATTAGGTCTGGCAATAACAATCCACATACAAGGAAGATTTTCAGACTCCAGGCACATATTTAGATCATTTAAATATGTTAACCTGTTTTCTTCATCCAGTGAAAATGTGAAAGAAGGTATCTACTCAAATTCAATTACTTTATTTTTCTAATGAAATTGTTAAAATTAAATCTGCCGAATTAACAACAGCTCATCTTTGTTGAATTTGTTATCTGAAAGTCCTTTCTTGAAATAGCATTAATTCACTTCTTCCTGAGGTCCTCATCTTTAGGAAATGGGAAAACTTGAACTTTAGGTCCTTTACGGCCTGGCACACAACAACGAAAAGGCATCTTTTTTCGATTTGAAAGGTTTAATTTACACTTAAAAAGTAAGAAATAATAAATAACTAACTAAAAAAAAAACACACACACTTTTACAGTATTACTAAGCTGCTATTTAATTAAATTGTTGTTATAATTTAATTTAATTGTTTAACTAAATCTGCTTTTCATAAATATCTTTTTTGTAAATCTTTAAAAATTAAGAAAATTAAATAAAACGAAGGTCAAATAATAAAAATAATAAAAAAAAAACCTTATCTTTTATGGGTCCGAAGACACTGCTACAATTTTCACGTGAAATGAAATAGACTTAGTGGCTTCCAGAGTTCTTGGCGCTCACAAGCTTGTCAAATAGTAAAAAAAAAAAAAATACTTTAACTGAATTAAAGGTAAGGTTAATTAAGCTTTAACCTTAGCAAATACTTGCACAAGTTACTAGTGATAGTGAAAGTATTCCAAAAAGTTTAAATTTGGAGAGCTCGAGAAAAAAGTGTCACTATGTGCTCACTGAATCGCGAAGGACTCCGGAAGTGGCGTATGTAACTGGTTGCCAAGAAGCGCGCTGGCCTTGTTTCTTAGGTGGTGTTGATTAGAGTCACCCTCATTTAAGATGTACTGGGACCGCGCCATTCACACAGACAAAACCATCACAACAGATCTGAAATCACACGTGTTGATAAGTTCAACAAACAGACCTATCTCATTGATATTGCAGTGCCTATCAACAAGAACATGCAGAAAACTCACGCATATAAAATCAGTAAATTTACCGACCTAGCACACGAGCTCCAGAAGCAGTGGAGGCAGGATCGAGTACGTGTTGTACCCATCGTTCTGTCTGCCACTGGTCTGGTGCCTCACACATTGCACCACAGTCTCAGCACCCTAGGACTTCACAAAAACACTTATGCACAACTGCAGAAGGTGTGGTACTCAACACTACACGCATAGTTAGAAAATTAATGGACCTAACCACACATCCTTAATCACTCTAGAAGAAGGTAATTTTTCATTCCCGATATTGCTGACAAAAAAAAAAGTAGTAGAAGCAAACAACAATTTCACTTTTATCTTCATTAGAACAATAAACCTGATTTATTTCAGTAACTTCAAAGTCAGGTTTCAAACTTAATAACTATGATTCCAAAAATTTTACTGCCTATTCTGCAATTGGTTTGATATCGAAATTTGTCTCCAAGTTATCTTCTTGCTTAAACCCGGAAAGTTATTAAATTGAAAACATTAAATCAACTAAAGCAAAATGGAGAATTGTGGTCAACTGTTACTGTAGATTTTCACTACATTTGGTCCATAAGTGAAAAAAAACCTAAAGAAATAAATAAAAAAAAGACAAACAAAGCAGGCGATGCCAAATCGATAGAAAAGTACAGAAAAAAATCATTAGTGAAAACAAAACCCGATGCAATTATGTAGATGAAGAGGAAGAAAATAAAATAACCAAAGATTGATAAAAGAGCTAATAATGAAGAAATTATAAGACTTAGATACTATAAAATAGGATTTAAAAGACATGAAAGAATCTCTCTAATTCTTGTACACTAATACCATGAAGTTACATAAAAATGCAAATTACTAGAAATTGAAAACAAAGAACTACAGCAAAATGTGAAAAAAATTTTCCCAAGAAAACAGAGAAATGAAAGAAATATCAATGCTGGACAATAAATTAGATAAAAAAGAACAGTACCCTCGGCATAAAATACAACAGAGAAGAAACCCTGGAGGGAATTGTTGAGAAACTGAAAAAGATATTAAATACAGAAAATGCAAGTTCCGAGATAGATGTCATTCACAGAGTGCCAATTAAAAACAAAGACAAACCTTTTCCAGTTATTGTGAGATTCACTGACAAGAAATCCAAAGAAAATTGGATGCATCGAAAAAAGGACAAAGAATTATAAACAGTGATAATTTTAACAATAACGATAGAGATCCCATCTTTATCCATGAAGAAAAAAAAAAGAAAAACCTCCTATAGCAAGCTAAAACCAAAGCAAAGGAGAAAAATTACAAATATGTATGTATTAGAAATTGCAAAATTTTAGTTAGGAAAACTGAAAATACAAATGTTTTACAAATATCCAATATAAATGATCTAGAAAAAAAATCTAATCAGAAAATAATTTTTATTCTCCAATTCTTTTCTGTTTTTATGAATTCTACTCACAACGAATCTGATTTTGAAGATGAAACCAAAAAACAAAAAACAAAAACCAAAATCAAAACCCAAAAGCATAGAAAATTTAAATGAATGGTTCAACATTTCACATAATCAAAATAACAAGAATACTATTAAAAGTAATTTCAGAATTAAACTTCTAAATATACGTTCAATCCGTCTCAACTGGGATTTATTGCAATGTAAAATTATTAATCTGTTAGATTAGCTAGATGTATTGATCTTAACAGAGGTTAATATCAATGACAAGGAATCTCATCTAGATCAATTAAATAACTTTGAAAAACTGTGAAAATTAGGAAATAAGAAAGATGGAGTGGGATAATAATTTTTTTTATAAAAAGGAACCTTAAAAATTAGGTTAAAAAAAATCAAAGAAGAATAATTTATATTATTCAATTGATATATGTATATTTAATTTATGATGTTCTTTCTGTTTAAGTTATTGTTTGATATGCTAGTTTCTTATTTGCTTGAAGAAGGGAATGACGTAAAATATGTTCCCGAAAATTCGCTGCTTTAGTATTTAAAAAAATTATTTTAAATACTATGAAAGGGGTTGTGGAGTCATTTTTATACACGAGATGAAAAGAAGAGAGATAGTAGAAGAATTTGGTTTAAAGAAGTAAACATTGATAACAACTACTTTGAAAATATTCTCATTATAATACAAGATCAAATCAATACAAGCAATTTAAATATCATTGCTATATACAAGCCTCCATAAAATAAATAAATATAATCATTGCTATATACAAGCCTCCATAAAATAAATAAATATAGTGATTTAAAAAAATATATATTTCTTACAAGGGATCTCCGTGACCTCGAACGCTGAGAATCGCACGAAAATGTGCTTAGAATATAAATTGCTCATCCCAAAACAGTGGTATGAGTCATTCCCATGCAAAACTCAGCTGATGTCTGCTAGCGCCATCCGACGGTGGCATATTGCACTAACAAGAACTTATTCTCAAGTTATTGCCACCAAAGACTAATAAAATATTGTCAACCTCTTGATGTGTACTTCTTCTATATGAGAAGCATCATTGATTTTGAAGATTACAATGTGAAAAACCACAAGTTACACGATCGTCATTTCATCATCGGGGCACTTTGAAGACTGAATAGCTGTGCAACAGTATCAGCTCAGTAGGAAAAGTTTGCTGTTCAGATAGCGTAATTATTTTAAGCAGAGAGAAATATGGCAATATAGTCAGACATTGAAATATATGTTTTTGGTCCTATTATATCGATATTTTGTTTCTTCGCATTACCAAAGTTCCACTCTTGGACCTTCAATAGGTGATCATTCAAATGTATCTCGTGGTAAGACGTGGAGTTTTGTTTGAGAAGAACTCATACCACTGTTTTTGGCATGAACGATTTATATTCTAATCACATTTTCGTGCGGTTCTCAGCGTTCGAGGTCACGCACTTCCCATGTTAGGGAATTAGAAAACATATTATGAATGGATGTTATCCGAAACACTATGACTATCCTAATTGGAGATATTAATATAAACTTACTAAAAATAAATGATAATATAACTCTTCATTATTTAAGAAGTCTTTCCATCAACGGCTTCAAAATGTTCTCTTTGGAATAACAAGACTTCATACAACAATCACACAAAAATAAACCAACTTAAAAAACAAGTAATATAACATATAGATAAATTCAATGGCAATGCTACAAATTCGAAAGACAAATGGATTGAAATAAACAATATTTTAGTTAGGAGAAAAGAAGATAATAAAGAACTTAATCGTCTAATAAATACTATTAAATGCAGCAACAAAGAAACAAAATTAGCTAATAAATTTTGTAGTATTTTCTGTAATAACTCAGATGGCACCTAAATGCAAACACGACTTACTGACGAATCGTTGTACACTACGGAGTGATTCTAACTCAAAGTTTATTCGAGAACCTCCTATTACAGAAATCGAATACATTCTAAAAAATCTAAACAACTCAAAATCATAAGAATAGATAATCTATTTATTAGTGAGATCAAAAAATATAACTTATTACCATTAATCTATTCTCAAACATTGTAGTTATTCTAATAAATAAAATAATCTAGACACAAATCAATCCAGACAGCTTAAAAGTATCAAAAATTGTTCCAATATTTAAAAGTGATAATCCCCTTGCAACCTAGCAAACTATAGATCCATTGCTATACAGCTTGTATTTAATAAAATAATAGAAAGCTGTCTCTCCACAAAACTGAAAATCTACCTGGAAATAATAAAAATAATTAATCCTGAAGAATACGCTTACCAAAAAAAAATTAAGAGTTCTACTTTGTTAGAAATTAAGTAATGAAGTTAACTAACATTTGAATAAAAATACATTCCTATTAATGCTCTCTGTTGACTTAAGTAACGCATTAGATTCAATTGATCATTGCATATTACTAAGGAAATGGATCATTACATATTATCCGATATTGGTATTAGAGGAGAATTTTAAAAAATTATTTACAAAAAAAGAAAAATATGTGTTTCTATCAAGAATTCGACAAGCAAAAAGAATAAAATATTGAAAGGCGTATCACCGGGATCAAATTTAGGATCCACATTATTTTGAATATTATATTAATGACCTTTTCAATCACATTAAGTACAGCCATATCAAAGTATATGCCGACGACATTCTGATATACGTTGGGGATAAACATAATAGGTTACAGAGGGACCTTCTGTAGGTTAATAGGTTTAATAGGCAACTAATAGGTTACAGAGGGACCTTCTAGAAACACAAAAATAGATGAATGACAATAAACTGACAATAAATAACAATAAAACAAACTTAATGATAATATTTCTAACATCACACCAAATTTAAATGTAAAAACTACATTTAAAATGAAAAAGCAAATTTTCGAAAAGAATACACGTCTTTTCAAGCCTCAAATAACAATAAGTTGAAGAACAATACTCCAAATTACATTAAACTCCTCGAGAAACTATTAACAATATTTGAAACCAATACCAATATGGGAACTTTACATATTAATGATATTATGTCCGAAAAAACAAAAATCCTAGCTCAATACCAACAGTTTATCTTCACACCCACAAATGCTAATAATAATTAATAGTATAACAAATGATAATACGTCCGAAAAAACAAGATCCTAGCTCAATACCAACAGTTTATCTTCACACCCACAAATGCTTGCACTCAAATAATCCTGTCTGTCAAAATTGTCACAAAATAACATAACTCCATAAAATACTTAAGCATTATAATTAATAGTACTTTCAATTGGGATAGCCATTAACAATAAAAAACTAAACGCCATATCATGCATCTACTATAATACAAAAGATACATTTCCACTCAAAATTAGGATTTTAGTTTACTTTGCTTTCTTTGATTCTATCCTCAATTATATCACTAACGTTTCGATTAGTACTACATATTCTAATTTAACAAATATAAGTTTCTCCAAAAGAAAATACTAAAAACTTATTAAAAGTAAGTTTTAATTATTATTAAAAGCAATCCAGATATTATTATTAAAGTTGATATTTCCTAAAAACATATGGAATAATATTAATAAAAGGAAACAAATATTATTAAAATATAATATATTATATCATAAACAAAAATTTATATATAATATAATAATAAATAATTTTTATAGTGTAATTAAATTAAAAGATGAAAGTATAAAAGAAAATTATAATTTGAGAAATAAAAATAGAATAAAACTTGATTATCCTTATATATATAATGAATATGGTATAAGAAATTTAAATTATATAATTGAGAAAACCTTTAATGATATAAATTGTAATATATTTAAAGATTCTAAAAGAATTTCAATTGTAAAAAATAAGGTAAAAAATTGGATATTGGATAATATTGATTAATAATTAGTTAATTTTATGTTTGTTTTAATGTATTTTTGCTAATATATTTGTTTCAGTATGTTTGAGGATGATAAGTTGATTTTATAAAATTTGTAAAATTTATTTAAATGTAATTTTCAATATAATTATTATGTATTATAATAAAATAACAGCACGTGTTGATAGGAATTTGAATTCCTAACGGAACAAAATTGTTCCGAAATTGTTATTTAATAAATGAATAAATAAAATAAATATTATTATTATATTGACAAAATCTCCATCGGTCAACTCCAAAAAGCCGCACTGCTTGGATCAGCACATATTTTGCGCCGATACATTACGACATCCTAGATTCTTGGGAAGAATTCGATGCGTTTGAAGGCCAACACCAGCTAAAGAACTGGCAGCTGTGTTATTATTATTATTATTATTATTATGTTGGTATGTTTGAAACCTTGGGTTTCCCCAGCAAAAACAATATGGCGGGTCAAGGACCA
>JAFIDM010002131.1:59661844-59685811 GCA_023159025.1 Thereuonema tuberculata
ATATATATATATATATATATATATATATATATATATATATATATATTATTTCCAGGTTTCATAATGTCTTTGACATCTTCCTGTACCCATTTTATGCCTGTATCACCCTCCTCCATTCCTCTCTCTCTTCCCAGGCCCCATCCTCTAGTCTTCTTTCTTTCATTACTTCATTTATTCCCTGCATCCATGTCAATTTTGGTCTTCCTCTCTTTCTTTTTCCTGTTGGTACCCATTCATGTATCTTCTTCGGCAGTCTTTCTTCCTTCATCCTCTTCATATGACCATACCATCTTAATTGTGTAGTTTTTACTGATTCTACAAGGGATCCCTGCACCTTCATTTTTTCTTTTATGACTGTATTTCTAATTTTGTCCTTCCTCGAAATTCTTGCCGATCTCCGCCAGAAATCCATTTCTGTTGATTGTAATTTTGCCATCGTTCCTGATTTTAAGTGCCATGTCTCTGAACCATATGTTATTGTGCTTTTAACAATTGTATTATATATATGTGTTTTTATTTTTACAGTAATGTCTTTATCCCATAAAATGCTGTTTAATTTTGATATTGCTGATCGTCCTTTGTTAATTCTGTGGTTTATATCATCTTCATGATTTCCGTTTTTATTAATTTTGACTCCTAAATACGTGTATTCATTGCAGTGATTTATAGTTCCTTTTCCATTTTCCAAAATGAGATTTTTTGAAGTTGCACCTATTGCCATATAGTTTGTTTTCTTCAGATTAATATTTAGCCCCCATTTCTCATAATCCTCTATCAATTTCCTTGCCATGTATTCTATGTCTTCGTAATCTTCTGCAATCACCAATTGGTCATCAGCAAATAATAGTGTATATATGGTTTCATCATTTAATAATAATCCCATCTGTGAGCATTTCTTTTTCCAAGTGGTTAGGACATTTTGGAGATATATTTGAAATAAAATAGGGGATATAGAACATCCTTGTCGTAGTCCTTTAGTGACATAGAATCCAGGTGAAATCTTATTGTACATTTTAATTTTTGTGTATGATTTATCATATAAGTTTTTTATTGCTTGGATAATGGTACTATTTATTTTGTAATGGGATAAGGTTTCCCACAGTTTGATCCATGGCACACTGTCATATGCTTTTTCTAAGTCTACAAACAACAAATGTAGAGGTTGTTCAAAAGCAGTTCTTTTTTCAATAAGTTGTCGTATACTAAATATATGATCAATAGTCGATCGTCCTGCTCTAAATCCTGCTTGCTCTTCTGTTTCTATCAAATTATATTCTTGTTCTAAGAAATATTTTAAGATTTTTCCATATATACAACTGAAGATGCTTGTTATTGTAATCTCCCTGTAGTTCTTACAGTCATTTCTGTTTCCTTTCTTGTGTATAACCGATAGTAGTCCAACTTTCCAATCATTTGGTGCTGGTTCCCCATTTAAACATCTTTCGAATAATTGTTGTAATAATTTAAAGAGCTTATATATATATATATATATCGAAAACGCCAAACTCAAAGCGGTCTCTTCGAGTTTCGCAATGCAAAGATTTCAATCAATCATTTGCAATTTAGAAATTTAGAAAGTATAGAATATAAGAATAAAATTGACTTATATTACTAAACATATAAAGCCGAACAGTAGGGGAAGGTGTTGTACCTTTGACCACCCTTGCTAGTTTTGCCATCTATCAGCATACTTTAAAAGCTTTTCTGTTTAATGTGTAATATTCCCACTATTTGCGCCTTTAAACCCTCAGTATCAGTTAGATCTTTGATTTGCAAGGAGTGAAAAATATTTTTCCAATTCCATCACCGAAAAGTAAGTATTTTGCAAGTGCATGTTTCTTTAATAACATTGTTTGTTTTCTTTTGATTGTTATTTTAACAATAATGACTAATACATATATGTCTATAGATTAATTGTTAGGGCTTTTAAGATGACTGGATTAACCTAAAAATTGTAGTATGGAATGAAACGTAATTTCGACTGATGTTGTATCTTTGACTACAGTAGGGTGTTGTTTCTCTGACCAGGTCAAAGGTACAAAATTACTTAATAATAAGCAAATGTCTTTACTTACAGTCATTTTAGCATTATGTAAGAAGGAAATTTAAATATTTTTTGCTAAATTTTTATTTTTTTTACCAAATCTTATCCAAAGAAAGTAAACAATTGATTGTTTGTCCACGACTTTGAGTCTGATGTTGAATATTCATCAGGGAAAAGTGTTTTCGATATTTCAGATGAATGCCATGAGTTGGAGAAGGAATTAAACTTTGTAAAAGAAGATTTAGGTGAAGAAAGGTATGTCCTTGTCAAGCTGACAACAACAAAAAAACAAAAAAAAACAAGAAATACTTTCTGGCTGAAATAAAGGAAATAGCATGTGATTATTTTAATGTTAAATATTTGAAAAAAACTACCGAAGATGGCGAAATTCATCCAAGAAGATAACCAGCTCTACGACATAGAACTACAAGATATTGTGGCCAGGCTACCAAATCCAACCACAGCTGCCGGCACAGCTCGATTAAAAGAATGTCTATTATTTTGAGATAGACATTGACTTTTCATTGTATAATGTAGAGTAAACGGGCAGGAGTAGGCTACTTAAGTCATTAGAATTTATTTCATGTTTTATTATTCTACTTTGAATTTCATATATTTGCCAAATGTATACATTTCTGAATAAAAATGTTAATTAAATAACTTGTATCTAACTGTCAGTTTCTACCACCACCTGGTCAACGGTACAATACCCTCCGGTCAAAGGTACAACACGTAATTATACCTTTGACCACAAGGTATAGTTTTCTTATAAAAATAAAAATAAATTACTTATACTCAAAATATAATATATAAAACACATGCAGTTGATGGCAAGAAGCATGAAGATCACATGTATCCATTCAGGTAAGGATTTACTTGAGTAGAAAAAATTAGAAAATTCATTTAGTGAAAACTGGTCAAAGGTACAACACTTTCCCCTAATCTGAAATTTGAAAAATGCCAATACAACTTTCAAATTATTGTTTCTATGGAGATAAAAACCAATCATGTCTTCACGTCATCAGCGGCACCAGTGTTAAAAACCGTAATTAAAATTTAGAAAATTTACAAAAACAAAACGCAATATTCAAAGAATTTTGCTCTTTTTTATCTTACATATTCTTTTTTTATTTCTTTTGTTTTTTATATCTTTTTTTATATTGTATTATTTATATCCTTTTTTTATTTTATTTTTTGTATTTATTTCTAGTTTCTTAAATATATTTAATTTAAATATACATAAAAAAAAAGAAAAGAAAAACGGAAAAACGGTGACAAATATCATATCAAACTCAAAACTTTCTAAAAAAAGGATTTAATCCTGAGTTGTCATAAGATAACGTAAATGATTGTAAACCAATAGATCCTATCTTGATTAAATAAAATTATGAAAAAATAAAAAAATATTTTTAACTTTATATTTTTTATAAATTTGAAATTTAAATTTATTCTGAAATTGCAAAATATATTTATTTATAACTTATTTGGAAAATTATTATTCATAAATTCTTTAATAAGGTAATTTAAATTATATAAACAATCTTCAAATTTAGAGTTAATATCAAGATATCTTTAGAGTTCTTGTATAAAAATATTTTTTTAAGAATTTACTTACATTACTGGTAAATTTATGAAATCTATTAATTTTAAATGGAAATAAAAATGTTTTATTAAATAATTTAAGATATGGAATTTGTTGATTAAAATATATTCGTAAATCTAAAAAATCAACAAATTTAGAATTATTGTTAGTTTTTGTAAGTTAGTAATATTTTATAAATGTTGTCTTTTATACAATCAATCGTAAAATTAGTATTAAAAATAATTAAGTCATCTATATATCTAAAAAATTTAAATTGGAAATGGGTATTAATACAAAATTGATATTCATAAGCCAATAAAAATAAATTAGAAAGAATGAAGAATGCTACTATAATTTACACCCATTCCAATGCCTTTAATTTGGGACTATATACCATCATCAAATTCAATATAATTATTATATAAATTAAATTTAAGAAAATTAAGAAATTACTAAAAGAAATTCCAAATAAATTGTTTATATGAAATTCAGAAATTAAGAATTCTATTTGTTTAAATAAAGAATCTAAAGGTATATTTGTAAATAAGTTTTCAAAATCTGCTGTAATTATATTAAAAATTATAGTATTATTTACATATTTTTTGATAATATCACCATGATTATTAATAAGCCAATAAAAATCAGGATTAATTTTATTTTTAATAATTTCATGTAATTTATTAAGAAAAATTTGTAAAATAATATTTGATTGCTTTAAAGTAGAATTAGTAGTACTACAAATCATTCTAAATTTATCTATTTTACGCATTTTTGGGTTTAAGAATAAATAATTTAAATTTCAATTAATTTTAATTCTTATATACTTAAATGTTTTAAATTGATATTTAAATTTTAAAAAACATTTATCTAAATTATTTAAAATACAATCTTTAGACTTATTAATTTTTAAAAAAACAGATTGATCATGTAGTAATTCTTTAATTTTATCAAAATAAAATTGTTTTCAAATAATAGCCAAATTATTATGTACTTTATCTATGGTAGAAAAATATAATTTTTTTGATTGATAGAAATATTTTTTTTTTTAATTTTAAATAAATTATATTTATAATTTATTTTAAAATTATTAACCCTATCATATGATGTATGATTTATGTTATTAATTTTAGATAGTAAATTAAGTTTCCATTCAATGAAATTTTCGTAACATAAGTTATATTTAAAACTGATTTCTAATATAAAATTATTTATATCTTTAATAAATATATTAGGAATTAATTATAGATTAAATTCAAATAAAACATCTGAACAATTAATTGATATATTTATTAAAGATATAAATAATTTTATATGAAGAAACTATTAAAAAAGTGGTTAAAATGTAATTAAAATGAATTTCTGTTGTTTTTATTGTTATTGTAAATCCTGTTTGTAATATCTCATTTAATTATTTTATTGAATTTACTTTCAATGTCCCTAATATTTATTGTTACTAGTTCTTACAAGTTAGTGTACTCGACAAAAATAAGCTAAACTTAGGCAACTTTAATATACATATATACAAGTATATATAGAATTAAATTAGAAAATTATTTTAACTTTTAAATTATATTACTGCCTAATATAGAATTTCAAAAAATTATCACTTAGCGGTCTACTTGACAAAAAATCACTTAAAAAATTATACACTGATGTAAGTCTTTTAATGTTTTTTAGCACTGTATTCAAAATTAATTAAACAATTGTAGTATATCTATATTCAGAACCTGTTGATAGGAATTTGTCATTCCTAACGGGACTGTACTTTAGTATTTAGAAATCATAATAAAAATAAAACCAAAATTATTATTATTATTTTTATTATTATTATATAACACAATCTATGTAAATGAACCAACGGAACAAGAAATTCTAAATATAATAAATAGAATGGAAAATAAAAGCTCAGTTGGATTAGATTTAATATCCATTAAAGAAATAAAAGAAATAAAAGTTGTTTTTTCAAAAATTATCACCACATTGATAAAACAAATTATTCACACAAAAACATATCCGAAACTACTAAAAATATCTAAAATAATACCTATATACAAAGGAAATAGCAAATTTCAACTTGAAAATTATCGTCCTATAGCCATACAGTCAACAATCAATAAAAATAGTTGAAAAATATTTAATACAAAAGATACAAGATTTCACAAAAGCTTATAACGTAATAATTAAAAATCAATATGCATATCAAAGATCAAAAAGTACTACTAAATTATTAGAAACCTTTAGCAGTAACATAAATAGTAAATTAAATAAAAATAAATTTATAATCCTCACAACAATAGATTTAAGTAAAGCATTTGATTTAATTGATTATAAATTGCTAATAAAAAAATTAAATAACAGTGGAATTAGAGGTGATCTTTTACAAATAATAAAGGATTATCTAAGTAACAGGAAAATATATGTTAACATTAACAACAACATAAGTAAGAGGAGAAAGATCAATTATGGTGTCCCGCAGGGATCCAATCTAGGACCTCTGTTATTTATAATCTACATTAATGATCTTTTTCAATTATTAAAAAATTGTTATATGTACATATATGCAGATGATATTGTACTCTTCACTGCCAACACAGACCCACTAATTGCAAACAATATTATTCAAGAAAATTTCAACATTCTCCAAAAATGGATGCATGATAACAAATTAACAATAAATAAAGACAAAACAAAATGCATTATCATCATACCAAAAAAACAAGCAATAAACTTCCATCCAAGAATACATTTTCATTCACATTTATGTCTACACAAACAAACCAACATTTGCAACACTTGTTCTATAATTAATATTGTAAATGATTTTAAATATTTGGGAATTACTATAAATAACTTATTTACATGGAATACCCAAATAAATATCATACATAAAAAACTAAACTCAACAATCTATATTTTTCACTACATAAAAAATATTGTACCACTAAAAACTAAAATTCTGATCTATTATGCTTTATTCGACTCGCTCTTAAATTATGGAGTAAACATATAGGCCAATACAAACGAAATAAATCTGGAAAGTTTAAAAATCCTTCAAACTAAAGTATTAAAATTACTCTTTTCTAAGAAAATCTGGAAAAATACTCAAAAAAGAAATAACCTACTAACTAAATACGGAATATTATATCCAAAACAGAAGTTTTTATATAACATAATACTTCAAAATTACCATGAAGTATGGAAGATAAAAAACAACAACATACAAAACTACAATTTAAGGAAAGAAAGTAACATTAAATTAACCTATCCATACATAAACAATAATTACGGTTCAAGAAATATCAATTACAATATAGAAAGGTTCCTAAATAACATGAATATAAATATATTTGATGATTATCAAAATATCTCAATTGTAAAACGAAAGTTAAAAAAATGGATAATAGAAAATATTTAAGCTCATCACTATTGTCACAATCTGTTCAGTCCTTTCAATTAATACTTTATCTATAAGTATACTATTACTATAAATCATATGTTGATACACTGATGTAAAATCTATTTATGAAATATCATGAACTACTTTAAAATAATGAATGATTGTAAGAATATTATTGGTGATTACATGATAACTGTTGTAAACATTATAGTTGGATAATGATATCATATATTATTTGTTAATACTATTGTTTTTTTTTGTAGATCAAACATAATTTTGTTTTTATCTAATTGCCAGAACTCGTTGATAGGGACTCTATGTCCCTAACGAGACTATACTGTATTATCCTTTTAAAGAAAAAAAAAAAAAATATTATATCGAAAAAGCTTCAAACCATGGGTTTCCCCAGCTAAGACAATATGGCGGGTCAAGGACCAAAGCACATATTGCCAAGTGTAAAGACGTGTGCAAGAATTATTATTATTATTATTATTACTATTATTATTATTATTATTATTTTAAAAATAATCCAACTCATATTATGTATAAACAAAATTATAAAAAGATTAGAAATAAAATAAATTCTATAATTAAAAAAACAAAAAGAAATTATTATTATAAAGAACTTTGTAACAAAAAAAAAACTCCTCCCAGGAGTGTTGGCTTATGATTAATAATATTTCAGGAAGGGATAAAAATAATTCCAAGTCTACTAATGTCGAATTAAATAAATTAATTAAACAGTCAACTGGTAATAACAACGGAAAAATGATTGCAAATAAATTTTGTAATTATTACTGTAACATTACTTCAAAAATAGATAACAAATGTAAAAAAACTATTTTAAATGAAGATTACTCAAAATGGACTACTGTTAACTCTATTACTTTAGAAAAGCCTTTATTTTCAGAAATTTATGCAATCATTATTAATCTTAAAAATACTAAATCTGTTAGCATAGACGAAATACCAGTCTCACTTATACAAAACAATAATGATATGTTTACTGTTGTAATTACTTTACTAATTAATAGAATAATTGACAGCAAAAGATATCCAGAAGGACTAAAACTTGCTAAAATTGTTCCTATATACAAAAATGATTGCTTAAATAAATTTGAAAACTATCGACCTATTGCTATACAACCTATTATTAATAAAATAATTGAAACTTACATAGCAAATAAAATAAATAACTTTTTAAATAAACATAATATCATTCATGCACATCAATTTGCTTATCAAAAAAATAAAAATACGACTAGTCTTTTAGAAACATTAAGCAATAATATCAATAGCAATTTAAATAATAACAATTTCTCACTTGTCTTATTTATAGATTTAACAAAAGCATTTGATCTAATAAATTACCAATTGCTTTTCAAGAAACTTGAAAATTTATTAATTCTTGAACTTATCAAGAATAAATAAAGTTTTACAAAATGATTTTAATGTACTACAGTGTTGGATGCACGATAATAAACTGCAAATTAATGAAAATAAAACCAAATGTATGCTCATACATCCTAGAAAACAAATAAATGCTTTTATACCAAAAATATATTATCATAATCACAAATGCCTACATGAAAATTTTTCTGAATGTAAAAAATGCCACAAAATCACTAATGTAACATCAATTAAATATCTTGGAATAATTATAAATGATACATTTACATGGGATACACATATTAAACATTTATATGCTAAATTAAATACGATAACTTATATCTTTTATCATATAAAAGATTTTCTGCCAATTAAAACAAAAATTATGATTTATTTTGCATTTTTTGACTCCCAAATAAATTATGCAAACTCAGTATGGAACAAAACATATAAAATACATAAAAAAATTAATAATCTTCAAAAAAAAATATTAAAATTAGTTTTTTATTCTTGTAATAATAAAATCAAAAAAATTGATGATGATGTTCTGATAAAAAGTAAAATACTTACACCACAACAGAAATTTTATTATAATTTGATAATTAGTAATTACTTCACTCTAATTCATAAAAGCAACATACGTAGCAATAGTAATTACAATATGAGAAATAATAACTACTTAAAATTACAATATCCAAAAATCTTAAATAGTTATGGAGAGAATAATTCAATGTATCTATTACAATCTATTATTAATAAAATTGGTTTAAAAAACATCAATAATTTTTCAAAAATTTCTATGTTAAAAAAATTTGTTA
Organism: Thereuonema tuberculata; assembly: GCA_023159025.1. NCBI lineage: Eukaryota > Metazoa > Arthropoda > Chilopoda > Scutigeromorpha > Scutigeridae > Thereuonema > Thereuonema tuberculata. The sequence goes on from JAFIDM010002131.1 coordinate 59,671,075, forward strand.
GAGAATGGCTCGTAAAACATAACAATATACTGAATTACTAATAGAATTTTTTTTTTTATATTTCTTTAGTAATAAAACAATGACTTTAAATCTGTAATTTTCTGTGTGATTAATTTTTGTAATTTTATATACTGTTATTTTAAGTAATTAAATAATTTGTACAACATAATCTAAGCACCTGTTGACAGGATCTCTTTATGGGAGATCCTAACAGGACTTCAATATTGTATTAAAGAAAATAAAATTTATTTATTATTATATGTTTCAAACCTTGGGTTTCCCCAGCAGAAACAATATGGCGGGTCAAGTACCAAAGCACATATTGCCAAGTGTAAAGACGTGTGCAAGAATGATTAGGGATATGTGGTTGTGTCCATAAATTTCCTAACTATGCGTGTAGTGTTGAGTAACACAACCTTCTGCAGTTGTGCATATGTATTTTTGTGAGTCCTAGAGTGCTGCGACTGTGGTGCAATTTGTGAAGCACCAGACCAGTGGCAGACAGAACGATGGGTACAACACGTACTCGATCCTGCCTTCACTGCTTCTGGAGCTCGTGTGCTAGATCAGTGTATTTACTGATCTTGTCTGCGTGAGTTTTCTGCATGTTCTTGCTGATTGGCACTGCAATATCAATGAGATAGATCTATTTGTTGACCTTATCAACAAGTGTGATGTCAGGTCTGTAGCGATGTATGGTTTTGTCTGTGTGAATGGGGTGGTCCCAGTGCAGTTTATATGAGGTTTCTAATACGCTTTATGGTTGTACGGGACCGTGTTCTTAATAAGTGAATGTTTGTGTGCTAGTTATTGATGAACGATTGACGCTACCTGATTGTGTCGGTGGAGATAGTCTGTTTGAGAGAGAAGGGGGCAATCTGATATTACGTGGTCGATCGTCTCTTGCGTAGTGGGGCATAAGGTTTCAATTGCATTTTGTACTAGATGTTATTTTTTGTTTTTTATGTATAAGGTATAATTACATATACAATTGTATTTACTTTTGAGATTAATTTTCTTTTCTTTATATAACGTTTAATGATATAATTGAATTTTTAATTTAAATTTGTATACAAAATTTATATAAATATATAATAAATATACTTAAAACTTTTTAAAAATTTCATTATATAATCTACACTAACATTATCTATTAACTACACTTTTTTATTGTGTACTTTTTATGTTTTTATATATATATATATATATATTAGGTTAGTTTTGTAAAACTGCTTAATCACAGAACCCGTTTGATAGGGATTCTTAGTCCTAACGGGACTCAAATGTAATTTAAAATAATTAAGAAATAAAAAAAAGAAAAAATTAAATATTATTATTATCTTTAAAGGAAAAATCCTGTTATTGAAATTTAATTTTACAATTTCTATATTCAATAATATTAGTCAGAAAAAAATTAATATAATATCCATCAACAACTTCCTATGAATAAAATATAAGTTTAAAGAAGAAAAATGTAGTTTATTGTATATAAATTCAAAAGAAACATTTTTTTTTTAATATTTGAATCAAAAGGCAATATGCGCGTGTGATACTAAAAAAACTCCGCAACATCCGTATGATTATTTGAAACCTTTGGCTTTGTCATCTGACAGGATGTTGCTAATATAAATAAAGATTCCCCATATAATTGAAGCCATAGAGATCGTACAGGTGAATGAAAAAAACTGTAGCTATCAACTACAGATTGAAAATGAATTTTTTACTGATCTTTGTTCTTCTTACCATTGCTGTCTGTTCAAAGGTAAACGAAATCGACATTTAAATTGTAATTTTCTCAATCTTCTTTCTTCCTATTGTAGATGTGAAATAATTTGATACATTGTACTCCTTTTCTTTAAAATTATTAAAAGCTAGATTACAATGCAAAAAGTTAGTATGTCCTTCAAAAATTTATTTCTTAATCATGTGTTTAGCTTCAGCATCAGTATTCATTAGTAATAAATACTCGTAACATCCTTTAGATTAAAAATAGCGTTATTATAATGTAGTAGTGTCAACAAAATCTACATCACTAAGAGATTTAGAGCTATGTTCTTTAAGACGAAATGTTTTTAATTGCTTCGATAGAATCTGTCGGAGGAAATAACGAAGCTGGTAATTTAAAAATAATGAAACTTTCTTGAATAACAGAAAAAAAAAATGTGACACAAAATAAATCAAAATAGAAGTATTTATCTTTAAAGTGGAAAAGAGTATCAAAATAAGATAGGCATGTGAGTTTGGATTAAACGATTTATTATAAAAAATCAAAATAATTTGTATTACATTTTGTGCCATTCAATTAATTGAGAGAATAAAATATACGATTTGGTTAATTTCATTTAACACGTGAACGCATCATTTTCCTCTGAAGCTATCATCATCAGTAGAATTGGAAATTTATTATCTAGATGTTACACATCTTCAATATAATTGAAAAAAAATTTTTTTTTAGATCATTTCGTTTCGAGAAATAGTTTTTGACCTTTCTCTTAATGGAAATGTTAATTTTCTTTAAAAATAATGCTCTTCTAAATATTATGTATTTCTTCGAGATTAGATTAGATTAGATTAATTGAAAGTGGGTGGCATGACTGCCGAGCACGTCGACCTGAAAGATCTTTATATATTTCTTCTAAATAACATTCTTCTTTTCTGTCACTGACAATATTTCGATCGGCCAAATGCCGATCTTCATCGGGTCCACAATTCCTTTTTTTCCTCTTTTACCAAACAATCTTAAAATTTCACTATTTGATATAAATTTTCCAATTTTCTCATTTGATATTTTCTCATTTCCGATTACTTATTCTTAACAACAATTATATTCTGAATAACCATTATATCCGATCACATTTGTTTTACAGATTACAATAAAATATTTTAATAATAATTGAGATTATATTTAGATATTATTAATAACAATTTCTCAATTACCGTAACATTTTAGTAGTTTTTAAATCTTTCTTGAATAAATGAATTGAGTATCAATTGAGTAAAACTGTTGAAAAACTAATGCCTGATGTTTTATTTTATACAGAATGTTTACTAACGGGTCTCGTACTAAAAATACAATGTTCTGCCCATTCTGATAATTTTTTCTTATTATTTTTGTATGCTCTAATATGTTCTTTAATACGTTCGATTAAGGATCTTCCCGCATTTCCCGTCCCTCCCACAATCCTGCACTTTAATGTATTTACAACCCCAGAGACATACAAAGTTACGTCATTTTTCTGATCTTCTCGACTCTTATTTCGTGAAATAAACTTTATACCATTAGTCCTTATTATGGTATTATCATTTTTTCTACACATTTCGTTGATAGATTTTGTCTATCTGTTCATTGATAGATTTTATGTTTTATTGAATCTTTAGTATATTTTTACAATTTTAAATAATTTTTTATTACTTTTTTTGCTGTATTTTGTATTTACAAATCCTTCCAAATAATTATTCATAGTTAATTTATTTTTCATCATTTTTATTTTTTTTCCCAAAGTTTCTCATCACTTGTATACTTTGTTATTCACTTTAGAGAGTTCTTGATAATTGCTGTTTTGACTTTTAATATGATTAAACAAAATTAAATTGTCTTTCTGATCCGTGTCATATTAGTATTACATCATCTGTGTATTTAAAGTATTCGAAGTCATTCTTATTACATTGTAATATCTGATCATTTTATAATTGTTCTTTTACAAATTACATAATGGAAATGTTAATGGTTAGTTTTGCCGCAGGACTAAATTATCTTTTAAATGTTGTCAAGGGCACGTGATATTTACTCAAAATGAAAATATTGTTGATAATATTATGACTGCATTCTTAATTATATCATTATGATAAATTACATATTTAAGAATTTTCGAGAAAAATCAAAATTCAAACTTAATGAAAAATATTAGAAACCTTATTCTTTACTGAATCAGATGTGCAGATGTTTCTTCACTAGGGAAAGTAATTGTACATCATTCGTTGTAATTTATTCGCATGATAATGTCTTTCACACTAGAAAAAAAGTCAATAATGACATTACTAAGAGTTTTTTGAATAAGAAATTGAGGAATTTAACATTAAAAGAAGCCAAACATTCACATTACCAAGCAAAAAACCATGAGCTTTGAAACGCCTTACTTACTGCCAATTTATGTATTATGTTTCTATCATTAGCATTAACGCAGTTTTCATGCGCTTAACTTTATAATTATATTAAACTGACAATCATTTTTATTTTTCCTGCATTATTTTCGTAATTTTGTAATGATTTTTCCTTTTATTTAAAGTTTAAGATTTATTACAAAAACTCTTGACTCAAAGACATGTTATGCCACTAAATAATATTGATTATTTGAATTCATTTTAGGGAATGTATTCGTTTGAATAAGATGTCTATCAAGCGGCTGTATTCGTTTGTGGTTGATTTCCATGTTCTTTTACAAAATTAGATTGCAATAATCGCAGCACATTTTAGAAGCTTAAAAAAAAAGCCGTCAATCTTGTCTTTGTAAAATATTTAGTCTTTATTCTTCATTTCGGTGAGATCTTTCGCATTCTTGCTGGCATGAGATACCAACTTCCTTGATCAGAATTCGAGAGTTGTTGAACGTTACAGCAAATGTATGCAGAACTCCAAAGCAAAAAGGTTTTCGATTCCGCCATGCCAATTTTATTGTATACCATTACATAAAATTCCCTTTGAAATGTTTTAAGCTGTTGTACTGGCCTACTTTCATTGAAGCAGACCTCGGGATTAATTAAGATTTTCAGCGAATACAGAAAAAATCCAGGCATTGAAACGGTGAATGTTTTTGAAAAAATTCATATTTTATTCATAGACAACGGATGAAGATATTTCGTCATGGCAAATTCTTGATATATCTTTAAAATACCATGTCATGATATACCATTTCCATAATTATCAAAGATATTTAAATAGTATCAATGTTTTTAAATGGAATTTAAAATTATTGTAAGTTTCTACAGCATCGCGTGTTTCGTTGGAGCAAACTTGGGTCCGACTCAGGATAATTTGATTCCTTAATGTTAAATAAAAGGAAAACATCAATCCTTAAATCTTCAAAAACATCTTTATAACTTCTCGATATTTCTATCCTCTCAACGAGAATTTTCTTCAGGAGAAAAATAATAATCTTTACTATATACAAACAAACTATACTTCTTCCTTAAATCTTCTCTATATATATTATTAAACATCATCCACCAGAAAATAAATGTCATAAACTACATTTATTAACTGAAAAAACGAATTTTCAAATGTCATTGCTTCATGAAATATATAAAAGGAATTTATTTCTAATGTGAACTCTTCAACGAACTATATGTTCTGGATTACTTGTTTTGAAGTTTAAAGAATAGAACTATAGACATATATGTTTTATTAATACACTCTATTTACTTTTAGAAAAGTATCTTTAGAAAAGTAGACAGTCAAAGAACGATATATATTTTATTTACTCAAGAATTATTTTGGTATTCTTCTACATTAGTGACCCGGATATTGTTAACATAATTATTAAATAAAGTAAACATATTTATATAATGTCTTCAACAAATTGTTTAAAAATAACGAGGCAACAACACAGAACATAATGATAGATGTCGATGACATTGATAGATATATGGTTGTTCAGTTGAGATGATCACGGTAAAGACTAGGTTTTAAAAGTAAACACAGAAGAAAAGAAGATGGACTCTGTCGATAAAATAAGACTATGCTTAAACCAAATAGACATATTTCAAATAAAGGAATGAATTAAGAAGAAGCCTTCTATTAAAGGCATCGTCCTGGATTTATTTTTTTAGACACTCATCATCAATAAAGTATTAAATTCAACATCAAAATTAATTAACCAAAGGATGTATCGAGATAGTCAAATTAGATGATTTTGACGACCAGTCACTATTTGTTGAATTATTAGGAGCATATCCGTTATTCTAATTCAGCAAATATAAGGAATTCAAGATAGAGGACTTCTGAACATTCTTGTAAAATAAAGCGATATATAAGAACAAACCTAGGATGATATGTAGTAAGTTCAGCCAAGATAAAAGAAAGAATTTCTGTATTTAACAAGGAATAACTTAAAGAAAGTTATTGAATACAAGAATTTCTTTCGAAATGTTAATGAATCAAATTTTTTAGTGAAAGATATAGAAAAACTAGGCAAGATGTGTTCGATTAAAGTAAAGTTCCAAATATATGGGTCATTCTGAAATTAAGTGGAATTTCCGTACAAGAAAAAAAAATTAAAATCAAGCGAAAAATTATTATTAATATTTTTTTTTAAGTGACCAATAACAAACTAAATACATGTACACCCTTTGTAGAGATCAAGAATAAATATTTTTACCAGAAAAAAATAGTTTACAATTTTGCCAACCATGGAGGTTACGTTCGCTTCCATGGAGGTTACAAATTGATTTACATTACATCATTAAAGTTAGATGGGTCATCCTCAAAAAAAAAGTTACCATGTAAAGTATATTATTGAAAATGTGTACAAAGAATAGAAACACTGTGTGGTATTTTTAACATGAAATAAAATTTTTTATAGTGGTTAAAAATAAAAGATAGCCATACATTTTAGAATAAACTTTAATTGGAAAAGAAAATCTTTCTGGAAAATGCACAGTATTGCTGTTCATTATTAAAAGTCTAAAATAGGATGGGGAGGCTCGTGAATTTTGCAAAGGATAGTCCTGATGGCGACTTTTTGGATATCTGGCGTTGAAGGCCAGTGTAAAGTCTTCCCATCTTCACTCCTGTGCATGAAACTGATTTCAACGTTGCAGCCATTTTTCTTCTGGTTTTTGTTATGGGACTATTCTTGTTAGCAACCTGTTCTTTCAATCGAAAGAATTTTTTCTTGTATTTATCTCCTCGTTTCTTGGATTGTTTCAACTTTTCCTTGAGTTTCTCTAACTCTCGATAACACTTTGATTTGTTTTTCTTTGCTATTCGTTTTCCACTTTCTTTAGGACTCGGCCAACAATAGGCATATTATTTACTGCCGGTACATTATTGGCCATTGGATTGTTGTCATTAAGCACAGGAAGAGGCTGGTCATCATCGCTTATAGGAGTATTTTTGTTAACATCTAATTTAGTTCATTTTCTCTTTTCTTCTCTCTGTGCTTTCTAACTTTTTCTCGCACTTTTTTTCTCTGTGCCCTCTTTTCCCTTTCGTTCATTTGAGAAACTGTTTTTATGTTGCCACTCTCAACTCTTGCTTTATATCTCTCTTTCTTTTCGTAAGTGTTCTTCATAAAGCAAAGGATTTTCTTTTATTCTCTGTCTTCTTTTTCTTTTACATTCCCTTTTAATTTTTCGTATTTTTTCTCTTTCAGATTCTGTGATCTTTTTCTTTTTACTCTTCTTGATCTAAAAAAAAAAAAACCAACCAAAAGTTGAGACCAATGCAAAAAAGTCAAACTAGTCAAACCGCAGCCTTAATTTTTCGTAATCGGCGCGCATTAATATAAAATTAGTATTATAAAATTAATTAAAATAAAATTCCGCTACCACAAAATCATAATTTTTAAATTACATACTCAAAATGCTTTAAAAATTACTTTGAGTTACTAAAATAACAACGCGTATCTTTACTAATAATGATGTAAGACACATCCTCTTCAATATCTTTCGTAAAAATCAAATTAAAAATTTGCCATTTTAGGAAAAAATGTATTTTTTAAATTAAACCAGCTGAATATTGAAAAAATTGACAATTAATAAACTGTGGTAAATATTTAATGAGTAAACAACAAATGCATTTTAGTTGTTCTTTGAGTATTAAATTTTTAACATATTTCTATTCTAATCCCAAAAAAATATGTCTGTCCTTTTATGAACAAGCACTAGCAAAGTTATGTCGACTATTTACAAAATCCAGGACTATTTACAGAATCGGAGGACATTTTCCTGTATATATACTGAAGTGGGATGTTGCACTAAAATCCGGGACTGTTCTGGACATCCGCTCCTTTATTTCCTCCGTATTATGAATGAAAGATTATCTTCAAATATCTGAAATTCACTGGTTAACTTCAAATTAATTGCAAATGCTTTAAAATTATAAATTGCGTTATTTTCAATAGTTTATTCAATCTAATAACGTAGATTTTGAGATTTAAGAACTGATAAACTTTCTAGAAAAGTCTGCTAAAAACACTGTTTAAATTAAATTCTTGACTTAAACATTTATTCTATTTGATAACATTCTGCAAATCATAGGAAATAAAACTTCTTCAATTTCAATGCTTTGGAATAAAATAATATAGAATGCCTCTTTATTCTAATGTTCAGATAGTCTATCATCAAAAAAATTCTTAATACATTTTTGACATAAATGTATTTCAGTATTACATTTGAGCGAAAAATATGTTGTCTTAGTATTTTGAGTTTCATCTTGAGATATATTTATACCGAACCATGCTTATGTTAGCATGCTTATGTTTGCAATGTATAATCAGACTCATTGTATATGCTATACCGCAATTTACCAACTTGCTGTTTGGCTTAAAAAAGACAGTGACGGAACTTGATGTTATCTGTAAATGTAGTATTATTAATGAATTGTTATTTTCTAATAACAGGTCAATGCCCGTTCGTAAGATATAAATTTGGGAATAATATAATTACATTAAAATGGTAAACATTTTTTCTTAGGAGTATATTCGTTTCCTAATTCTATAATTATACTTCGTTTTAGTGATTTTTTTTAGAGTGATGTGAAAATACTGCTTTCTAAGACCAACCTTCTTTTACGGTCTTCGTAATTTCAATATAATTGCCGTGATGCAGTTCGATTGGTATTAGTTGTTTTTTATTAGAATATATTTGGAATCCATCTAAGCGGATGCCAAAAGAAATGGAATCGTACATTATACATTTACTCCCCCCTCCATTTTCGCTTTGTAAACCCCGTATACTTTTCTAGATAGCGTTATAAACACTTTTCTATTTCTCTTTGCAAATTACAAGAAAACATGATACAAAATCTGTCTTTCGGATTATCAGAAAATATTTTGGAAAGAATGTTTTTTTTTTTTTTTTCGTAAGTAATTTAGCGACAATTTTTAATAATTATTTTTCTTTATAAATCTTTTATAAATATAAACGATAAATATTATTATATTATCATAAATATAATATATTATATTATAATATATTATTATTATAAATATTTTTTAATTCTTTTTTCTTTTTTTTCATATTTTTTTAGGCAGAAAGAAGGCAAAAAAGAGGATCTGTTATTGATAGCATTTTGTTCTTCAGAATATGCCGTTCATTTACAGAAGAGGTAAAACTCATTGTAACTAAATTCAGCATGAATAAACATAGCAATTAGATATCAATTTCTGTATACCTTTATTGTAAATGCATTCGAACAAACTTATGTCAATTTTCATTCTCTAAAATTAAAGTAATAGTAAAGAAAAAAATATTAATTAGAAGGATCCCAGTAAGGTTCCGACAATATTAATTGATGTAAAACTTTAATGACTGAAGTAAAAAAAAATACGCAGTTATTTATTTCAGCATTTTCGTTACAATTCAAAAAAAGGTCATTAGTAAAAATCATATCACGTAATTACATAATAGATTATTGTTCAAAGCTAGGACTACTCAAATTATGAAAGAAAGGGGCTTAATCCACTTTTGTATTGAGACTTCAGATGATAGTCATAAGTTGTGTAGCACTAATTGCGAATTTTCATACATACTTCGCAAGAATTTTATATTTCATAATGAGATTAACTTAAAGATAAGCTAGTCACTACTTCCAACTGAGGATTGGCAATATACCGTGAAACAGCTGTTTGGGATGTCACTTTGCACTTAATAAACACTAGGTCCACCTTTTAATGTGCTTAAAAATAAGCTTGTATGAATATTTTTTTGTAGTACAAAAATGAAATTACTCAGAAATAATTATATTTTAGATGACAATGCATCGCCAGTGCCGTGATTGTGCCGTACAGGCTGTAACACCAAGTGAAACCGAAAAGAACAGCGAAGAAGACCTTAATGAAATGAGCAACAGTGTAAGTTAAAAAATGACTAAATTCTGTAACAGTTCTGTGGTATCAGGTAAAGTCTTCTTTTTTTTTTAAATTTCGTTTAATATTTCCTAGATCTTTATGTAATATTGTATACAATAATATACAGGGTGTATCAAAGTTCTTTTTGTAAACTATTTTTTTTTTCTTTCAAGCGTCCCACGTTAGTGTTAATTTCTCATGTTTCTCACTTTCGTAACGTGATGTCGTATTTTTATCTTATATTTCAGCTATTCGTAAAGCTATATATAGCTTTTTTATTTTATCTTGTATTACCTTTCATGTTATTGCAGATTAAAAGATATGCTTTATTTAATGTATTTTGAGAATATATAATATGTCTTATCATTAAGTTAATCTATAAGCATTCAGTTGATATGTAAGTTTAATTGATGATTATAATTATTTAATCTGAAAAAAAAATCAATATTTATCTTCTTATTTATTCCATTTTCAAACTACAGTATATCATAACGTATTTGATAGTTAATTTCAGTTTGCAAATTATAATGTAATTATGTTGCCGGCATGGTGACTCCGCAAGTTGATCGCCAATCATTAAAAAGTACCATTGGCCAAAATTCTATTTCATACAGTAAATTATAAATCGTAACGCTGTAACGAAATAAAAATCAGAACAACAGATATACAACATGGAATAAGGTGAAGGAGCTTGTGTGTTTGGGTGCAGGAGAAGATGTCGGCCCCAAATCAAACTAAACATAGATGGATCATTGTGTGAATACTCCCAAGTTTAAAAAAAAAGAAGGCGGTAAGACGATCAAAGCGGTCGGCGAGAAGAAGACGGGCTTCATGAAAGAAAATGTAGTCCTAATGTGACTGTGGGCGAAGTTACTGCAAACGAGACTCTTGGGTATTTCCCATATCATAAAAGAGAGATAGACGAGGCCTTTCACGCCACTATTGTTCAGGAATCATCTTCAGGTCTGAGAGAAAGAGGTGGGAAGATGTATAAGTGGTAGTTAAAAGGCGGACGGAAGACAGATAGCTCAGATTGGAGCCGGAAAAACCCTTGGTTTTGGCGGGAAGGTTAGTTTGGGCGGGAACACCGGCGGACCGAAGAGAGATCGTCGTTTCCCAATACTTTCTCGGCTTCCCACCTCTTTCTCTCAGATCTGAAGACGATTCCTGAACAATAGGATGCGAAAGGCCTCGTCTATCTCTCTTTTATGATATGGGAAATACCCCAGTCACGTTTGCAATAAATTCATGAAAGAGTCAAACCCGCTGTCTTGGGAGTGGAACCGCTTCCGAAGAGGAAGCAGACTCGCCGTCAGAATCCTTCCAAGGGCCTCTTTCAAGTTTGACGCTGCGGACATCCCATCGAATGAGGATGAAAGCGGAGGAAGATCAATATCTGAAGAAAAACAGCCGATAACTTTGTGAAACAGTAGTAATCGCGGTCGTGCGTTTAGACGCCGACGCAAATGAAAGGTTAGGGACCCATTTTCCGCCTAGCGGATCGGCGAGAGAACGACCACTGTGGAATTCCGAGCCGAGCGTTCGGAACAAAACCGATACATTGTCTACTTTGATTTCTTGATTATAGTATGCTTCAGGGCGAAGCGTCTGATTTGTAAGTACTGAACAATTTATTTTATTTGGAAAGCCGAATATGCGAACCTCACCAAACAAACACACACCTAAGTAAGATCATGAATTGAACTGCCTTAAATTTGATAAGACGTTTAGTGTGAGTTCCAAGCCTTATGTGAACAATTACTTAATATTTAAAGTTACCTGAACTTTACAATCTCATTTGGATTAGCTTGATCCGCTAAGACATTCATCTAACGTGTCAAGACTATCAATAATTTCCTATTTGGAAAATAGTCTTAGTTTATACCCGTATCCGTATTGAACTACACTGTATTCTGACGATTCAGATAATTTGTTTTAATAGTTTAATACTTTGTTACTTATAGACACTATAATGCTTTATAATGCTTTATAGACACTACTGATGCTTTATCTAAAGTTTTATTTTTTTGGTTGGCCGACCACGGAACAGAACATGGAGCTCGAGTTAATTTTCGTATGTTCAAAATAGAGAAATTCAAGCCTAATGTTATTTATATCTCTTAACCTGGCTTTAAGTGAGATCAGTTTGGATTTAAATTTCAAGCAGCTTTGTTTCGGAGCAGCTATAAAAAGCAAAGCCACTCGAGCACCACGCGACGTTCCTTAATCATATTTTATTAACCTCCATTTAATCAATGAATATCCATATCGTGTTTCATACCATTATTCCTTGAACTCAAGTGTTGTGAGTCTGTATGTTTCACCAAGCATAGAATATATCCTCATTTTATTTAAAAATAAAGGCTTGTGTTGTAATTGTGACCAGGAGACGTATCTTTTTGGGCCGAACAGGTTAAACTGTCGTCGTGATCGGAATAGCTTCCACTGTTGATAGGGGCACTGTATACGTGCTTCCTTTAGTGATACTACATATATATTTTCTCCTCATACACACCCGGGTGATTCATAAAGTATTGGAAAATACTGGTTGTTTTCACCGCCCCAAATGTTTTAAACTACTGCTTATAAAAATCTGAAACTTTTTATATAAAATCGTCAAGCATATAAGAGTTACATTTTTATATTATTATTTATTCATTATTATTGAAATTCATTTTATTTGCGTTCAAACAACCCCAATATATTATACAAAAAAATTATTCGACTGTCACCCAAAAAAAATATTTGTCAGAATGCATTTCCAAAAAATACAGTTTTTTATTTTAAATTAGACAAAGGAATTAATGACAAAAGTGTTTAGAATAAATTTTCCTAATTAGGTTTCTGTATCATTTGAATATTGGATTCAGACTTTTAGAGTTTAAACAACATCACAACAGTTATTTAAATATACGATATATTGGGGTGTTGAACGCAAATAAAATGAATTTTAATAATAATGAATAAATAATAAGCCGGAAGGGATCTACAGTTCAGAATGCCTAATTTTAAACAAAAAAGGGGAAATAGAGGAACTTGAAAAGAGAGAAAGAAAAATTTTAAGGAAGATACTCGGCCCGGAAAAAAGAGAGGATGGTACATGGAGGAAGAGGAAAAATATGGATTTATACAAACGGGTGGAAAAGATTACAGACACGATACGTAAGAGAAGACTGATATTTTATGGTCACCTCGTAACAATGAGCGAATCTAGATTAACTAAGAAGATCTTCGACTATATCACCAATTTAATGTCGACGACTAAATGGGTTGAGGAAACTAGAAGAGACATGCAACAAGTTGGGATTAATTCAGAAGAGATCTGGAATAGGAAAATGTTTAGAATGAGAGTTAATGGATTCAGGGGTTCCAGGGTAAAGAAATTACGAGGACCAAGGTAATCTGGTCAGATGATAGAAGGCGGAAGCAGAGTGAGAGAATGAAGAAATACTGGGAGGAGAGGAAAAGACTATTCATCTAGTCAATTGTTTCCCGCGGTCCATAGTAGGCCAAACTCGTAAGAAGAAGAAGAAGAAGAAGAACTTTAACTAGAAAGTGTTTATTTGCCAGTATGTATTTTGATTGAAGTGAAGATCAATTAAGAAATTTAAACATAATTGTTACAATTTATATAATATACAAACAGACATGATTGCGTTCATTATTTGTAATTCAAGGATAAAAAGCTTTTTGTCAGCTGCTTAAAGCAATTCCATGTCTTTCAAGATAACGAAAAACAAACTCTTCTTTACTTCCACATTATTAGTATTTCCTCCTATTGAAAGGACTTCATCAGGATAAATAAATAAATAATAAATACAAAATGAAGAAACGAAGAGAAACCTTCTCTTTTCCTTTTTAAACGCAATCTTCGGTGCGTACCGGCAATACAACAAAATTAAATTTATAAATTTAATTTGAAACATCTATTTTTCAAACCATTTAATATTTTATTGATTTTTTTTTTCAATTTACATACAGGGTGGGCGTAAAGAGAATACTGGTGATTAAAAGACATGTTTTTTCTGTATTGCGTATCATTTACAGTCCTAAGATCTTTCAATTGGAAAGGCAACTGTCTAAGACTATGTGTCACTCAAAAGTCTCTAAACTGTGAGCATCTTTCGTCGACACCCTCACACATCCAAGTCTAATTCCTTTATTGAGTCTAATTCCTGCCAGACTCGATAAAGCATGTCTGGTGTGATGATCTTCACAGCATCAGGGATGTGATCCTTCATATCGCTTATGGATCTGGGGATTGGGGGTACATACTTTTTGGTATATACGATAGAAAGAAGTCACATGGTACGTCGTGGGATCCTGTTTGCCACCACAGGAGGTGTTTGTCTGCTGGATAGCACGTCCTATTCATCGCTTTGAAATAACACGATTGAGTAGGCGTCGCATATCATGATGGAAAGAGAGTGGGTGGCAATGCCGTCCTGTTGGAAACAGTAATTACACCAGATATGTTTCTTAGAGTCCGGAGGGTATTACACTATCGATTGCATGTGTACCATCCAAGCGGTAGTGTGATACACTTCCACTTCCCATCGAGAGATATCATCACTTAAGCAATACAGAAAATACATGTTTTTGAAACCCCATTGTTCTTTTATATTCACCCTGTATAATTTAAGCTTAGTACAGGCGCTTGTAACAAGTCG